>VZQC01008886.1:469431-482880 GCA_009823505.1 Rhizomys pruinosus
TGGTGGCTAAGAACCATCTTTAAGCTGGTCATGGTGGCTCTTGCCTTTAATCCTAGCACTTGGGGAAGGCAGAGGCAGGCAGATCTCTGTGAGTTCAAGGCTAGCCTGGTCTACAGAGTGAGTTCCAGGCCAGCTGGGGCTGGTGATCCTGTCTCAAAAAAAAAAGTTTTATGATTTTAGGAGTGTCATATAAATGGAGTGGTACACAGGATGTCACCTTTCACTCAAGATGATGCTTTTGAGATTCATTCAAGTTGTGTTTATCAAACATTTTATTGGGCTGGAGAGATGGCCTAGCGGTTAAGAGCGCCGACCGCTCTTGCAGAGGACCTGGGTTCGATCCCCAGCACCCACATGGTGGCCGAAAACCGTCTGAAACTCCAATTCCAGGAGAACTCCAGTTCCAGGGGAATCCAAGACCCTCTTCTGACCTCTGCGGCATTGCACGACACGGGTGCACAGACATGCATGCAGACAGTACATTTATACACATGCGGAAATAAATAAATTTAAATAAAAAAAACCCATTTTATTGTTTTTTTTTTTAATTTGTAGAGTAGTATTTTATTATATGGCTTTGCCATAGCTTTTTATTCACTCACCTGCTGAAGGACATTTACTTTGTTTCTAGTATGGGCAGTTATGAATAAAGTTTCTGTAAATATTGTGGTCAGGTTTCTAAAGGGGCATAAGTTTTTGTTTCTTCATGTAAAATAACTAGAAATGGGATTGTTAACCCATATGGTAAAATGTATATTTAACTTTTTAAAAAATTATTTATTTATTTATTTATTTATTTATTTATTTATTTATTTATTTATTTATTTTATGTGTATGAATGTATTGTCTGCATGCAGGTCTGTGCACCCATGTCGTGCAATGCCGCGGAGGTCAGAAGAGGGTGTCAGATTCCCCTGGAACTGGAGTTCTCCTGGAATTGGAGTTACAGACGGTTCTCAGCCGCCATGTGGGTGCTGGGGATCGAATCCAGGTCCTCTGCAAGAGCAGTCGGCGCTCTCAACCACTAGGTCATATCTCCAGCTCCAAATCTATATTTAACTTTATATGAAACTTTCAGACTGTTTCAGGAGAGGACACATCATTTTGCAGGGTCTGAATGGTCCAGTTAACTCCAAATTTTCATTAGCACCTGGAATTTTAGGGCTCTAAAAGTTTATCTTAGTCATTCAAAGAGGTATATAGTGATTTATCATCATGATTTTTCGTGCTTTTCTCTGATAAGATAATGATACTCATTGTGTGTGTGTGTGTGTGTGTGTGTGTGTGTGTATGTGTGTGTGTGTGTGTGTGTGTGCTCGCTCACATGCTCAGGCACATGCAGTTGTAGTCCTTTGCTCATTTAAAAAGCATGTTGTTTCTTTCATTGTTTAGTTTTTTTCCTTTGGCATATTGTGGATCAAGCCCTTTGTTAAATATATGATTTCAGAATGTTTTCTCTCATTTGTAGCTTGTCTTTCCCTTCTCTGAACAGTGAATTTTGCAGACCAAGAATTTTGAAGATGTTTATCTTTAGCCCTTTAAAAAATATTTTATCCATTTGGTGCCACATCTGAGAATGTTTATTTAACTTTGGGTCTCAAGGATTTTTGCCCGTGTCTTTCCACAACCTTTTGTAATTTCACATTTCATGTTTGGATCTATGATCTACTTGAGTTAAATTTTGTATAGGGTGTAAAGTTTAAGTTCATAGTTTTGGCATATGAATATTTAGCTACTACAATGCTATTTGCTGAAGAGACTGTCCTCCATTGAACAACATTTGCATCTGTCCATATCTGTCATATTTCTGGATTCTGTTCTCATTGATTCTTGTGTGTGAGGATGGTTCTTTCCTTGTTTGTTCTTTGTTATGCTGTGTCTTGATTTCTGTCTCTTTATAGTAATTATTAAACACAATATGGATTTCTTCAATCCTTTTAAATATTATTTGAGCTATTATTCTATTTCCTTCCCACACACATTACAGAGTTAGACTGTATAAATCTAAATCTACATAAAAGGACTTCACTGGGAATGTGATGGAAATTAATTAAATACAATGCTAGTTATGATTTTTGCAGATGCTCTGAGGGAGGTCAAAGGAGATCTCTTGTATTCCTAGTTTTTTGGGATAAAAAATATGGGATTAGATGTTGGACTTTTGTCAGATGGGTTTTTAATCAAGTGCTATGCCATGTGGTTTTCCTTCCTTAGATCATTGATATAATAGATCACATGGCTTGATTTTCAAATATTGCATACTCCTTGAATTTTCAGAATCAATTGCTTGTATGTATTATCCTTTTTCTATAACCCTGGTTTAATTTGCTCACAAGAAATATTGATATGTGGTTTCCTTTCTTCGTGTCTTTTCTCATTTTATCTTTCTTTTTTCCTTTTTCCTCCCCTATTTCTTTCTTATATCATCTATTTTGCTGTCAGAGTAATGCTTGCTTTATAAACTGTGATGAAATATTCCTTCTTCTTTTACTTTGTGGAAGAGATAGCCTAGAATTTATTTATTTTATTTATTATTCAATGCTTGGTGGAGTTTGCCAATGGAACCAAGCATTAAAGGGTATTTTAAATGATAAATTCAGTTTCTTTAATAGTTCAGAATTATTTAATCTTGGGTTTCTTTGAATAGTTAGTACTTTTTGAAGAACTAATCCATTTTATCCTAAGTATCAAATTTATATGTGTAGGGTTATTTTTATTTTTTTATTTTTATTATTTTTTTTATTGATGCTTTGTGTATTTCATACATCATTTTCCAATTCGGTTCAGGCATATTTCCCCTTCCCTTCCCCCCACCCCACCCCACCCATTCCAGATCATGCATTCTGCCCTAACTTTTCTGTATGTTTCTCTGTTTTGTTTTGTTTTCATTTTTTTAAACAATAAGTGATAATTTGTGAGTACAAGCATCCTTCATGTAAAACCAATTTGCAAGCAGTTGTGCCCAAACCCACACAGCTCATGGGTCCCACCATCCAGCAAGGGGGGCTTGTATGTTCAATCAAGTTGATCAAATGAGTGTCCAGTCTATATTGTTGTAGTTTCACCATTAACCCCAATCGAAGCCCTTACATTCTACCACGCCCCCTCTTCCGCAGATTGTTCCCTAGGCTTAGAAAAGGGGCACAGGTGGATGAGAAGCAAAACACTCTACTTTCTCTGGAGCTGATGTCTTGGTCTCTAGTCAGTTCTGGCTGTTTTCTTTCATGGGCTGCCAGCTTGTCCAGGCTTAACCTTTCGATCCTACTAATGAAGCACATGCAATTAGATATTTAGGTATTTAAACAGTATAATATATAGCCTTTCGATCCTACTAATGAAGCACACACAATTAGATATATGGGTATTTAAACAGTACTAATTGTTATGGTAGGTTACTTTGGTATAGACACAGATGTTTGGATGGTATGTCAATTCATGATCTACATTTTCTTCTGTCAAGTATGGCAGGGTCTTCGTGTGGTTTATAACATCTCCTAACCATTAGAGGATGTAAGCTTGTGACATCAGCCGTGGGTTATTCCTCCAAGGAGAGAGCTAATAGCCAATTAGATTTGGGATATACAGACATATGGCTGCCACTGCTGCACAGTATTTCCAGGCAGATGAGGTGTAGCTGGTGCTGATGGAGGGGTCTTGCTTGACTCAAGGAGACCTATATTTGCTTTATTGGTTTAGTGGTCTTTGGTAGTGTAGGGTTATTTTTAATATTCCCCTCCGACCTGTTCACTGCCTGTGGAGTCTGTAGTGATGGCATCTTTTCCCTGTGGTCCTGATAATTTGTGTCTTCTTTTTTATTTTCTTGTGCCAATATTCCTAGAGCTTTTTCAATTTTATTGATCTTTGCATAATAACCAGTTTTTTATTTTATTGATTTCATTTTTTTTGGTTTCTGTTTATTCTCAATTTATTTTACTCTTAGTTTCTCACTATTCAAGTCAAAAGACTTGATCACTTATTTTCTAAGACAATCATTTGGTGTTATATATTTCTTTAGAAAGGATGTCTCAGGACTTCAAAACTCACAGGTTTTATTTTCACTTTTGTTTATTTAAAGATTTCCTAATTTCTACTCTTTAACGATGGATTATTTGGAAATCTGTGGTTTAACTTCTAAAAAGGAGATTTTCCTCTTATCTTTCTTTATTATAGTCTAGCTTAATTCCATTATGGTCAAAGAACATCATTTTCTTTTTTATTTATTATTTTTTATGTGTATGAGTGTACTGTCTGCATGTAGGTTGGTGCACTTGTGTCATGCAATGCCGCGGAGGTCAGAAGAGGGTGTCAGATTCCCCTGGAACTGGAGTTACAGATGGTTCTTAGCCACCATGTGGGTGCTGGGGATTGAACCTCGGTCCTCTGCAAGAGCAGTCAGCACTCTTTTATTTTTTATTTCTGTATGTGTATGAATGTACTGTCGGCATGCAGGTCTGTGCACCTGTGTCGTGCAATGCCGCGGAGGTCAGAAGAGAGTGTCGGATTCCGCTGGATCTGGAGTTCCCCTGGAATTGGAGTTTCAGACGGTTCTCAGACGCCTTGTGGGTGTGCTGGGGATCAAACTCGGGTCCTCTGTAAGAGCGGTTGGAGCTCTTAACTGCTAAGCCAGCTCTCCAGGCCACAGTCGGCACTCTTAACCACTGAGCCATCTCTCCAGCCCCCAGAACATCATTTTCAAGTTGTTAATTGTTTATGACCCACAATGTAGTTTGTCTTTGTGATGGTCCAAGAATGTGTATTTTGCTATTTTTGGAGTATTTTAGAAATGTCAATGAGCGCCAGATGGTTAATAGTGGTGTTTTCTTCTGTGTTCTGGTTGATTTTCTGTCTGTTAATTCTATTTGTCATTAAGAGAAAATTATTATTATAGACTTCCTTAATTTTCTTTTGGGTTCTTATTAGTTTTTGATTCATGTGTTTTGAAGATCTATCATTAGGTCCATGCTTATGATTGCTATTTCTTCCTGTGAACTGACCCTTGTCAGTTTTCCTCATTTCTGAAATCATTTCTTGTCTGATGTTAATATAGCCACTAGAATTTTCTTCTAGTTAGTATGCTCATCATATGTTTCACCTTTTCTTTTATTTTAAAACTGCCTATATCATTATATATGAAGTACATTTCTTATAGCTAGCATATAATTGGGCTATGTCTTCAAAAATTATTCTGACAGTATCTGTCCTTTTATTTTTTGAGACAAAATTTTACTATGTAGTCTAAGCTGCCCTGGAACTTGTAATCCTCCTGCCTCAGTGTCCTGAGTGCTGGGATTATTATAAATGGATATACGACACCACATCCAGCTATCATTTTTCTTTTAATTAATATGTTTAGCTAATTTTCCATATAATTTATGCTAAGTTATAATATAAGTCTGCCATTTTTCTGGTTTTGTGTTCTGGGTTTTGTTCCTTTGGTTATCCCTTTCTTTGTATTTTATTTATTTATTTATTTATTTATTTATTTATTTATTTATTTATTTATGTGTGGGAATGTACTGTCTGCATGCAAGTCTGTGCGGAGGTCAGAAGAGGGTCTCGGATTCCCCTGGAACTGGAGCTCTCCTGGAATTGGAGTTTCAGATAGTTCTCAGCCACCATGTGGGTGCTGGGGATCGAACCCGGGTCCTCTGCAAGAGCGGTCGGCGCTCTTAACCGCTAGGCCATCTCTCCAGCCCCTCTTTGTACTTTTTTATTTTGTCTTTTTGAGACAGGGTCTCCCTGTAGCCCCAGCTGTCCTGGAACTCGCTCTGTAGTCCAGGCTGACCTTGAACTCACAAAGATCCACCTGCCTCTGCCTCCTGAGTGCTAGGATTAAAGGCCTGCACCACCACGCCCAGCCCCTTTCTTTGTATTTAAAAAAATTTTTTTTTATTAATTTATTTCTGTATGTGTATGAATGTTCTGTCTGCATGCAAGTTTGTGCACCCGTGTTGTGCAATGCCGTGGAGGTCAGAAGAGGGTGTCAGATTCCCCTGGAACTGGAGTTCTCCTGGAATTGGAGTTTCAGACAGTTCTCAGCCGCCATGTGGGTGCTGGGGATCGAACCCGGGTCCTCTGCAAGTGCGGTCGGCGCTCTTAACCACTAGGCCATCTCTCCAGCCCCCTTTCTTTGTATTTTTAAGAAAGGGCCTCCCTATAGCACCAGCTGGCCTCAAATTTGCTGTGTAGATCAGGCTGGCCTCAATCTCACAGAGATCTGCCTGCCTCTGACTCCTGAGTGTTAATTTAGTTTTTTTAAAGAGATAAACCTTCACCACTGATACACCTGACAGAGCATTACCATCCAGAATATATAAACTACTTAAAAAACAAAGAAGAAAACAAATGACCTACTCAAAAGATGGAGTAAAGAGCTGAACAGAGACTTCACCAGTAAGGAAGTAAAGATGGCTGAGAAACATCTTAAAAAGTGTTCAACCTCACTAATAGTTAACAAAATGCAAATTAAAACCACACCAAGGTATAATCTCACTCCAATAAGACTAGCCAAAAAAAAAAAAAGACACCAAATGCTGGTTTGTGGGGGAAGGGGAACACTCATCCACTGCTGGTGGGAATGTAAACTGGTACAACCACTGTGGAAAGCAGTGTGAAGAACGCTNAAAAAAAAAAAAGACCCAAAATGAGCTTACCACCTGACCCAGCCATACCACTCCTGGGTATATATCCACAAGATTCATCCTACTGCAAAGATACACACACCGTTATGTTTATTGCAGCTCTCTTCATAAGAGTAAAGAGCTGGAACAAACCCAAATGCCCCTCAACTGAGGAGTGGGTAGAGAAAATGTGGTACATCTACACAATGGAGTTCTACGCAGTGGTAAAGAAAGATGACATCATGAACTTTGCAGGCAAATGGTACCAAGAACATGAGATGGCCAGAGTAACAAGATTTCAAAAGACTGTGGATATACTTGAACTTTTAGAAAGGACAGAGTTTACAAGGGATAAAACCAGGATACACAAGACTGGCATTTCCCAGCACCCCTAAGTGCTCCCTCCTCCAGGAAACCACCATCCACATGTTTATTGGAGGTCACACCATTTCCTCAGCTACCTGGTATAAAAGAATCTACCTCCCCACAAAGCATTTCAAATCATGACTGGGTTTCCTATTCATTTTGGTTAGGAATTCTTTTAGAACGGATCTATTAACAATAGATTCTCTTTGATCTGGGAAGATCTTTATTTTACCTTAATTCCTGAAGAATATTTTTGCTGGCTCTGGAATCTATTGATTTTTTTTTTTGTTTTGTTTTCTAGCTTTAGATGTAGCCTGCTAGTGGTCCAGTACTAGAGAACATGCTTAAGTGTGATGTGTGAAGCCCTGGGTTCAAACCCAAGCACAGAAGTAACATACTACCTCCTCCTGGTGTCTAAGGTTTTCAAAACCAAGTCTATGGTCATCTGGCCATTGTTTCCCTTCAATCTGTTTTTTCTCTGGTAGCACTTGAGAGCTGCACACACTGACTATGTGTTGAAGTATGGTTTTCTTTGACTTTATTCTGATGGGGTTCACTGATCTTTTTGAGTTTTTTTAGGCTTATTTCTTCTTCCAGATTTGGGAACCTTCTAGTCATTATTTCTTCAACTATTTCCAAGCCTTGTGTTATTTTTCCTTTCTGTTTTAGAAAATAATATAAACATTACATCTTGTCTTACATCTGTTCCATAGGTTTCTGAAAGTGTTCCATTTAAAAGAAGTTTAAATTTGTCTCTATTTATTTTGGATAGTTTTGTCTTTTTTTTCAGCTTGTTGGATCTTCTGTCATCTGTATTTTGCTATTGCATCCATACTACATATCTTGGTTTTCAACTTTTCTCTCTCTCTCTCTCTCTCTCTCTCTCTCTCTCTCTATATATATATATATATAGTATATATCCATACTTTTCCTTTTGAAATTTTATTTTATTTATTTTTTAATAATTTTATTGAATTTATTGTGTTTCATATATAATTTTTCAATTGGTCGTAATTGCTTTTATACCTTCTTCTCCATTGGCACCCTCCTGCCACCCAGAAATTTCACACATTCTGTCATTTGTGCTAGGGTCCATTGCACCAAACTATTCTCCCTGCTCACTCCTTAGCTTATTTTTGTTTCTTTTAGGTCTTTCTCTTATATCAATAGGATCTATCAGTTTTTATCTTAACTTGTTTTTGAAGACACAGATTCAAGTCCACCATCTTTCCTTTAAGTCATCAAATTTCCTTTAAGTAATCCCTCCTCGTTCTCCACCACAGCCCTGGCTGCTGGCAACCACAGATATGTTTTCTGTCTCAATGTATTTGCCTACTCTGGCCATTTTATTGGTTCAGTGGGTCAAAGTGTTTGCTGACCATGGAATCCATGTAAAAGCCAGACTCAGTGGTGTGTTCCTGTAATTACTGAACTCCTATAGGTGATGGGAGAAGACAAGAGAGTCCCCCAGACTCACACAGCAGTGAGCCTGCATTATGCAGTAAAGCAACAAGAGAGATCCTGCCTCAAACAAGGTCGGTGAAAACCAACACCTCAGCTTGTTCTCTGACCTCCACACATGTTGTGTTGTAGCCCTCGCACATAAATATGTATATAAACAGACACATCACATAGATATACATAAAAATAAATACTTATAGGAATAGAACCATGTAGTATGTTGATCTTTGTCCAGCTTCTTTCACATAGCATAATTCTTTTCAGGTTTATCCTAGTTACAGTATGGATTGGTACTTCCTTCTATGTATGGATGATTTATTTTAAAATGAAGCATCTCTATTAGTATTCTGACATATTGCAGCATATCTCTTCACTGATTCTCAGTCTTAAACCATTTTCTCCACTGGAAGAAGCTAGGGTGGGTTTTTTCAACCTGGGTAAGAATGCAGAAAGATTTTATTATAGCTTTTATCAAGACTTATTAAAAAATTGGATGTGATACACTGGGTGTGGTGGTGTGTACTTTTAATCTCAGCCCTCAGGAGGCAGAGGAAGGCAAATCTCTGCAAGATCAAGGCCACATCATGACTTACAGGCAAGCTGGGACTAGGGAGAAAAAAAACCCTGTTGAAAAAAAAAAACCCCAAAACCCAAAACTGAAACCCAAACCCAAAAAGTTGGACTTGATGGTACAGCAGAATTGTTTATTAAATCCATTCACTAGGGACCATGGAGGAAGAAAGGTCTTCACCTGCTGCAGTGACATTTATTGACCACGTGCAATGCAGTGGGGTACTCTCCTGGATGAGGAAGCCATGATGGAAGGATCACTGAGTGCGAGGAGATGCTATTTCTGCCTTCACAGAGCTTGCGGTTTGGAAGGGGTATGGCAGAAACACCACCCGTCCTTGACAGTGCTTGTGAGATGTTTGCCTAAGCCCCTATGAAAACACAGAACCTTGCATATAACTGAGGGAAGGCTTCTAGAAAGGACTGATTCTTGAATTGGGTCATGCAGGCTAGATGAGGAAATCCCAGGACATGATGGTGATCCCTATAGCCATGAAGGTACCCATTGAAACATGTAATAAAGGATGATCAGCTGCCAGCCTGTAGAGGGTGGCTTTCCTTTGAACTTGTTCTTACCAAGTGGACAGGAAGGACAGGCTTCATGGAAGGAGTATCAATATACCTCTGAAAGTATAAATTGCTGGTGAATTCCAGAAATGACAGAGCATGGGAGTAAGAGTTGGACAGCTGGAGCTTGACACTTGATTCTATCACTTAGTTGTGTGATGTAGAACATTCTGATGCCTCAGTTTCACCATCTATGAAGTGGAAATTAGAGTAGTACTGGCCTCATGAGGGCTTCCTGAGCTAACCTAGCATTGGCAAGATGTCATGGAAATAGGCACTCAGTGGCTCTCAGCTTTATTGTTCCTCTGGACCGATCACAAAAACCACCCATTAGGGTAAGAGCCATAATGGCAGCCATGTGCTGGGCACCAGGTGATTTATGCAGCACGTCATTTAACTCTACTTGCAATTCATGGGAGAAGTTAAAAAGAGAGGCTTGATGGATTTGTAATCACGCTTGGAGATATCTTCTCACAAGCCCTGTGTTAATATGGCTAATGGGTGTAGAGTCAGCATTTGGTCTGATGTGAGGTTCTTGGCTCCAGAGGCCCACTCTCAACTATTTTCTTCCACTCTGCCTCCTATAGGAGGAATTTGGGCAGAATGCTAATGAGCCACCACCTCAGGATGATGCCTGAGTTCATTCTGTTTTTCAATAATATTTAGGATATTTAGGAGTTTATTACCTTACCTTATGACTCAAGCAAAAATATTCCAATTTAAACACACCCATGTATAGCTTACTCATTGTGTATCAGGCTAATTTAATGTTTATCCCATAAGCTCTAAATCAGGGGATTTCTTTCTTGGACTACAGTCTAACAACTTGGAGGCTGGGTTTACAATCTGGGAAGGGGGTCGAGTATGGTATTTCAGGGAGCTTCATACTTACTCTTGGGACATAATCACATTTTAAGTAGAAACTGAACCTCAGCACTGGCCCCAGACTTGGCCTCTGGAGCAGTGGCTTTAGTTAGCTAGGACACTGCAGCAGTTAACTTGCATAGCTCTCAGCTAGAGTTGAAGGACATTGGCTGGAGTGGTGGGACTTGAAACTTTGCAGAATCTGTTAGAAGTCTGGGTCAGGAACCATGGGTGCCCAAGGGTTAATCCTGCAGGTCACACACTGCTGGGGTTGGCAGTTATTTATGATTGCTCTTTATGACTTTTTCTGATAGAGGGATAATTTTTGCTAAGAGCCATTAGAATGCCCAATCCAGTAATCAATGTGTAGAATGATCACAACCGTGTTTCCTCCTCCCATCGGTGCTGCCTTGGATTCTGCAAAGCACCAAAGCCCCTACTGTAGGTCTTTCCAAGTGGAGTGCTCAGGAACAGCTCAGAAATATGACCGCGGGACTTTGCCTATCCTCCTTTGTGTTCCATGGGGTCAGACCAGAAAAGAAAAGTGCTATAGAAAATTGGAGTTGAGTTCTGCCTATTTCATTACTATTGATATGGAGATAGGAAGAGGGAAAGGTATAGGAAGCTTACATCTGCAAGAAGACTGTCTACCCTGGTGGGGCATGAGCTGGCTGGCTAGTGAGTTTCATGAGATTCTTGATACAATCAGTGGGAAACAGTGTGCCAGGCTCTCTGAGAATACAGGTGTATGATTTTAGCAGTCTCTCTGCAACTAGAAGAGATGAAGTGAAACTCCTTCTCCCCCCCCTTCCTCCATCTAGCCTTCCCTTGCTTTCTCCTTTCCTTTATGTTCCCCTCCCTCCCTCCTGTCATCAATTTTCTTCAAGAATTTATTGAGTACTTACCATGCTCTGACTTTGCATGGTATACACATGAAGAAAAGACACCGTTTATTCATTTAGCAGTCTAGGTAGCCAACACTTCCAATGCACAGTGACAGTGAGATCTCTTCAAGGGGTTAGGGAAACACAGAGAAGGGAAACAACTGGCTTTGTCTAGAACGGGAAGTAGGGGGGAGCAGGATGAGAGGATGCAAGGAGGATCAGTGAAGGGTTCATAAAGGAGTCGGCATTTGAGATGAACACTGTAGGAGACTGCCGTGCAGTAGAGTAGGGAAGGAGTGCTGGAAAGAGGAAACAGTATGAGCACAAATGCCATGGTTTGTATAAGTACCACCAAATCCCAAGTGTTAACCTTGGTCCTCAGCTTATGGCATTATTGGGAAGGAGCGGAGCCTTTTAAGAGTTGAGGCCGTACTCCTGGAAGAGCTGTTAGACCCTAGCCCTGCCTCTTCCTTTCTCTTTGCTTCCTGGATGCCATGAGGTGAGCAGCTTCCTCTGGCATGTACTCAAGTCATGATGTACTAACTTTCCACAAAAGCAAGATGAGAGCAGTTAAAAGAGAGGTCTGATGGATTTGTAATCACACTTGGAGATATCCTCTCAAGACCCATGCTAATATGGTTCATGGCATGGTTGGGGCCCACCTCCAACATGTGAGGTGAGATCACTTTTCTATTTTAAAGTTTATTTTCTTGGGGTTCATTTAAAAATAAACACAGAATCCATAAATTCTTCTGTGCAGTTTCTTTAAAAATTCTATAAAATATATCAAATTTTTTGGTGTTTTTGAGACAGGGTCTCCTTGTAGTCACAGCTGACTTGGAACTTGCAATATAGACCAGGCTGGCCTTGAACTCACAGAGGTCCATCTGCCTCTGCCTACTGAGTGCTAGGGTTAAAGGCGTGCAACACCACACTTGGCCCATCAATTTCTTATATTTACAAAATTAAATTTTTTCCATGTAAATGTATATTATTATTTTTTTATTTCATTTTTTAACAATAGTAATAAGTTATGAGTACAAACATCCTTCATGTAAAACCAATTTGCAAGCAGCTATGCCCAAACCCACACAGCCCAAGGCTCCCACCATCCAGCTGGAGGGGCTTGTATGTACAGTCATGTCAATCTATATTTCTGTAGTTTCACCATTCACCCCAATTGCAGCCCTTACATTCTACCATGCCCCCTCTTCCACAGATTGTTCCCTAGGCTTAGAAAAGGGGCACAGGTGGACGAGAAGCAAAACAGCCTACTTTCTCTGGAGATGTTGTTTTGGACTCTGATCAGTTCTGGCTGTTTCCTTTCATGGGTTGACAGTTTGTCCAGGAATAACCTTTCAATCCTACTAATTAAGCACAAGCAATTAGATATATAGGTATTTATTTATTTTTCCATTCCTTTTCTTTTTATTATATTTTATTATTAAATTTTTCATACATCATACATCATTTCTCAATCCAATTTAGACTCATTTCCCTTTCCATGCCCCCCACCAGAGTTCATGTATTCTGCCATACATGTCTTGAATCTTTTTCTGAGTCTTTCCAGAATTTTTTTTCAAAGCAGAGGATTATTGTTTGGGGATATATAGGTATTTAAACAGTAATAATTATTATGGCAGGTTACTTTGGTATAGACACAGATGTTTGGATGGTATGCTAATCCATGAATTATATTTTTTCTGTAAAAGATGACAAGGTCTTACTGTGGCTTATAATATCTCCTAACCACTAGAGGATGTAAGCTTGTGGCATCAGCCGTGAATTATTCCTCCAAGGAGAGAGCTAATAGCCAATTAGATTTGGGATATACAGACATGTGCCTGCCACTGCTGCACAGTATTTCCAGGCAGGTGAGATGTAGATGTAGCTGATGCTGATTGAGGGGTCTTGCTTGACTCAAGGAGACCAATATTTGCTTTATTGGTTTAGTGGCCTTTGGTAACACTCTCTGGCATTCCAGAGACCAACTGTACACTTGCAAGTGCGGTCTCAATACATCTTTCCCATGCTTACGTCAGGTCTTCGACAGCAGGGCCTTACTGCCTCTCTTCTTGCAGGTATCCCAGTTTACAGGCAAGAAGCCTTTACCTTTT
>VZQC01008886.1:492106-508359 GCA_009823505.1 Rhizomys pruinosus
GTGATATATATATATATATATATATATATATATATATATATATGCATATGTTGAAGCGGCACAGATTGGAGGGAATAGCAACAGCAGAGGAACTGGGACAGGGAACCAACAGTAAAGTTCCCCCAAGGACAATAATCCTCTGCTTTGAAAAAACTTTGAAAAGAATCAGAAAAAGATACAGGGCAGGGATGGCAGGGTGCATGAACTCGGGTCGGGTGGGGGCATGGAAAACAAGATGAGTCTAGACTGGACTGAGAAATGATGTATGAAATGCACATAACTTCAATAAAAATGTTAATAAAGTGTTCATGTTCATCATCACTAATAATTAAGGAAATGCAAATTAAAACCACTTTAAGATTTCATCTTACTCCAGTAAGACTAGCTATGATGAAGAAAGCAAAAGATACCAAATTCTGGAGAAGTTGTGGGGAAAGGGGAACACTCATTCACTGTTGGTGGGAATGCAAACTTGTACAACCCCTGTGGAAAGCAGTGTGGAGAACTCTTAAAGACTCAAAATGAACCTACCACTTGACCCAGTCATACAACTCCTAGGTATATACCCAAAAGATTTATCCATTGCAGAGATACATGCGCATCCATATTTATTGCTCTCTTTTCATAACAGTGAAGAGCTGGAAGCAAACCAAGTATCCCTCAACTGAAAAAGTTAAGAAAGACTAAGAAAAAGATGTAAGACAGGACTTAATATGTATGACAGAATGCATGAGCTCTAGTGAAGGGGGGCATGGATGGGGAAACGGGTCTAAATTTGATGGGGAAAGGTTGTATGAAATGCACAAAAGCTCAGTAAAATTTTTTTTATAAAAAGATGCTGTAGAGTGCTTAGCCTTAAAAAGGATGCTTATTTGAAACTCTTGCCTCTCAGCATTCAAGGATCTTTGCAGAAGGGCAGAAAAAAAATCTAAGATTCAGAGTTTGTGGATGATTAAGAAGAAACTGCATTTTTATAGAAAGCAGGGTAGTTCTCATATGAATGTGCAGCAATTGTGTCAGCATGCACAAGACCTATGTAAGCTCAAGCCAGACAGATTCCCAGCATAGAAGTTTGCAGGTGGATGAGAAGCTCCAACCTTAGCTGAGAAACTAATGGCAACTGATAGCTGCTGGGAGAGGAGAGTCCGTTTTCCTTAAGGATGTGACAAAGGGTAGGCTAACCAGGCTTTGGGAATGGAGCCACACTGAAGAGCATTTGGGGATGCAAATTAGAGTCAATACATTTTTAAATATTATTATTATTATTATTGGTCTTTTTGAGACAGGGTCTCCCTGTAGCCCCAGCTGTCTTAGAACTCACTCTGTAGATCAGGCTGGCCTTGAACTCACAGAGATCTGCCTGCCTCTGCCTCCTGAGTGCTGAGATTAAAGGTGTGCACCACCACACCCAACAGTAGGTTTTTAAAGAATAATAGAGGAATGAAATTGGGTGGGGGTGGTGTGCTGGCTAGCTTTAGTGTCAACTTGACACACCTGGGTCGAGGGAGCCTCAATTGGGGAATTGGCTCCATTGGATTGGCCTGTGGCCACATCTGTGGAGTATTGTCTTGATTGTTGAGCAGTGTGGGAGGGCCCAGCCCACTATGGGTTGTGCCACCCTGGGCAGGTTGTTGTGTGCTGTATAAGAGGTCAGGCTGGGCATGGGCCAGGGGAGCAAGCCCGTGAACAGCATTCCTCCATGGCCTGTACTTCAGCTCCTGCCTCCAGGTTCCTGCCCTGAGTTCCTGCCTTGGGCTCCCTAAATGATGAACTGGGACCTGGGAGATATAAACTGAATAAACCCTTTCCTCCCCAGGTTGGTGTTGGTCAGAGTGTTTTGTCACAGCAATGGAAGACAAATTAGAACAGAAATTGTTAAAGTGGATAAGTGTTCCCCTTTTCACCCAACAACCTCTCCAGCATTTGGTAGTCCAATTTTGTTTTCTTGATCTTGCCAATTCTTATTGGAGTGAGAGATATCTTATAGAGCGGTTTTAAATTTGCATTTCCTAAATTATTACCAAACAACTTGACCACATCCTTAAGATGTTTTTCCAGCCATCTCTAATTCCCCTCCTGTGAAGTCTCTGGCATTCAGCAACATCTTTGCTCCACTTAATTGATGGGTCATTTGTTTCATTTATTTTGTCTTTAGAGTAGTTTATATATTACTGATGAGGATCCACGCTTTAGTCAGATGATATCTGTGGTGAAGGTTTCCTCCCACTTCCCCTGTGGGTTTTCTCTTCCAGTTCTCCATGCATGTGTTTCTTTTGAATGTACAGAAACTTTTGCGAGTTTAATGAAAGGTCCATTTGTCTCAACGTCAACCTTAATTTCTTGTGCAGCATGCTGTCTGACTTACGGAAATCTTTTCCTAGCCTACATGTCTTGTAGTCTGCTGCCAACTTTTTTTTTTTTATTTTAATTTATTTTATATGTGTATCAAATGTACTGTCCTACTTGTAGGTCATGCACCATGTCATGCCATGCTGCGGAGGTCAGAAGAGGTGTCAGTCCCCCTGGAACTGGAGTAAAGCATGGTTCTCAGCCCCCATGTGGGGTGCTGGGGATTGAACCTGGGTCCTCTGCAAGAGCAGTTGGCGCTCTTAACCACTAGGGCGTGGCCCAATCTCTCGCCAGTGCGCCGATATGCTTGACACCTGTCTTCAAACGTCACTTTCTTCTTTCTATTGCCATTGCTATGTAGTCTAGGGGTTATCACTTTGAGACGGTCTTTAATCCTTCTGGAAGTATGCACCTTTTGTTTACAAGGGCAAAGAGGTTAGGGTTTTAACTCATTCTTCATCAGGTGGTGATCCACGTTTTGCCATATCACCACTTGCTGAAGATGCTGCTTTTCCTCCATTCGTGTCCCTTCTTGGCCCCCTTTCAAATATAAGGTGGCTGAAATTGTTATGTCCTCAAGTTTAGGACCTTCAGTTTGTTCCATTGGTAAACAGGTCGGTTTTTGTGGCAGTATCAAAGCTTGTTTCATGCTAGACATTAGCTCCTTGGACGTAATTGAAGTTCAGTAAGGCGGGTTGTCATAAGAGATCCCCCTAGATATCAACTATCCACTTGTGTTCAAACTCAGGAGGCTATGTTATTTGAGGCTATTCGTTGCGTATTTTGTTATCTCCCCACAAGAAATTAAAGTGAACTATTTTTGTTCCACAATGCACTCTGAGAAAACTATTGAGAGGGATGTTAATATTGGTGGATTGCGCACTTAAAGAGTCGGTATAACCAGTAGGGTGAGGTTCGCGATAAGGCAACTTTGTTGACATTATTATTCACCATTATACACCTTGAAAGGTTTCCCACACACGATAGAGCCACGAGCGGGGGTCAGTGTTTGGTGTTAGTTTTTCTGTCTTCTATTGTCTTCTTCAATTCTTTCTTCAGGGGTTTAAAATTTTTGGTGCGTCTTAGTAGTGAGTCCTCTGTGTGTCGTCCTTGAGGTTACGAGAACTTGGTGCGTAGTATGTTTCTGTTCAGTGATCTTATGTCTGTCCTTACTATTTTAATTATTTGGTCATTTTCTCGACGACCCACTGTCTCGGAAAAGATCCAAGAGAGAAGATCATCCAACACCCTGTAGATCTGGACTGGTACCTGAGACTCACTACCTGTAGAACACACCAGTGTTAGAGAGCACTTGATACTCATCACATATAAAGACCGTGCACCTACTGCCCAGTAATCCCAAACTACTTAGTATTTAAAGTGGCAACATGAGCCATGCAACGCATGAGACACCCAGGTACTTGTGCCTAGGATATTATGATTATATTGTTTTATTATGAGGCTTCAAATTGTGAGATGGCAAGGTCTCCGCCTAGATATCCACTCCTTCAGAAGTGATGCTTTGTGCGAGTTTTGGTGTTAGATAAATAGAAAGAGTCACTACTGAATTGGTCATTTCTAGGTTTTAAACACTCTTTTGTATAAAGACCACCAGACTGACACTCTATACTGAAATGAGCTGTCATAAACTCATCTTTCTAGGCAGTTATATTACTGGTGAGTTTTTAGCTATATCACTCTATATAAGTAACATCAATATTCCATCAGCAAACAGTAGATAGACTATTGACACATATCCTCTCATTTTCTTAACTCACCGTTACTAAACCTTTTATTTTCCCTGGCCACTTAGTTGCTTTATGGCGAGAAGGTATGTAAATAAATGAAAACTAGATAAACTGGAAAAGAGGAGTGGATGATACTCTAGTTGTGGCTTAGCTCTCTATAGCTGCCTTAAGTTGAACGTAGATACGTTTAATTAAATGGAAATGCTTTCTGTTCTGAGTGTACGCGATTCGCAATTTTAAGGATGATTATATTTGTGTTCTTGAATGAGGTTTTATATACCTTGTTATTAATTGTCTTTTGAGTGTTATTACATTGAGTGAATGATAGACTTCGTTTGCACGTCCAATGCGCAATTTCTCCGGCTATTGCTCATTTAAGTTGAACGAGATGCTAGCACTTTTGGTTCAGAGATGGTCGCTTGCTAGTTCCATGCCGAGCGCAAGCTGAGGATGATCGTTCCAGAAGAGGGTGTCGTAGTATGGTTCTCTTTCTCTTTCAATTTCATTTACAGGAGACCTTGAGATTGGCTAAAATTTAGAGACATGTTCTGTACTTACATATGTTGAGCACACCGCATCATGCATGTACTCTAGGTGAGGTGTGACTATCGCGCAAGATTTGGCCCGAGTAGATGACGCGCAGGTGAGGTTCTTCCTCTCCTCGCTAGTAGCAATGTGCTGGGGCTGCTTACAGTATTGGCCAGATCATTTGCTGTATTGTGAGATTTTTGAAATCTGTGTTCATTAATGAGATGGGTCTAGTTCTCCTTTTTGGGTTGTATTTTTGCCTGGTTTTGGAGAAGGATTTTTCGCTCAGTACCATTGCCCCTCTGTTTGTGGTATCCTTGCAACTAATCAATATATTTGTAGATAATAATGGGTTGTCTTTTGTTAGAAATGTGCCTATGTATAGAGCCCAGGGCCGTTCTGGGTGGCGGCATCCCTGCCGGTTTATATCGTAGCACCGGATGAGGGAGCACGCACGGCAGAGGGGATGGGACTTACTTGGTAGAGTTTATGCGCGCTCGAGCCTGGTCTACACAGTAGATGGTGTCCCCTAGGTACAGTCTGGAGGAGCTATCCTTGGGTAGACCCTGTCTCCCACAAGAACGAAAGGAGAAGAAGAACATGTTATGGTCAATTTTCTGCCGTGAAACCAACTGAGGTGTGCCTCGGCTATCTCCTGTGTAAGTTTGTACAGGTTGGCGGGAGTGGTGTACGTCAATAAGTTTCTGTTCCGGTACTTCCATTGCTCCGTGACCACAAACAGGACTCATCTGACAACCGGACCTTAGACGCAGAGGGAAGAAGGGCTTTTACTTTCGAGCTTACACTTCCTATGTGTTCAGTATCTTAAAAGAGTTCAATGTCACAGGACAAAACATTTGATCAACGTCAGGTAGCGGACAATAAGTGCCAAGAGGATATACATCTCAGTGTGCACAGGAAAGACCATTGGGAGCACGGCAGCATCGGTAAGCACACAGGCATGAGAGGACTGCTGTACTCCATCACAGTGGCTTGCTCATCTCCAGCTGAAAGAGGCAATTAGCGCTCTCAATGGATCATGTTCCAAAGTGCCCTGCCTACTTTACTTATCACTAAGCTCCCACTAGAAGCTCAACAATACCTAAGTATCAGAGATACACCACAGATGTGGCGCACAGACATTCACCAACATCCACAATGGGAGCCTCAAATTCCCCACAAGGCCAGAGGCTCTCCGTCAATCCACAGCGTGTTAGTCAAGTTGATATACACACCTGCCTAATAAAGATATACATACTAGCAAGCACATTGACCCCCATATTGTCGAAAACCCTTAAGACAAATCGACACAACAATGCCCGCCACCAACTTCACCTATTTCCCAAAATACCACGCTTCTAAACCACAGGATTGCTTATGCTGGGCGCCTCCGAGACGATTGGAAATTACTCCGATGTTTTAACACTATCTACAACCTAAAAGTACAAGTAAACCACGAGGCTTTAAAAATTGCCCCCATCAAGTCCTTAACAGAATAATGTCCCAAAATTACACTTAAAAGGGTCCAGAATTGCTTGAGATTCACTACAGTCTCCTTGTTAAACATGAGTTGTGGCTTATACCGTAAAAAGAAATCAAATCTAAAAGTAATAGTCTGTGATTCTTACTTAAAGGGGAAGCGAATCTAACGGCCATTGGCGCACTCAAACAAAACCTACGTCCGGCAAAGTGTTATAGACCAAGGCCTGAAACATCCTGTTGTTGTGTAGTTTTGCACTTCTTACTCACTCACCAGGATGCGAATATACCAGGAAGGCAACACAATTGTAGAGTCTGGCGTCAGCATAGCCTCCTCTGGCACTCACGGACATATTGATCTACCCCAGTTCCGTGGCACGCGCAAACTACATATTTCTCGCAGTTTGGGCCTACGACGGCCGATTCGTCCAGTCTACCAACACCTACCCCGGACGAGCAACCACATTGTGAGATGTCATACCGCGAAGAAGGGTAACCACTGCCATCTGGCAACGGTTCAAGAGAATATACCCATACAAACACAGAAACGTCGAGGAGTTCGCCTACTTGAGAAGACCTAGGAGAGGAGCAGCCAACCTTCACAACAATGGTTCTCGAAAATTCAATTGACCGTCCTAGCACCAGGTTGAACAGGCAAGCCCTCAGAGCGTGCTTCGGGGCACTGCCACATTGTACCCCTTTTACGAGGGGAGTACCATGCGGGTCTTTTCACAGCAACCGTACAGCGGGGTGACCTACTTCCATCCTCAGAATTTGCGACCTCGTTGCCTTGATTCCCTCTCTATTCCTTGTCAAGTCTTTGCTCCTTTTAATAGCGCATTCAGGAAAGTGCATACATCTGTGACCTCCCAGCACGCACTATAACACATTTAACAACACTCACCCAGGGAACCATATAAGTACGAGATATGAAACTACATGTTGGCGGTACCAGGTCACTGGTCTCATCAATTTTATCTAAAATTGATTTTTCTCAAATGAAAATGTGCGCAAACTCCGCGCTGATGCGGTTAGATTGGGAGGCCTCGGAGCACTATTATATTCTCGTGGGCATCTAGATAATTGCTATGCTCATTGCTGACCTCTCTGAATTTCTGCAAATTGTCGACGCACATGGATGACTTCCAGAAGAGATTTTAAATACCTCAGTGATGTCTGGTAGCCCTTCTGTGAACATATCATACAGCAGTGATTTTGCCAGATCAGCCCCACTAGTTCGGAACTCATGTCATCTAGCTGGTTTTTGGCCACCAGGTGGATTGCGGAGAAACGGATTATGCAGCTTCTCTACTCAACAGGTTCT
Organism: Rhizomys pruinosus; assembly: GCA_009823505.1. Classification (NCBI taxonomy): domain Eukaryota; kingdom Metazoa; phylum Chordata; class Mammalia; order Rodentia; family Spalacidae; genus Rhizomys; species Rhizomys pruinosus. The sequence goes on from VZQC01008886.1 coordinate 499,535, forward strand.
GGTCTACGGTTGTTTTAGCGTTGTACGACTGACTCTTATCCTCGCACGACCTTTACCGCTCACCAGTCGTATGCATCGCAGAGTACCCACAGATTACACACACGATCCTGAGACTCCGCAATCCGTGTCTGGCGCCCCACGAGCAAAACTTAGAGAGGAACGCCTCTTTTCTGGATACAACCAGTCTTGGCACAGGCACTAAGGATTAGCTGGGTGCAGGGCCTCAGCAAAGCCCTGTCGCACGTCTTGACTACAGACTCCTACTCGCGCACTGTCTACAAAACAACACCATATCCAGCAGCACAACTGCTCCACTCGGCCACAGGCCAACTAAGCTATTAGGCCATAAGTCAAGCTTTTCGATATTCCAGTCGCCTATACACGTGTTGCCCACACGCACCCTCCACAGGACTTCCTCATGCCCCAACAGTAACATGGGGCCAAGGTCGACAGTGTAGTCACAGCAGATCTCACGCGTACACTTGGGCCACTTATCGTATTGGTACCTCAGACCAACGCTAATTTCCTGTCCCTAGTTCTCGTTTCAGACTTGCTGTGACTATCCTTTGCGAAGAGACGACTCAGCAGAACCTCCAACCAATACCAAACTTCGTGGACGCAAAAAGAGGATATTAATTTCACCAGTCCTCACCAGTGCGTGCGTAGGCTTACATGTTACACCGACTGAACACATTGTTGCATGACCCATAGGTAGCACTAGAGGCCAAGGAAGCAATTTGACACATGTGTGCAGTGTAACTGTCGCGTGAGGCAGTTGCACGCTGCTGTAAAGGACAAAGATGTCACTAGGGTAGAGAGCTTAACCGTCTAGTCTCATGTTCACAGATTAAGAGCATAAGATTTGAGCTTGCTTCTCTAGCTTGGCAATTTCGCCCCTCTCACGAGCACAGCCTATGAAACCCAATATGCACAGCTGCTTGGCTGTAAATAACCTGTCCACTTGTATGAATGCTGCCAGACTCTATCAATGGGACATCACATCGGCACATGATTCATGTCAGCCCACTGGCCAGAATCCCACAATGAGCCAAATTAATCTCTACAACTATGGCTAGGAAGAGCTCCCTCAAACCCAATGGATTTGATGTCAAAGCTTGTGAATAGAAGCATCTGAAAAGGCAGACGTAGATGAGCTTGTGAAAGGTCGCGTGAGTGTGTGCTGTGTGCAGCATCTAGTCGAGGTGAGGTATCTTTATTACGACTATCCTTCAAATGTCCTTTCCACAATATATTAGTTGGGTACAGTTTGTATAGCGTGTCAGATCTCTTCCTGTGTTGCACCCTTGTATTGTGCTGTGACTCACACATATGTCTACGTTTCTTTCTTTGTTCTTATTTTTTCATTTTTTTTTTTGCGGCATGTCATTAGCGAGGTTTACATTCAAACTTATAGGAGGTTATTATCCGGCGTTTAGAAGCTATGGGCTGTCCTGGAACCCAACTAATCTGTATTAGGACCGGAATATTTGATCTTGGGTCTCCGGTTGTAGATCACTCTCACTCCCCTTATGCGACCATGAGGATTATGTATTGAGATTGGAGGGTTTGCCTTCCTCTGTCTTTCTACCTTGGTTAACGCAACTAGAGGTTGGTCTATCTACTTGGATTTATTTCATATACACAGGAACCGAACTCTAACTTGGATACTTAGAATTTTTCTCGGGTCACTATGTTTTTCTTTGTTTCTATTATCATTGATTTCTGTAGATGTTCTGCTCTTGATTTTGTTCTAATTTATCTTCGCTCATGTCTGTTGCATTAGAGGTTCATCTTGTCATGCTTGATGTTCGTGTCCTACCTCAAAAGTGTTTTTAGCTGCAGTGCTCAGATATCATTTCCTTGTGCCTTCTTTCTGCTTATTCTAAATTGTAGGGCAACACCTGCCGCAGCGGGCTAGATGAAACATATACCGTACTTAGGGATTTCGCCTAGTAAAGCGTCATCCCCATAGTTTTTCTTGGTTGTGAGTTTTGTACTTTGACGATATGTTCATCTCTCTATGTTCCCAGGAACGAATATGCTGGTATGTATTCAGATCTGTTCGTTCTCCTCTTTCGTGACCCCCATTGCATTATTCCAGATGGAGTGTGTTTGTTGTGAGTCCTCTGTGGTGTGTCATTCGATAACGTATAGGGCCAGGGTCCTGCCTATAGTTATCCCCGTGTTGATAGAATGAGGCTTCTATTAGGTGGTTCGTGTGTCTCGGAGTCACACATATTCATGAAACATTATTTCAAAAAATCTCTTTGTAATTTGTGGAGTTCTTGTTCCCAGTATCGTGGTCGAGCTTTTGGAGAATGTATTTGGGGTACTGAGTAGAAAGTGGATATTCTCATCGTTAGGGTGAATATTCAGTAGATGTCTGTGAGGTCCGTTTGTGTAAGGTATCATCAGTTCAGATGTCCCTCTTGTTTATTCTTTTGTCGGTATGAGGCCTGTCCCAAGGGCTCAGTGGGGTGTTGAAGTACCCTACTATGAGTGTTACTGGGGTTAATCGTGCCTGTGGTCCACTAGAGAATTGTTCCTCTTCAAATGACAACGTGTAGAGTTTCTAAGCAACCGGAGTTTGCGTAACATATATCTTTTCTATTACAGATAGTATTAGACTTGCTTGCACTCTTGGTCCAGAGGAGAAATCGGCTCAGCATCTTCGTATCTCAACTATCCTTGATGAGAGATAATGTAATGGCTTCTTGTTAATCTTCTCTCACGTTCTCCTGAGGTGCAATTTTCACCATTGAAAGTCTATTTTGTCTGATATTCACATAATACGCTCCTAAATGTTGCGCGCCCTGGCGCTCACTTGTCTATTGGATACCACTGGGTATTGTGACCTTATCGAGAAAGATTGAATGCATAATTCATCTCATCCCTCCTTACACTCACATTTAAAGGGGTGCCTGTCACATTGAAAGTGTAAAGATGCGTTTTCTTGTATGATAAACTAGCCAGAATAGAGATATACGTATTTACCTATAAATTCAATACTTCACCCAGTCCAATATGCGTGAATCATATAATTGATTATGGGGAAGATATTCAAGTTTTTAACAAATAAAATATATTTATAAGGCCTTATACTGAAGCTTAGATTGTGGATAAGATGGTGCGTGCTATTCTTTCTTCCCTTTCACACAGGGTACTTATTCTATCTTCAGTTAGTCTGCACGTTTTTCCACTGTGAAGCGCTTACACTTTACTACCTTCTATGGCGCAAAGCTTTCTACACCTTGCACGTCGTAATGTTTATTTAATTTCTCCATTTACTTACCCAGTAGCTCAGAGCCGAGGAAGTCGTGGGAACGAGGCGCTGCTCCCATATGAATGATGGCTTGGGCTCTTTCGCACATACCTCACAACCTCTCTGAAATCTGATCTCAGTGGTATTATTTCTACGCGGACTATGTAGGCATAGTTTCTCTTGAGCTTATCGTTTCGTGAGTCCGTATGATCAGGAAGGAATCATGCGCATCTCAACCGTACTACGCGCTTCACTGTGTACTTCTTTGCGAAAAGGGATTTTACCCTCTATATATATCGCGAACATGACAGGAGTTGTCGGGACTCATTTTTGACTGGGTATTGAAGATGGCTCTCTGGGTAGAGTAATACAGTGGGACCTCGGAGGCAAGTATCTCTGTGTAGCTCTCAATAGCATCACATGTTAGGACTGGGACGCATCAATTGCTTCCACCAACATTTCCTTCTTTGTTGCGTTGGTTCATCCACCTAGACAACTGAGTAAGTTCTCAGTGTATTCTGATAGGTTTTATCCCCCTTAGCACTCGTTATTATCTTGTCAGCGCTCTTTCATTCCTTCTGCACTGTTGCTCAGCCATGCTTGCTGATATGCGTCTGAGTTGCCTTTTGAGGCCATCTAACCATCCCTTATTTTAAACTGGTTGTGATTAAATTGGCTACAATGGAATGTATATCTGTGCTCCTTACTTCTTCTCTGATCCTCTGTTCCCTGTTTGGAGTTTCTATGTGTTTCTAGTATTCCGTGTGAAGCTGACTCCGAAGGGGTATTTGTCTTATCTTTATGAGTCTTGGTTGCGCGAGCAATTTTCATGTATTAGTTTGTTGAAGATCTGATCAATTGCATTCTCTTGGGATTCTTCTCGTTACTCTATTCCTATCGATGCGATGTGTATAAGTTGTTTTTTGGTTATCTATTTCTATAGTTGTCTTTTTCTTCTACCATATCCTCTGTTTAGAACTCAGGCTATAACCTTGTGTATTTTTAAATATTTTATTTCATAATCTTTACGTGATCCTCTTTTAATGAGTTTGTTCCTGTGTTTAATCCTTCCATGTCTTTTGATAAAAAGATGGGGCTTTGGTTGGTTGTGCCTTGCCCAATGTGCTTAGCTGTGTGCAGCTGGGAGTCGCTCTTGGATTGTCCGCTTAGCTTATCTGCTTATCGGCAAATGAGTGTAGGTAGTGGATAATCGAATGAGTCTTCTGCATGTTCGATTTTCATCTACTTTGTGAATTTTTTTAGTAATCTGACAGACTCTTCTGTGTTGCGCCAGAGAGAAACTTTTCTCAAAGTACTTTGGGGCTGATATCTCACTTGCCCACTTGATGTGTATCTAGCTTGGATCCATACTTTTTCCTTCATCGTTCTGTTTGCCAGTGTTTCTTAACTATATATGCCAGTAAGTGTGGTGTAGATGCAAAGATTACTCCTTATACTCTGCAACCACTCTCACGTACATTCTTGATTTGAATTCCCAGAGTAGTTTGATCATATAGAAACACCTCTCGACGCCGTACAAGGATACGGGACGCCCACAGATTCTTTGTATTTTTCCTTTTCACCCAATAATACACTCTAGTCAAAATCGCTTAGACGAGTAACCACTACCTCCATAATGATTCAGATATTTTCCTTATATTAGATTGCTTTTGCTTGGGTCTATTTTACTTTGAATATATGGACAAATTACCGTTCCATCCTCCAAAAGTCTCAATGTCACTGGGCCCAGCCCCCTTCAGGGCAGGAATCACTCACTTAGCGTTATATCGTGTTAATTCTTTCCTCACAAGGAGTGTGGTATATGTCTTTTGTGTTGTCCGAATTTTAAATACCTGCCACCGCTTGTTCTGCCTAGTGGTGGTGCCCCACACCTCATAGTTCCACGTTTTCCTTTTCTCTTCTGGAAATGCTCATGTGTGGGTGATTCTGTTGCAGTACCAAATCTCCCTGTTGGCTCTTTACAAGTTATTGCCAGAGTTGAATGATCTTGCATGAAATGCCCGATCCTTTCACAAGGCAGACTAGATGTTGACGAGAGGCAATTTTGTATGGCCACTTTCTATATGCCACCCTCCTAGTCCAACTAAGGTTGATATGCGTTTGGATGGTTTTTTTGTTTGTTTGTTCCTGTTTGGTTTTTCTCCCTATAGATTTTTAAGGAGAGAAAGAGATAGTTTCATGACTGCGGCGTGGACTATTGAAGTCTAAAAGCGTGTCAGTCAGCTTCAAGTCAATATGGTGTATCACTTTATTTATCATTGTCTGGAGAGTCGTAGATACTCCACTCTTCCCTTTCTGTTCGTAAGCAGGGAAAACGTTGCTCTACAGATAAAATGGACCACTTTGTGGGTGTAAGGCAATCTCTCCCCAAGCTTTCGGGGTTTCTATCACATTTAGAAGTCTTGAACAAAAATAAAAAGACAAACAACAGGCAAGAAAGCTGGGAGTTTAACATGGGCAGACTTCATCCCCTCCATTGCCACAAAGCTACACTAGTTTATGAAGGGGTGAGGAGGGAGGGGGAACAGATTAATATCTTGCCCATGCTCACTTGCAATTCCAATGTTAAGACCCACCCGATGCAACCGGCCTATTGGGTAAACTCTTGCGTGTTTATTAACCTGTTGCCCTCACGGTTGGGGTCACTAGGGAGTTCCCTTCGAATCTATATGCAACTTAGACTACGATTGTGCACTCTCAATGCTACCATCACCCCACTGCAGTTGCGCGCCATACTAGGACTCACACCTTTATGATAAAAGCCCAATTTGCCGCCATTAGCAGGGTCAAACCTCCCACCAGACCCCCCGCCACCAACCAACTCGCACCGAGCAATGATGTAGAGAGGTAATTCTAAAAGCTGGGAGTTTAACATTGTTGACAGGAGTCACCACACTCACATCATTCTAAACCATGAAACAATTATTTCGGTTTCTGGAGGCAATCCTCTCTGAAGTTCCACCATAAGATCCAACCCAGTGCGATAGAGAAAATTTAATATCCCAGTCCAATCACCCACTGGCTGAAAAAAGGTGGCCCAGCTCTTAAGCCAACCTTGTGTTTGCTTTCCAAGTGTATGTCCCTGGGAAATCCCTGATCTAAGCCCTCCTGTGCACTTGACACAAGTTACCAAAATATTTTGTTTTAAGACTACTATAATTTCAACTGCGAGCCATTGTAGGCTCTTGCTAGATTATCAATAGTCCGCACTGACACTGCATTAGTGATGAGATCATCATCACTTCTCAGAACCGTACTGACGCTCCTGCTAATCTGGGAAGCCAAAAACAGACCTACTCTTACAGGAGTTTCACATAAGCTCTCGTTATCTACTTAGTCTTGTCTTCCCTATTTGCTTTGTGTCAACACACAGACACTCCTCGTCCAACACCAACCTGGGGAGGAAACGGGTTTATTCAGCTTACAACTCCCGGGTCACAGTTCATCACTTTAGGGAGCCCAAGCAGGAACCTGGAGTCAGGAGCTGAAGCACAGGCCACTGAGAATTGAATGGCCTTTGTCCAACTAGCTCTTGCTCTCCATCTGGCCCATAGCCCAGCTTCTTCTGAGACCTCTTAACCAGTACACAACACCCTGAGCCCAGGGTGGCGCCACGCCTATCAGTGGGTTAACTGCAAACCCACCCACACTGCACCTTGAAGTACAAAGAACAATCAAAAATCAAGACACACATCGATATCTGCACAGGGTGGACCCTAGTGATTACCCACACTGATGCCAATCCCTACAATGAGCTCCCTTCAAGCTATACCCAGATGTGTCAAGTTGACACAAAATTTATCCAGCACAATTGACCCCTGACAACTTGACACACAAAAAACACATCACTAGTTAAAGGATATCCGAAACGACACCGTCCATGGTTCTTTATTCGCTTCACTACAAAGTATGATGTTTATTACCTATTAAAGAAATCACACTCCAAACCCTAATAAAGACAGTAACACCTTAAAAGCCCCAGACAAAAATCCTATAAAATAATCACTAACAATACTGATAAAAGTTATCATACCAGTATTGAGTTTTATAAAAAGTCACACTTCCCTTCACGTGAGTGGAGCAACTGCTAGAGTACAAAAATCCACAAAAGACAAGTAGCAGTGAGGTCATATGTATCAAAAGGAGGGGAAAGAATCAGAGCGCATCGAGAGAGGAACAAAACCTAAGCAAGTATGCCAGCAAAGTATAGCTCAAGAAGGGCTGAGATCACCTCATGGACCTGTTACTTTACTTTCACCATCAGACATATGCTGAGAGAGGCTGCCTAAATGGGGTTCCAAGCAGCTTCCCACTTTCTTTCTCTGATTCTCCTTGGTCATGCTCACACGTATTGGGGCACACTACACACCATCTCGCCAGTTTTGCCGGGCAGGCCGAGACCTCCATACCACCACCCACCTGCAACTCGCTTTCTCTCCGGGAGTAGGTCGTGGCACACATCCTCACGGAGAACCAGCACATCCTTCCTCACAAATGCCTGGGGTCGCCACCGCAGGTTCCTTCAGCTAGGCAATGCTATATGACAAGATTATTGTCTGTTCAATGTGAAAAGAAACTGAGAGGCACACCCCTTACACCAAATCTGGTCTCTTACCTGAACTTCTCCTGTGCAAAGACCTCAGCTCTCCTCCATGACCCGTTGTCAAGTGGCCTAGAGTCTTCACTGCAACCTGAGGTCGTCACAACTTCTAAAGCCAATGGGTGCGTATATCCCTTGCACCTACACAGTGCCAGGCTAGGCTGTCTGCTGTGACTTCTCCTCAAATTTTCTAACCTGGACCAATATAATGAGACCTCCTTTTTTTTTTTTTTTTTTTCCAGTATCTCGAGGACATTGGTTGCGCCATCCTGTAGACGCCCCACCAGCGGGTGTCCTGGAACATCACTCATACGTTAGCTCACAGCCAGCGCTGGTTCTTTAGAACTCACAAAGATCTGCCTGCCTGCTGCCTAGATCCCAAGTGCTAGGATTAAAGGTGTCACCACGAACCAACGCCCGGCTATTTTTTTTTTTTTTTTTTTTTTTGAGAAGGAGTCTCCTTACACATTACCAAGTCCCGCTTCTGGCTCAAGATAGAGGCTCAGGCCCCCTCTTCTGGACATAGCTTCTGTGTGCTGCACCTGAAGAAATTCTTCCCAGAAGATCTTACCACAGTGATGCTGGTCTCATTAATCACAACTGATTTTTCAGCCCCAGCTAACAGCATCAATTGTCGCAGTACAACAAAGATTTCACTTCAGGTTCTGGTCCTCTTGTACTTACAGCTGATTTTCAGTCCAGCTGACCAGAACCCACAGATTACATAGTCCTGATGATTTTCTGCTCCACTTTGAAAACTAGAAACTTCACAAGCCAGGCCTCCCATCTTCTACAAATCCTTTAGCAAAACTGCTCCAAACTCCACAGCAACGATATTTAGGCATTCAATGATCTTTCCAGCCCAAAGTTCAAACACCTCCACAATCCTTCCCCAAAACACCAAAGGTCAGGTCTGTCACAAGCCATACCCCACTCTTCTGC
>VZQC01008889.1:0-46443 GCA_009823505.1 Rhizomys pruinosus
AAACTGAAAACTAGCCAAGGTCTACTACTCCATAAACAAGGATAGATGAAATGGAAAAATATCTAAAGGAGGAAAGTAAAAACATCCCCTAACAGAGGGTGAAAAGTTATTTGTGATCTGAACCTCAAAAGGAAGCCCACATGCCGTAAGCAGCGACGAAGGACAACAATGGGAAGGCCCAGGAAATCTGCATCAGGCTAACCAATCCAGTAGGAAATGGCTACAAGGGTAAAAGCCTTGGAGGAGACAGCAGGAACAAGTCTTAGAGGAATAATTGCCGAACTATGCAGAGAAATTAAAGAACATAAAAGGAATTCAGAGAACGAAAGAGAGAAAATGAAAAACTCAAAAAGGACCTAGAGGGGATACAATGGCAAACTCGAAAAGAACTAAAGGAACAGATTGACAAACTCCAGAAAGAACTAGAGGGAGAAAAAAATAAAGAATTAGTATTTTGTAAACCACTCTTCTCTTCTTGCTCTGAAGGTTCTCCAAGAAAAGGTCCACTTGGATTCTCACCAATCTCACAGGGGTGGGGGGTGGGGGGGGATATGACTGATCTAGCCCACGCCCCGGCAGCCCGCACAAAGGTGCAGAGCACTAGCCCACTGGCTGCGGGACCCTCCGGCCCCGGTGACAAAGAAAGACGCAGGGCGGTCCCTCCCACGATCCCCTACCTGCGGCAGAGGCTTGCCCAGGTAACTTCCCTGCGCCCGCACAAAGGTGCAGAGCACTAGCCCACTGGCTGCAGGACCCTCCGGCCCTGGCGACAAAAAAGACGTAGGGCGGTCCCGCCCACGATCCCCTACCTGCGGCAGAGGCTTGCCCAGGTAACTTCCCTGCACCCGCACAAAGGTGCAGAGCACTAGCCCACTGGCCGTGGGACCCTCTGGCCCCGGCGACAAAGAAAGACGTCTGAAATCTGATACTTTAAAATAAAACTTTTTTTTTTCTAACAAATAGTGATAAATAAAATAATCTGTTTCATTTAGACAGGATTCACAAAATTTGTCTTGGACAACCTAAGCCCAGGACAGATGTTGAAATATAACAGGTAGCTATACAATTTAATTCATGTCTTGTTAAGATATTCGTTGAAAGATTTAAAAAGTTTTTAACTCTCATCTACTCGAGAAAAGAAGTTCTAACTTAGTAAAACTATGCTTCCTAATAATAAGGAAGGTTTGAAATAATTCCTTTACTAATGATTTTCTGAGTTAATGTATAGCAGAAATCCTATGTGATAATTTATTTACATATCAGAAGGAAAATATCAGTGCCATAGCTTTTATTCCTTTTGTTTGGATTTTTGTCTGCCTGCTTATTGACCAATTTGTAGGAAGCTCTTTTAACCTACATTTTGGGCAGGACCCAATGTCAAATAAAAATTATACCAAGCACAATGAAGAGTCAAGGAATATTATATTCATGATTGTTCCAAAAGGGGAAAGAAATTGATCTCAATTTCATTTAAACCAAAGATAGGAACTTTTTAGCAAGGGGGTAAGTTAGTGGAAAATTGCTGGAGGTCGTTTAGGGCGGTGTATGATTAGCTCATTTATGTTTGTTCATTGGTCCTTGAAGATAGGTCTTTATCTTTCTTGATGATCACAGTTCCAAGTGATGTCTCCCAGGTTTATGAGAAAGACAGTACCATAAAACCTAAGAGAGACTGTGAGATGATTTATGAAAGGACTTAGGAACACATCTTTTCTATGTTAAATGCTGTACAAGATCAGGAGCTCAAGAGCAGGAAGAAGCCTCGGGAGTTTAGCAAGGCTGACAGGAATCTTGTCAGAAAATTTCACAGGCAACATTTTGGAGTTAAGATGCAGATTCAAGAGAAGCCTGGCAATGTGTTCTGGGCTTCTCACCCTTAAATTCCATCTAGAGTCTGATTTCATTCTACCACTGAGTTAGTGAAGCATATGCCCCTTTAGGTAGGATCATCCTCTTGTTTCTGTTGTCATTACCTTAGCTCTGGGTAACAGGAGACTCACTTATAATTGAATTTTAAATACCTTTAAGTGCGAAATGAATATATACAAATTTGTTTATATATAAATATGTTTATGTTTATATTTTATATATAAATATGTTTATGCTTATATTTTGACCACAGTTATGCCCATCACCCTCTTCTGCCCATCTCTTCATGCTCCTGCCTGCTCCTCTCTTTTCAAAATAAGTTCCCCATCTATTTTTGTGTTGTAAATATGTTAACACACCACACACACACATACACACACACATACACAGCCTAAACCTATAAACCTGGGTACTCCACAAGTGAATAAACCTGTGGTGTTTGATATTTGTCTTTCTGGGTCTGCCTTATTTCATATAATATGGTGATATTTGGTTCTATCCATTTCTCTACAAATGTTTTGTTTTCTGTGGCTGAATAAAACTAGACTCTGTATGCACCACATTTCTTTATACATGTATCTATTGATGGATACTTATTTTGATTTCATGGTATGGCTATAGTAAATAGCATCAGAACAGACACATATGAGTGGGTGTATATCATGATGAATGATTCCTTTGGGAATATTTCTTGGAGTAATATAACTGTGTCATATGGAAATTCTTTTTATGTGTGTTTTGAACAACCTGCATACAGGTTTACATAGTGACTAGTTGGTATTGTAGTCTGTTCATCCCTCTATCCTTACCAAAATTTACTGTTTTTTTTTTAATATTGTACCTTATCTAATTAGAATTACCTTTCTACAGTGTCATTCATATATGCTATGCATGCTAACCACTCTTACCCCACTTCCTTACCATCCCTGTCCACTGTCTCCCTTCTTCAAAAATCTCTATTTTCTTGTCTATTTTGTTTTGTGACTCAATGAGATTCACCAGGGCCATCTGTGTTGCCATAGATTTGGAGTTATTGATTGGAACCTGGTGGACTCAGACAGTGATTTCCCATCTCCCAGAATCTATCAATAGCTAATAGTTCAGAAGTAAAGGTGGATAAAAGAGCCTCTCTCATTCATTGACTGATTGCTGATGGTACTGGTCTTCACTGGCCCAGTACAGGTAATTGCAGTTGTGAGTTATACTGCAATAGTTGTTTAGAGTCCAGAAAACCATATTTCACAAATTCATCCTATTCTCTGTACAGACCTTAACTTACTCTTCCTCTCTCCTTCTACAATGTTCTTAGAAGGAATAAATGGCTTTCTTAGGTCTGGGCCCACAGCTGTCACTTATTCTTTGCATCTTGGGCAGACATGAGTCTCTACATTGATAAGTGATCCCTTCAGATGAGATAGAATCTCAGGGTAGTTTTGATTTGCAGTTCTCTGATATAGGATACTGAGTATTTTCATTTATCTAATGGCCATTTGCACTTCATCCTTTGAGAAGTATTTGTTCATTTTACCCATTTATGAATTGGATTATTTACTTTGTGGTGTTTGCATTTCTTAGTTGTTTTCACTGTATGAATACTGATCACCTGTCAGAAGTTTAGCTGGCATGGCTTCTTCTCCCATTCCCTTGGCTCATCACTCTGTTTATTGTTTCCCTTTGTGTACAGAAGCTTTTAATTTCTGGAAATTTCTTTCATCAATGCTTGGAATTATTTCCTGAGGTATTGGAGACCTTTTCAGAAAGGTCTACTACTGTATATCCTTTTGGGGGGAATTTTTGCAAATTTCATGTAATACAATTTGATCATATTTAGATGCCTTTCTGCATACCTCACTTTCTAGTTCCTCACCCATAGGCTGTATAGTGTGTGTGTGTGTGTGTGTGTGTGTGTGTGTGTTTGTGTTTTAAGTGTTATAGAGTCAAATTTGTGTCCCTAAATGTCTGTTGGCATGGGTCCGTCCATCCAGTGGAGCCTGGCTAACCTACCAAGAGTCTCACATTTGAATGAGGCTGAGACTCCCATCCCTGAAGCCATCAATTGCCAATAGTTCTTCAGGTAGTGTTGGGGTTTCTTATTTACTTCCCATGTCTATCCTGATCAGCCAAAGGTGATCCTTTGGCTCATACAATCTTTTTGCCACCTCTTTCCCAATGATCCTAGAGCCTCAGAAGGCAGAAGATTGATACAAGTGTCTTATGCAAATTCCTCAGGTGTGTCCTCAATCTTATGAATGGGACCTTAAATCCAAGTAGAGAGTGGTTGGTTACTCCAATAACTATTGTGCGACTATTGCACTAGTATGCATATCTTGGTAGTCCTGTAGTTGTAGTTCACAGGATTCATGGCTAGCTAAAGGTGATCATTAATTTTCTCTTTAGGTAGACTTCCAATAGTATGAAATCTAGCCAGTAGAGATGAAACTTCTAAATTAGCACAAACTTGATTTCCCACTGTTTGTTCTACAGTTCATTTATGTGGTATCTTCAGATATATGACCTTACCATCACATCAAGGTTTGGTGGTTAATCAAGAGAAGGGGCAATGGCCAGCATTGTTTGAGGGTGTATGGGACCCCTCCTAAATTGTTTCAAAAGATGGAGTCCATTCTTTGCATTGGGGTTTTACTGTGTTAGCCTCTGGTGTTCAGCTGTGGCCCTGTCCCTCCTGCTATAAAGTAACTCCTTTTTTTTTTCTTTTTTCTTTTTTCCTTTTTGGTGTTTTTGAGACACGGTCTCCCTGTAGCCCCAGATGGCCTGGGGAATGTAGACCAGGCTGTCCTCGAACTCACAGAGATCTGCCTGCCTCTGCCTTCCAAGTGCTGGGAATAAAGGCATGCACCACCATGCCTGGAATAAAGTAACTTTTTAACATATATACTTTAATATACTTTTATAACAGTAGGTTTCCATATGGTTTATTCTAAAGGCCTTTAGTGTTATCTTGAAGTATTTTTCCTATATCTTTTACAAGTTGTTTCAGATCTTTAGGTCATCTATTAAGGTCTTTCACCTGATTTAAATTGATGTTAATACTGGTCATACAGAGTGAGAGATATGGATGTAGTTTTATTTTTCTACAGGTATAAATTCAGTTTTCCCAGCAATATTTTTTTTTACAAAGATTACTTTTTGCATGTATATGTTTTTATGGCACTTGTCTATGTGAGTTTGCATGTGTGTAGGCAGTGTGTGTTTGTATATGTGGGTGTGTATGTATGTATGTATGATGTATGTATGTATGTATGATGTATGTATGATGTATGTATGTATGTATGTATGTATGTATGTATGTATGATGTATGTATGGGCCTCAGGCTGATGTTGAACCCTTCCTTGATCACTCTTCTACTCATTCTTGCAGGGTGTCTCAATTGAACCTAAAATTCACATACATGATTATATAGCTAGCCAGATACTCTAGGTATCTCCTTTCTTCCTTTAGGCTGCTGGATTTTGGCTATGACAGGTGACCATGGCCACTCAGTATTTATTGGTTTCTGGGGACCTGAACTCTGGCTCTCAGTTCTCATCCTTTCACAGCAAGTACTTTATATACTGATTCATCCTCCACCCCCTTCCCAGACACTTGCTAACACTTTTGTTAAAGACTTCGTCTTTTACCATGTATGAGTTTTTTGCTCCTTTGTCAAAAATTAGGTGGCTTTAGATATGATGTTTTGCTTCTGGGTCTTCTCTTTTATCTATTTTTGGTTCCATCACATGCTATTTTATTACTACGGCCCTGTAATATAACTCAAAATCAGATATTTCAATAGCTCCAGCACTATTTCTTTTTGCTCAAAATTGCCCAAGATATTTATGCCTCTATATGAAGCTCAGGATTGCTGTCTTCTGTCTGTGAAGAATGTCATTGAGATTTCAGTGGCTTTGCACTAATCCTATGAATTGTTTTCAGTAGTATTAGCAATTTCTCACAATATTAATTCTGTCAAATCATAAGCCTAGGAGGTCTTTATATTTTCTTAATATTTTCCTCAGTTTCTTTTCTCAGAACTTTAGTTTTCGTTGTAGATGCCTTTCACATTCTTAAATGACAGTATACTGTTATGTTAACCTCACTGGAGACTTGATCATAAGCAAAATGGAAAGATTAATATCAAAATTCCACAAATTCCTGTTTTAGTAGTTTCTTTGTCTTTATTTTTTTTCTTTACACAGGAAAACAGAAACAATACAAAATGACAAAAACAAAACAAAACAACAAGGACAAAAAAGGGGGGATTTCCATTTCTTATTCTGGTGAAATAAAGAATCAATATGTAGGGCTTGGTATGTACTTCTCTTTGTTCCATTCTTTCTTTCTTTTCTTTCTTCTTTTCCTGCTCTTTTGGAGCTACCAGAAGGACATGTGTTTTCTGGCTAGTTCAGGAAGCCTTGATTTCTCAGCTGAGAAAGAGCCTGGTTAATTTGGGGCTCTCACCCCTAAACTGCACAATCAAGTTCTAGCTCCTGTTTAGTTATGTTTCCCTCTGAAAAGGGCCACCCCACTCACCGGAAGAGAATCAGGGTGGTGACTGCTCTGACTTCTTCTATGCTGAGAAGGGACATTCGTTGTGTCAACTGGGGTATCCCCCATTCAGAAGGTCAAGCTAAAAGACCCCCAAGAATAAATATAGAGAAAAAAAATTCTTGACTGGTGCCTGTGAAAGTGAAATGGAGGCAGGGGTAGTTAGGTATATGATCAAGATAAAGAACCAGGAGAAGTAAGAACAGGGTGAATTCCAATGTCCAATTAAGAGTCCATTAGAATTTCTTGACCAGGGGGTTTCAAAGCATCCATTTATTAGGTTTCCCCTTCTATTCATATGGCTATGATGTCTGGACTCAGAATCTGCTTTTCAGGCTTTTTAATAGTCAGGTTATGAGTTTCCACTTAGTTTCTAGAAAGAAAGAGGACATATTATTATTGAGTATTAATTAACAATAATTGTGGACTTGTCTTTTGGCTGCAGGTGATCCTACTCTGTTAATCAAGGTCAAGATCTAGGGTTTCTAAGCCTGTTTAACATTATTTCTTTTTTTTTTCTTTTTGGTCTTTTTGAGACATGGTCTCCCTGTAGCTCTGGCTGCCCTGGAACTGGCTATGTAGACCAGGGTGGCCTTGAACTCACAAAGATCCACCTGCCTCTGTCTCCCAAGTGCTAGGATTAAAGGCTTGTGCCACCATGCCTGGCTTTAACATTATTTCATATAACTTTACTCCCAATATATGGAGGCGCAATTTTTCAGGCTTTAAAAGAAATGTATTGAGTATCTTTTGGTTACACTTTCTTTTTGGGTACTTAACTCCACATGATCAGCTCATATTAAGCAAACTTTGTTTTCTCAAGGTCATTTGAGGTTCTGGTCTTCAGGGGGCACTCGAGTTTTCAGGGGAGGTGGGATGTGGAGCACCTGGCTCCTTCTGGCCATTCTTAACCAGTTCCTTCTACTGAGGACAAGGCCAGATCTTGCTAGACCAGGCTTCCCTTTGTAGCATAAGATAAATTTCCTCTATATTGAGCTTCCTCTTTATAGACTGGTTGCTGGGTAGGATTCTGTTAGTGTATCTCCAAGACCTCCCTGTACAGGAAGCCTGGTGACTCACCATTGCAGAACATTTTAAGAGATGCCCCCATACAAAATCCCCTGGGACCAATTGACTTCTGAGGGCCATGAACAAAAGTGCCTCTTAAATTCCTTGGCCAAAATGGTATGGGCCTTAGGTATGGGCATTAAACATCCAAAAAAGTTAAGTTACACTAATCTGGTACTTTTAATTATAAACACTGACTGGAAGAAATTTAACACCATAGGATAAGCAGGCAAAGCCTGTATGAGAAATTTAAACATTTTTAGGCATATCTTAAATATAAATGATTTACTATAAACATAAATAGTCTCTTTACTTTCCCAACCTCATATCCTGGTTTGTATTTTTCCAATAATGGGGAACATACCTGTTGACCAGAATTAAGCTGAAAACATTTACCAAGTCCCTCCAAACTGTCACCTTCTGGGGTGCATGCCACTAGTTCATGAAAGTAAACCTAACTTTTCCTGAGTCAAGTTATCTTGAAATGGACAGAACAGATATCAAAAGAAACACTTGCATAATCGACAGAGACCAAAAAATATCTTTCAGTAGTCCCAGGTAATCCATTACTTGCCTATGTCCCTTAATCCGAATCTACAACTGGAAGTCCAGTAAAAGCCAGAAATGGACTGAAAACCAACCACAACGTTGTGTGGTTATAATCCCATTTAGACCATTAACAAACTGGCTTAATGTTTATACCATTCCACTCTAGAAACAGTTAACCATTTTAATCCAGTACAAATATCTTATTTTCTACTAAACTTTGCAATATTTATACCCATCCAGCTGAATGGGGCAATTCCCCTAAACACATCACCACAAAATAAAAACCTTAAAGTGAACTTACAAGTCTCAGGGCCAGCTCCAGCCAACCAAATCTTTCCAGATATTCAGAAATGCACCACATAGGCCTGGCAAAAAGCCTATTTATCTACCCTAAATATGTTCCACCTAGTGATCAAATTTACCACACACAAAACACAACCAAAGGCCTTGAACTCTATTTTATCTAGTATTAGTATAGCAACACCTCCTCCTTTCTTAGTGCCATTTACATGTATTAGTATTTACTCTCCTTTCACCTTGGGATGATACCTATCTTAAAGGTGAGGCAAGTTTCTTGGAGACAAGAAAAAATAAAGATAGGTTTAATTTTTTAAATCCATTCTACTAGTCTCTGTCTCTTAATTGGAAAATTCATTCCATTGATATTTAAAAGTGTTGTTGAGAGAATTAAATTGCTGCCAATCATTTTGATTTCTAGTATATTCTTACCCTAGGTTTTTATTTCTGTATTGGTAGTATCATTTATTTTCTGGTGTTGATTGGTTATAGTCATCCCTGCCCTCTGCTCTTTGTATTGCTTGAGGTAGTCTCTGCAGGTATGGCTTACTGGAGAGGAATTATTTCAACTTATTTATATCATGGAACATTTTCCTTTCTCCTTCAATTGTAATAGATATTTTTGCTGGATAAAATACTGTGGGTTGGCATCTATAGTCTTTTAGAACTGGGACCACCTCCAATGCTTTCCAGTGCTCTTGAGGTCCTGTAAATCCCCCTCCTCAACTTTTCCCTTAGCTGCTCAGAATGCACCCAACACTTTGGGACTCACCATCTTGGAAAAGCCTGTTTTAGTGTTTTTAGTTAACATTTTGTATGACCTGATTTTGTTTTCCATTGGATTATAATTTGTGTTGCTTTCATATAACAATGTCTTCTGAGCTTTCAGTGTTTCACTGTCACATGGTGGCATGAACTTTGATTTCCTAAATGATAATCTAGTTTTTTCATCCAACTTTTATATTTGTTTCTTGTTCTAT
The DNA here is from genome assembly GCA_009823505.1 of Rhizomys pruinosus. Taxonomy (NCBI): domain Eukaryota; kingdom Metazoa; phylum Chordata; class Mammalia; order Rodentia; family Spalacidae; genus Rhizomys; species Rhizomys pruinosus. The sequence goes on from VZQC01008889.1 coordinate 9,310, forward strand.
GATATTTCATCCTATAATGAAATGTTTCCATCTTGATTGTAAAGTTCTCTTAGCAGATGAAATTTGCTGCTTTGTTATACTGCAGTGTATTACTGCATTTAGTCCCCATTGAGAGAAACGATATGCTTTAGCTAAACATCTGGGAAGAAAAGCAGAAATCATCAGAGAGTAAGCTTGGTCCAGGAAAAGTCAGTCCCACAGTGGCAAAATTGAGTTGCTATTAGTCAACAGTAGCAATTAGGAAAGATTGAGTTTGTTCCAAATAGTTCCCCAAACTTGTTTGAGGAACGTATGCAATTTTTTAAGGGAAAATAATATTTATTCATATTCATTATAAGCAGAATTATCTTATTATCTCAATATACAACCCAAAATGGTTTGTTTAGATGCAGATTGTAGGTTTTGTTCTTTATAGCTGGAATGAATCTGGATTCATTCAGTCAGAGGATTTTTGTCTTTTAATTCTGACATTTATTCTGCTTATCTCATTATATAATTATGTGTCAATCTGAAATTTAAGATTGTTAAGATTTTTCACCTTATCTTTGATTTTCCATTTGATTTCCACCTGTTGGTGTAGGGATTTCTCCCTTCTTTTTTGATAATTTTCTGGCTAGATGTATACTTTTTCATTTCCCTAGAAACTATAAAATTTATTCTTAATTTAATAGGCTCTATGATATATCCATTCTCTTACATTTCCAGAAAATGGAAATAACCTTAGAATAATGTATGCCAATAAACTTGTCCCTCTTTCATAAAAAAAAAATAGTTTGGCATGTTCTCATGTAACCCAGCCTGACCTTATGCTCCCTGTGCCTCTGAAGATGGCCTTAAACTTCTGATCCTCCTGCCTCCACCTCCTGAGAACTAGTATTACTAGCATGCACCAACATGGCTGACTTTACACAGTACTGGGATTTGAACTGAGGGCTTTCACTATGCAAGCCAAGAACAGGAGTTGAGCAAGCCAGCAAGCATAATTCCTTCAAGGTGGTTGCATGAGTTCCTGCCTCCGGGTTCCTACCTTGAGCTCCTGCCCTGGCTTTCCTCAGTGATCGACTTTAAAGCATAAGATGAAATAAATCCTCTCCATCTCAAGTTGGTTTCAGTCATGGCGTTGTTAATCATAGCAACAGAGAAGCAAAGTAGAACATTGTACCATTAAGCTTCATTCTGATAATTGATCTTCCTTCCCATTTGTGAATGTTCTGTGTGGCTATTCGCTTCTCTTTTTCTGTTACAATATTTTCATTTTTAGAGTTTCCATTTTTTATAATAAAATTCATCACATTGTCACAAATTTTCTTTTCTTTCTTTTTTTTTTTCTTGACAGCATGTCCCTAGTCCCAGACTGCCTGGACTCATTATGCTAATCAGGCTGGCCTGGCTGGGATTAAGGCACTGCAACACAAAGCCGAGTGTCACAGATTTTCTTGACTCTGTAGAAGCATCTCCTTGAAATCCCTGTCAGAAATCTTCACTGTCTAGGTTTCATGTACATTTTTGTCTTTTCATTATTTTGTCATTGTTTGTTTTGTTCTCTTTACATACCTGGTCATATTTCATTATAAACTGAACACTGAGTATGAAACATGGAGATTTCCTTAATGGTATCTTCCTCTGGACAGGATTCAATTCCTTCCTGGTACAGAGAATAGATAGGATCAGATTACCCCACTATAATCATCATTGGAGAATTCATGGCTGGAAATAATCCTGTGGGTGTTTTATTTGTTTTGTCTTTATTCATAAAACAGATTGATAAGATTAAAGGTTGTTAAAATTTGGGGTAGCTTGCTACCAGGGTTTTTAATCTTGGATAATCTCAAATTTCAATATTTAATCTCCCAACACTGACATGTGGAAAATCAAAGTCTGCTTAGATTTTATCTTGATGAGGTTTTATTTTTGCTTTAATTCCTATGCACCTTAAGGATTTTGAAATGCCTTGAAGCAAGTTCTTTCCGCATCTGTCTCCACAACATTTTGTCTCTTCCCTACTTTGGATAGCTTTGATACATGCAAAATTTTGGCATATATTTCTTTGTTATTGTTAATTGCTTTTTCCAGCTCTTTGGCTGGTGGGTGTTTGGAGAAGGGGTTGCTACTTTATCAGGTCTGTTTAAAGTATCATGAAACATGTCTCATGTAAATTAAAAAATATTAAAAGGTTAACTTTTGTTCCATTTAAATCAAACAAAACCCAAGCAGTTTAATTTGTGAAAAATATTCTGTTGAATAGGGCACATTTTCTTGCTTTGTGTGTGTGTGTGTTTGTGTGTGTGTGTGTGTGTGTGTGTATGTGTGTGTGTATGTGTGTGTGTGTGTATGTGTGTTTGGAGTTGTAACACTAGATATCATCAGTTTCTTCTAGGACACTAATTTAAAGAATAAACATGAGTGTCTTTTTTCCAAGAGACCAACTGAAACTGAGGGAAGACAAAGAATATAAGAAGAATAGCTCACATAGGTGACACTCAGTACTTATACAGGATACTTTCTACTTGAACAGAGAAAACAATTCATTGGAAAATGTGGGAACTTTCCTTTGTACTTATAAACATTTCTCCCAGGAGACAAAGGAAATTATATTGTACATAAAGTATTACTAAAGTTCTTTAAGGGGACAGCTAGAAATATCTGGACATGTTGTAGTCTGTGATTTGGATTTGAAAACTATGAAGGACCAGTAAGTCCTGACAAATAGCTTAATGGAGAGCATAGACACTGAAAAAGAAGCTGTTATCTGACCTAAGTGGAAATTTAGAAATGTTGGTCTGGAGGGATGGCACAGCCGTTAAAGGCTGAGGCTGAGAACCTCAAAAAAAGAAATGTTGATAATTTTTCAAAATTCTTGGTGCTGATGTTCCTTGCATGCATATTTTATGAAGCACTTTTTATTTTTTTTCAAATACTTTTATAAATGCTGGTTCAGTAAGTTTTCTTATCCTTTGGAAATATTTTTACAATAAATATCCCATTTCCCATTAAATCCATTGTTTATGCACAGATGTGAGAAATGCACATGGATAATTAAATGCTATGTAGAAGCTGCATTGTTTACATATTAGTTCTAAGTTGAATTGCAGCCATTTTAATTTCTAGCACTTTTGGAGCTGCATTTGCCTATGAAGGGTTACAGTTTCAATCAACTGATTCACAGCAGTGATTCTCAGCTAGGGACTATTTTCCCCTTGGATGACATTTAGGAATGCTTGTAAACATTTATTTTTTCATTCTGGGGTAAAGTTCTCACGTATTTATGTGAAGTAGACGGTAAATCCTGCTTACTGCCCTTAAGTGCATAGGGTGGGCACCCACCTACAAGCAAGCATTGGCTGGTACATGTATCAGCAGGGTCAGCGTTGAAAATATCTGATCTAAACATGAAGTTGAGTAAAAATAAAGGAAAGACACATAAATGCCAACATAAGCTGTTATTCAAATTATCTAGCATTGTGGTCTTTTTGAGAGGCAGCTTGCCTTGTAACATTGTATAGATGAGAATACTCAAGCTACTGAAACAAGGACCTTTATGAAATAAGTTAAATCATTCAAAACAAATTTTACTGTAAGCACCAGAAGTGACTGAGAAACCAGGAAGAGGTTAATGTCCTTTTGTGTATTTGTGGGTAAATTGCTGGGTAGGAAGAATATAATGCTGTTTGGGATGATGCTCTGATGAGGAAGAAGGAAAGGGAGACAAAGTTATATCCTGAATAATGGCCCTTTTGGTTTCTTTGACAGGAAGAATTGCTCCAAGTTCTCTAAGAGAAACACATTTTTTTAATGAGATTTTGAAAAAAATAGGGTTATTTATTTTTTATGAGGATTAAATTTTTTATTTGAAATCAGTTTCCATTTTATACCAAATACTTGGCTTACATTTAAAATTAGAAATAGAGGGTTAAAAATGTTTCCTTATAATTTTTGTTGTAGAGGTTTTTGGTGTCTTTGGCTAGGTTTATTTCCAGGTATTTTATTTTATTTTTTTGAAGCTATTGTGATTGGGAAGGTCTCCTTATATTCCTCCAGTTGCTTATTGTTGGTGTAAAGAAAAGCTACTGATTTTTCAAGGTTTATTTTGTATCCTGCCACTTTACTGAAACTTTTAATTGTTTCTAGGAGTTTTCTGGTAGAGTTTTTAGCATCCCTTAGGTAAACTATCCTATCATCTGCAAAAAAGGGATAGTTTTACTTCCTTTTTTCTGATTAGTACTCCTTTAATTTGGCTTTCTTGTCTTATTGCCCTAGCAAGAATTTCAAGCACTATATTGAAGAGGAGTGGCCATAGTGGACAGCCTTGCCATGTTCCTGACTTTAAGGGGAATGCTTCTAACTTTTCTCCATCTAGGATGATGTTGGCTGTAGGTTTCTTGTATGTGGCTTTGTTTACATTGAGGAATGATCCCTCCAGTCCAATTCCCTCTAGGACTTTAAGCATGAAGGGATGCTGGATTTTGTCAAAAGCTTTTTCTGCATTGATTGAGATGATTGTGTGGTTTTTATCTTTCAGTCCATTTATGTGTTTTTTGATATTTATTGATTTATGCATGTTGAACTATCCCTGCATCTCTGGTATGAATCCAACTTGGTCAGGATGAAAGATATTCTTAATGAAGAAAAAAAAAAAAAGATTTGCAAGTATTTTGTTAAGAATTTTTGCATCTGTGTTCCTTAATGATATGGTTCTATAGTTTACTTTCTTGTTTGCATCTTTGCCTGGTTTTGGTATTAGAGTGATGCTGACTTCATAGAAGGAATTTATTTGTTTCCTTCTGAAAAGTTTGAGTAGTAATGGTTGTAAGACCTATTTATTTATTTATTTATTTATTTATTTATTTATTTTTATTTTATTTTATGTGTATGAATGTACTGTCTGCATGTAGGTTTGTGGACCCTTGTCGTGCAATGCCGCGGAGGTCAGAAGAGGGTCTCGGATTCCCCTGGAACTGGAGTTCTCCTGGAATTGGAGTTATGGATGGTTCTCAGCTGCCATGTGGGTGCTGGGGGTCGAACCCGGGCCCTCTGTAAGAGCAGTCGGCGCTCTTAACCGCTAGGCCATCTCTCCATCCCAATGTAAGACCTCTTTAAATGTTTTATAGAATTCTGCTGTGAAACCACCTGGACCTGGGCTTTTTTTTAATTGGGAGGCTTTTTATTACATCTTCAATTTCCTCAAGTATTATGGGTATGTTTAAGCTGTCAATCTCTTCTTGCTTAAGCTTTGGCGAATCCCAGGATTTCAGATATTCATACATTTTTCTTAGGTTTTCAAATTTAGTAGAGTATAGGTTTTTGAAGTATTCCCATATGAAAAAGACTCTCTTCAGTCACATACAAATCAAGTTCTACAAATATTTTGGACTAATAGGAGGACCAAATCCTACTCCACAGGAGTCATTTCTGGAATGAATGGAGCTAGGATGCTCAATGAAAGATTCTTCCTTTTCTTCTCTTCCTTCTTCTTGCTTCTCCCTCCTTTATTATCCCCCCCCCTTTCCCCTTTCCTTTCCTCCTTCTCTACCTCTTTTCCTTGTTCCCTCCCTGCTTTCATTTCCTTCTTCTTTTCTTGGTAAAGTAAATCTGCTAAAACAGGAAGGTGGAGTGAAAACTTTGTATATCTAGGCTTAAAAATGTTTTCAAATAAAATGCACCTCATTTTGCTTAATCTCTAGAATACGGATTTGTATGTTAAAGTGAAATACAGGACCTAGGAGACATTTTTTTTTTTTTTTGTCTTTTTGAGACGATCTCCCTGCAGCCCTAGCTGTCCTGGAACTCACTTTCTAGACCAGCCTGGCTTTGAACTCTAATACTATTTTATGATTCCAGGGTTTTAATTAATTTGGTTTAGAAACAATATTAGAAAGCCAAAGCATAACCTAATTATTGCATGTCTATTCAAAATGACTGTGAATATTGTAAAGGAAAAGATCCTTTTTGCTTAGGTACTTAATCTTTCCTTGGGTCTGATTGATTAAAGAGATGCCAGCATTTTGACACGTGTAATGTGAAATTCTGATTCTGTGAAATGATTAACACAATGAAGCATAGTGCCAACACTCATCTCCTCATCTACTCATTGCTTTTCCTTCAAGATAAGAATACTTGAAATGTACTTGCTTAGCAAATTCCAAATATATAATAATAAAGAAAGATTGTCACAATGCTGCAGGGCACCTTTCAAAGCGAGTTCCAGGCCAGGTGGGGCTACAGGAAGACCCTGTCTCAAACAAAGAAACAAAGAAACAAACACGCCCCAAACAAAACAGACAAACAAAATAATGGTCCCCAGGCTACAAATTAGGTCTCCAGAATTTACACACAAGTAAGTTTATGAACTTTGACCAGTATTTATTCTCATCTTGCCCTGACAGCTAGGAATAAGCACTATCTTCTACATTATGATAACCCTTTATTTTTTAGGTTTCATAAGTGAGTGTAATCGTGCAATGTTTCTCTTTCTTTTTTTAATTTTTTATTTATTATTTTATGTATATGAGTGTACTGTCTGCATGTAAGTAGGTGCACCCGTGTCATGCAATTCTGCGGAGTTCAGAAGAGGGGTCGGGTGTCAATTCCCCTGGAACTGGAGTTAAATATGGTTCTTAGCCGTCATGTGGGTGCTGGGAATCGAATCCGGGTCCTCTGCAAGAGCAGTCAGTGCTCTTAACTGCTAAGCCATCTCTCCAGCCGTGCAGCATTTCTATTTCTATGTTGGGAATGTGTCACTTAGCATAATGTATAATATCTTCCAGGCTTCAGGTTGTAACAAATGACAGAATTTCAAAATTTAAGACTCAGGGTTATTCCATTGGGTGTTTGTACGTCTTTCCTTTGCCAGTTCTTCTATGTATAGACTCTGTTGTTGTGTCTGTGTCTTGGCATGTGCTGCAGTACATATGGAGTTTGGAGTGCAGATGTTTGTTGAGCACTGATTTTATAGCCCGCTGAACCAAATGCCGGTTCCATTTCCAGTTTTTTGAGGAACCTCCATATTGTTTTAAAAATGGCTATATTAATTTTTCACTTCTACCCACAGTGTTTAAGGGTCCTCTTCACTCTATTCTTTTTCACCAATATTTGTTATGATTTTGACTTTTAAAAGGGAGGCAGAGGAAGGCAGATCTCTGTGAGCTCAAGGGCAGACTGGTCTACAAAGTGAGTTCCANATATATATATATATATATATGTACATATATATTTATATGTCATTTATACTTTGTATAAATATATATATTTATACAAAGTATAAATATAAGTGGTTGGTTAATTCTAGAACTTGTTAAGGGATTTACATTATCAGAGCACAGTTGCTTTCAGGGAAAGGGGTATGTAACATTGAAGTTGCTCAGTTTGCCTTACAACTTGGTGCTTCTAGAATCCACAGATGAGGGATACCATTTGTCGTTTGCTTTTCTGGGACTGTGTTACTTCATTTAGTATTATTATGCTAAATGAAAAAAATCACTTTCTTAGAAATAATGTTATGTCATTATGTTATATTGATTGATTAATTAGAAGGTTCTATTTTTCTTTTAAAATTATTTTCTTATTTCTTTGTGTGTGTATAGGTGTGGGTGTGCATGTCACGGAATGCTATATGGGTCTCAGCAGCAGGCACCTTTGCCCGCTGAGCGATTTTAACAGCCCTGAAGTTTTATTTTTAAAGTATATTTTTATTTTGAGAGAGTAATTTCTTTTTAAAAATATTTGTATTGAAGTTTTGTGCATTTCGTACATCATTTCTCACTCTAACGCAGACTCACTTCCCTTTCCATGTCCCCCGCCCCACACAAGTTCATGTTCTTTTTTTGAAGCAGAGCCTCTCTTAGTCCCATGTGGCCTGGAACTTGCTATGGAAACCAGGTTGGCCTCCATCTCATAGAGATCTACCTGGCTCTTCCTCCCCAGTGGTGGTATTAAGAGTGCTGAGATTAAAGGTGTTCGCCATCACCTCTGGCGATATTAATTTCTTAAAATAGAAAGTATAAACCCATGAAAAAGTGAAATGATTATAGTCCACGAATGAAAACCCCACTTATTCGATGTTTTTTTAATATCACATGACAGGCATATGTGTATGTGTTTAGCATTTCACACAGAAATTGGAGTCATAAGTATAAAAAAATGAAAATGAAATGAATTTGAATACACATATTCAGTGAGTTCTGGCCATAGTTCACTAAATTCTGATGCATCTGCTGTACTTTAAGCATTACCATCACACAATGAGGATAGTCAAGGCAGTCAACATAAACGCTTCTAAAAATTAAAAAAAAATGCTCCATGGCACTATTTTGTAAGCTGCTTCAAAAATATTTTTTTTTTTTTGGATGTTGGGTTTAATACAAGTAACCATGGAAACGCTCAGAATGCCTTGTGATTGAATAGGATTTAAAATATCCATGGTAAAACAGAAACACTCCAACAGCTGTAAGACTATTTGCATTTCCTCAAATTTTGATTTTATGGCACTCTTTGGAGAACTTGGGAAATAAACATTAAAGCCGAAGCATCTTTAGGGTCAGTTATCTAGCTTTATGGTAATAATGCTTGCTGTGCAAACCCAAGCTCTGTCTCTGGAATCCATGTAAACAAAGGTGGAAGGAGAGAACTGACTACACAGAGTTTTTCTCTGGCCTTCACACATGCACTGTGGCATGCACATGCCCACACACATCATGACACACATTCACACAAAAAAGAAATTAATACCAAAGGCATAAAACAGAAAGTGAAGTAACACAGTCCCAGAAAAAGAAGTGGTGAATGGTGTCTCTCATTTGTGAATGCTAATACCAAATGCCCAGATGAAAGGCAAGCTGAACAACATTATTGTTGTATTTCTGTTTATCTGAAAGCAACTACGTTGTTATAATGTAAATCTCTTAACATGCTCTAGAATCTATCCACCACTTACTTTCAGACTCTGTAATTACAGTATATGAGTGGAAAGTATGTATTCATATTTTAGAGTAATGTAAAATTAAAGGAGGAAAATGTGAATTCCTAAATATAAAAAAGACTGAGAGAAAGATGCAGGATAGTTATGGCAGAATGCATGATCTGGGGTAGGGTGGGGGGAAAAAAGGAGAATACGTCTAAACTGAACTGAGAAATGATGTCTGAAATACACAAAATATCAATAAAAATATTAAAAACCCCAGAAAGATCTTTAGGCTTGTAATCTTTTCTATGTGTATGTTTCCATACATATATGCATGTGCAATATGCATATGTGTATGTGTGCATAGAGTAGGCAAGTGCACTTACCCATGTGTGCTCACGTGGAGCCCAGACGTAGGGTCTTTCAATGGACCTATAACTGACCATGTTCTCTAGGTTGGCTGACCCAATGCCACTAGAGTCCACCTAAATTTTCCCACTGAGAACTCTGGAGTTACAGATCTCACCCTGCTGTGCCAGGCTTCTACAGGGCCATTGTGGATTAGAACTTAGGTCCTCACACCTGGACAGGGAGGGTTTTACCCATTGAGCTACTTCCCTAGCTTGCTTTTAGAATTCTTTTTTTTTTAATTTATTTTTATTGATGCTTTGTGTATTTCATACATCATTTTCCAATTCAGTTCAGGCATATATCCCCTTCCCTTCCCCCCCACCCCACCCCTACCCATCGCAGATCGTGCATTCTGCCGTAAGTTTTCTGCATCTTTCTCTGCTTTTTTGTTTTGTTTTGTTTTCATTTTTTTTACAAATAGGTGATAATTTGTGAGTACAAGCATCCTTCATGTAAAACCAATTTGCAAGCAATTGTGCCCAAACCCACACAGCTCATGGGTCCTACCATCCAGCAGGGATGGCTTGTATGTTCAATCAAGTTGATCAAATGAGTGTCCAGTCTATATTGTTGTAGAATTCTTAAGAAATATACCAGTACTTAATAGTTTTCAGTCTTGACTGATTTAGTGAAGGCTCAGGAAAATTATATAATTCTAGACATCTCACCAGGTACAAGGAAGCCCCATGTTCCTTTTGGTCCTTTATAACCTTTCTGTATTTCTTCTTCATTAATCTGACAGTTTAAGTCTTGTCCACATATTTTGAGCTAAAAATGGTCAGTGTATTCCGATGTTCTCCATTTATTCGTGAACGCTAGTTATGCAGGTGAGAAGTCAGGTGGAAGGACCAGCAGTCTCTGGCATCTTTTTTGTACTTTGGCTTTGTACTTGCCTTTTTATCTATAGATTTATTTTATTTTATTTTATTTTTAATTTTATTTATTTTTGTATGCATATGAATGTATTGCCTGCATGTAGGTTTGTGCACCCATGTTGTGCAATGCCGCAGAGGTAAAAGAGGGTCTCAGATTACCCCTGGAACTGGAGTTGTCCTGGAATTGGAGTTACAGACGGTTCTTAGCTTCCATGTGGGTGCTGGGGATCAAACCCGGGTCCTCTGCAAGAGCAGTCGGTGCTCTTAACCGCTAGGCTATCTCTCCAGCCCGTGTAGATTTATTTTATACATTTAGAACTGAAAGCCCCCATACACTCAGATCTCAAGAGGTCTGTCTACCCTTTTCTGCCGCTTCTCAGATTTTTTTTTAATTATCTGTATTACTCTTCTCTCATTTTTCACAGAGCAAAATAGTAGTCACAACTGTTTCATATAGCTTAGATTTACTTTTCCATACAACTTCTTATTTTTGACTGAAGTAAAAATGTCCTTAACACTGTTTTTTACTGATTTCCCCATTAATTTATCTCTGAAGTGTTACTAAAAAGAGAAGTCTTTCAATAATACTAACCATGTCAGAAAATATATCTGTCTGTATATGTATCAGACTATTTTTTTCTAAGTCAGACATCCACCTGCCCCTGTCTTTCTGCTGTACCCTGGGTTGCTCCCTGCTGTCCTGCCTTGATCTCAGGTTGAGCTCCCTAGAAACCTTCAGGGATTTCCTGCCTTTCTCCTGTGAAGTTTTTGAAGTTTTACTTGGGTCGATCATACTCTGGCAAACACTACATCTCTTCCTCTCTACATTTTAACCTTAGAGGAAGAAGGTTATCAAAACTTCTCTTTCTTTTTGACAAGGCAGGAAGGATGGAAGCGGTGTTGTCCCTGGGAAGGTTCTGATCTCTGTATCTGCTTCTCCATTTTAATATGAAAGGTTAGACTTCACTGAAACACATCCTCTTTTAGTGCAAAATTCTTTTTTCTTTTTCAAAAATTATTTTTATTTTGTGTGTATGAGTGTATGCATGCCTGCATGTAAGTGCACCCATATTGTGCAATGCTGGAGGAGGTCAGGAGAGGGCCTCGGATACAATGGAGCTGAAGTTACATGCAGTGGTTAGCTGCCATGTGGGTACTGGGAATTGAACCCCGGTCTTCTTCAAGATCTCATCTCTCCAGCCTTGCAAATTGCTTTTTTCAAGATGCCAAACACATGTTTGTGAAGCTTGTAATAAAACTTTCCATGGCTGTTTACAGCGAGCAAGTTCCTTGCTTCTCTTAGTTCTAGTCAGCAATTCCCAGTTGGTGCTGGCTAGCCTGAACTTTGTGGCCTGCAGGTGAAAATTAGGAGTCTGTGAGATAAGTGACTAAATAGGATTAGTGGACCTAATCAGGCTAATCAATCATTTCCAGTGGAAACTCATTTGGATTTGGCTGACTGGAACTCCGTTGACAGCAGTCTTCTGAGTAATAACCTAAATAAACAGTTTTATTTTTAAGATAAACGACGGTTCACACAAATGGCTAATTTATTTTTTACCATATGAACTTTCCTAATCATAAAGGCTTAATCCTCCAAGTCTCATCCCCCGAGGCTTCCAGAATGATTCTGTCCTCACCTTCATGTTATACTTACTAATTTTAATGGAGTTTCTTTCCAAACTCAAAATAACTACTTAATGTGCATTCACTATACCTAAATGTATTATGCTGGTTTTATTCTGAGATTTTTGTCAAGTAAGCTGATACCATTTCAAATAGCTTTGATTAGTGTGTCTTAATCAAGGTTATTTCAAATAAGGAATATGAAAATAGAGTAAGAAAATATGATTTTACTATAAAGTATTTAGGCAAAATTCTCCCCAAATAGTTATTTTTTTTAAAGAGCTAGCTCAGACAGAGGGTTACACAACCCTGCTAATGGCTTCTCTGTGGGCACCTCCATAATTATTCTCCACTGTGGTGTATCCTGTCAGCACAGCTGGGTTTGACAGAGCAAATGAAATGATCAATGTTATTTAGGATCTGTTTTCAGCTGAGCAATGATTGCTGAGCACAGATATTCACTTGTCCAACTGGTGAGCACTCTCATTACTGACAGGAAGGCTGCAACTCCAGCTGAAAGAAAAGTGAACTAAAGTTTGCTAAGCAGTAAGCCAACTCTCAGCAAATGAAGATACTCATTCAAAAATATTAGGACAACCACAGAGGCCTGCCATGACCACTAGGGTCTGTTTCAATTTCTGTGGCTTGTATTTTATTCGATGTAATAATATCATTACTTATTTTAAAATTCTTTGTACATTGCAATTCATTTCCATTGTAAATTTAATAGGATTTAATACAATTCTTGGGGCCTGGGTTTAAAGTATTGTGCAACTTTAAAACTCAAAGTGGAGAAGATGGGTAATGACAATAAATATTATAAATATGACTTTAAATGATTGCAAAATTAGTACAAGTTAGCCACTGATATATCTTTCGAAGATATTAACTTATAGCTTCTATAGTAGTGTAGCAAGTGAAACAGAACTACAGCGAAGATCAGATATCCATAAAATCTTTTCACTTTTGTTTGTGTGGCTGAAAAGAAAATTGACAAATTATCACCCATTTCGACGAGGGTAACCATAAAAGTAAATATTCTAACATATGAGGAGCAGTCTAACTAAATCTGGTACTTAGTCAAAGAACAATGAGTATAAGAATCATATGACATTTGACAATTATCTTCAAGATTATTTACAACTATTTAACACAGTAACTGTGTTCCTGGAAAAACAAGTGTTGACTGAATCAACATTTAAAGGTTGTAGCAGCAAAATAGCATGGTCCCTGAGGAGTACTAAGGGTATGCATTTGTCCCAGTACCTTTAATTGCAAAAGTCACTAATTTTATATTGCTTTGCAGTATCATCTGTGCTTTTGATGAAATGTTAATATAATCATGTGTATGATTCTAAGACTGTTTCTTTTACTGGATTTTAACATTTTTTTGGTCTTTTTGAGACAGGGTCTCCCTGTAGCCCCAGCTGTCCTGGAACTCACTCTGTACACCAGACTGGCCTTGAACTCACAAAGATCCTCCTGCCTCTGCCTCCCAAGTGCTAGGGTTAAAGGTGTGCGCCACCATGCCTGGCAAGGATTTTAACATTTTATGTTCAGATTTAAACAATATAAATTGCTTAAATTTAGGCTTGATTTCTGGCAACATTGTTAAAACTTGAATTTCAACTTCTAAAATCAGAGCTATTGTTGACTCTTCAGTCTCTCTATAATCTAGAATCAGATAATTTTCAGAAAGGAAAATTTGAAATTTTATCATGATTTTATTATTTACATATCAATTTGAGAAAAGCTCATATCCTTTTTTAATAAAATATTTTATTGGTGTTTTGTGTATTTCATATATCATTTCTCAGTCCAAATTAGATCCATTCCCTTTTCCATGACCTCTCCCCACCCCAGTTCATGCATTCTGCCATACATGTCATCGTTTTCTCAGTCTTTTTAAAGGTATTCTCTGCAGAGGTTTAATGTTTAGGCAGAAGTTAACTGTTTTAGTCAGTTCTTTGACCCAGTCCTTTTGTTGTTGTTATTCCCTCCCATTTGAATTTCTCCAAAATATAACTATATATACATCACATATATACCAAAATTATGACCTCTGAAAATAAATTATATGTTAATTCCAAAATATGTTTAGGAGTTCACATTTTTCCATTTAAATTTATATTACTCTAGAATATGAATACATACCCTCCACACATATACCACAATTACAAATTCTGAAAATAAGTGGTAAGTTAATTCTAGAGCCCATTAAGGGATTCATATTATAACAGGACATTTGCTTTCAGAGAAAAGAAATATAACATTAACATTAATTAGCTTGACTTTCAACTAGGGATTTGGTGTTAGCATCTACAAATGAGGGATACCATGCATGGTTGTTTTTCTGGGACTGTGTTACTTCACTTAGCATAATGGCTTCCAGTTCCATTCATTTACCTGCAAAGCTCATGATGTCATCTTTCTTTACAGTTTCATAGAATTCCATTGTGTAGATGTACCACATTTTATCTATCCACTCGTCACTTGAGGGACACTTGGGTTGCTTTCAACTCTGCTATTGTGAAGAAAGCTGCAATAAACATAGATGTGCATGTATTTCTGTATTAGGATGAGTCTTGTCAGTATATACCTAGGAGTGGTATGACTGGGTCAAGTGGTAGGCTCATTTTCAGTTTCTTAAGAGTTCTCCACACTGATTTCCATAGAGGTTGCATAGGTTTGCATTCCCACCAGCAGTGGATGAGTGTTCCCCTTTTCCCACAACCTCTCCAGCATTTTGTATCTTTTGTTTTCTGGATCATACCTAGTCTTACAGGAGTAAGATTAAATCTTAAGGTGGTTTTAATTTGCATTTATTTTTTGTATTTATTTTTATTTATTTATTCCCTTATGTGTATGAATGTACTTTCTGCATGCAGGTTTGTTCACCCATGTCCTGCAATGCCGCGGAAGTCAGAAGAGGGTGTCGAATTCCCCTGGAACTGGAGTTAAAGATGGTTCTCAGTCTCCATGTGGGTGCTTGGGATCAAACCTGGGTCCTCTGCAAGAGCAGTAAGCACTCTTAACTGCTAGGCCATCTCTCCAGCCCCTTAATTTGCATTTCCTTAATTAGCAATGTTGGAAAACTTTTTAAGCTGTTTCTCAGCCATCTTTACTTCTTCATTTGTGAAGTCTCTGTTCAGCTCTTTACTCCATCTTTTGAGTGTGTCATTTGCTTTCTTCCTCCTCTATTTTTGAGTATTTTATACACTCTGGATGTTATTGCCCTATCAGATGCATCACTGGTGAAGGTTTCCTTCCACTCTGTGGGTTTTCTCTTCACTTCTTTGATTGTTTCTTTTGATGCATAGAAGCTTTTGAGTTTCATAAGGTCCCACTTGTTAATTGTTGAACTTATTTTTTGTGCAGCTGCTTTCTGATTTAGAAAGTCTTTTCCTATGTCTATGTCTTGTAGGTTACTACCAACGTTTTCTATCGTTTTTAGAGTTTCAGATTTCACATTGAGGTCTTTGATCCATTTGGAGTTGATTTATGTACAGGGTGAGAGGTAGGGGTTTAGTTTTATTCTTCTACAAGTGGTGATCCAGTTATGCCAACACCATTTGCTGAAGATGCTGTCTTTCCTCCATCGAGTATTCTTGGCCCCTTTGTCTAGGATGAGATGCCTGAAATTGGATGTGCTCAGGTTTCAATCCTCAGTTTTTTTTCCATTGATCTACAGGGCCTGTTTTTGTGCTAATATGAGGCCGGCTTTTATAACTATAGCCCTGTAATGTAGTTTGAATACTGGTCTGGCAATCCCCACTATATTGCTCTTTTTGATCAGTGCTTCTTTGGCTATCCAGGGTCTTTTGTTTCTCCATATGATCTGTATGATTTTTTTTCCTAGGTATGTGAAGAAGCTAGTGGGTCTTCTAATTGGGATTGCATTGAATCTTTATATTACTTTGGGCAGGATGGTCATTTTTAGTATATTGATTCTTCCAATCCATGAGCATGGGAGGTTCATCCATTTTCTAGTATCTTCTATGATCTCCTTCTCGAGGGATTTAAAATTTTCTTGGAAAAGATTTTTAGCATGTTTGGTCAGGTTTGTTCCTAGATAATTTATATTTTTGGAGGCTATTGTGAGTGGAAAGTCTCATTATGTTCCTTCTCCAATTGGTTGTTATTGGTATAAAGAATGGCTACCTATTTTACTAAGTTAATTTTGTATCCACCCATTTTACTGAACCTATTGATGGTTTCTAGAAGTTTTCTGGTGGAGTTTTTGGCATCTCTTAGGTAAACTATCATGTCATCAGCAAAAAGGGATAGTTTGACTTCCTCTTTTCCAATTAGTAATTCTCTAATTTCTTTTTCTTGTGTTATTGCTCTCTTGAGCATTTCCAGGACTATATTGAAAAGGAGTGGGGATAGGAGGCAGCCTTGCTGGGTTCCTGACTTTAGGGGGAACACTTCTAGTTTTTCCCCATTTAGGATAATGTTCTCTGTGGGTTTGTTGGATATGGTTATAATTATGTTAAGGAATGTTCCCTCCAGTACAGTTACCTCCAGAACTTTAAACATGAAGGCATGCTGAATTTTTTCAAAGGTCTTTTTCACATCAATTCAGATGACCATGTAGTTTTTGTTGCTCAGTCCATTTATGTGCTTTATGACATTTATTGATTTATGTATGTCGAACCATCCCTGTATCTCTGGTATGAATTCAACTTGGTCATGGTGGAGGATCTTTTTTGATATGTGCCTGTATGCGGTTTGCAAGTATTTTGTTGAGAATTTCTGCATCTATGTTCATTATTGCAATGGGTCTATAGTTTTCTGTTTTGATTGTATCTTTGCCTGGTTTTGGTATTAGAGTGATGTTGGCTTCATAAAAGGAGTTTGGGAGATTTCCTTCTGTTTTATCCTCTTGAATAATTTGAGCAGTAGTAGCTGTAGGTGTTATTTAAATGTCTTATAGAATTCTGCCTTGAATCCATCTGGACCTAGGCTTTTTTAGTTGTGAGGCTTTTTATTACAGTTTCAATTTCCTCCTTTATTATGGGCCTATTTAAGCTGTAGAGATCTTCCTGATTAAGTCTTGGCAGATTACATGATGTGAGGTATTCATCCATTTCTCTTAGGTTTTCAAATTTAGTAGAGTATAGGTTTTTGAAATATTCCCATAAAATTGTATGATTCTTTTCACTATCTGTTGTAATGTTTCCCTTTTCATCTCTAATTTGGTTGATTCGGAGTTGCTCTTTCCTTCTTTTAGTCAATTGACTAAAAGATCTATCTAACTTGTTTATCCCTTCAAAGAACCAGCTCTTGGATTCGTTGATTTTTCTAATATTGTTTTCTTTGTTTCTATTTCATTGATTTCTGCTCTAATTTTTGTTATTTCTTCCTGTCTGGTAGGTTTAGGATTTATTTGTTGCTGCCTCTCAAGTGCTTTTAGTTCCAGTGTTAAGTGATTTATTTGTGCTCTTTCTGTTTTCTTAATGTAGGGACTTAGGGCTATGCATTTCCCTTTCAGGACTGCTTTTAAAGTGTCCCATAGATTTTGTTGTGTTTTATCATCCCTCTTATTTAGTGCCAGAAATGCTTTTCTTTCTTTATTTCCCCTTTGATCTATTTGTTATTTGGTAGTGTTAGTATGTCGTTTAGCCTCCATGTGTTCTGCAGCTAGTTGGGCTCTTTCTGGTGTTGATATTAAGCTTTATTGTACTGTGGTCTAATAAGATGCATGAAATTATTTCTTTTTATTTTTATGTTTTATATTTCCTGAGGTTTGCTCTGTGTTCCAGTATATGGTTGATTTCGGAGAATGTTCCATGGGGTGCTGAGTAGAAAGTATGTTCTTTGGTGTTTGGGTGGAATATACAGTAGATGTCTGTTAAGTCCATTTGGTGTATCATATTGTTCAGTTCAGATGTCTCTGTTTATTCTTTGTCCAGTTGACCTGTCCAATGGGCTCAGTGGGGTATTGATGTCTTCCACTATTAGTGTGCTGAGGCTCGTAGACCACTCTCATACACCACATGCACACCACACTCATACACCACACACACACACACACACACACACACATACACACACACACATACCACATGCACCATACACATACTCCACACACACACCATACTGCCATCACATTCATACATCAGACAAATACAACACAAAACTATATCATACATATACGCCGCCCTCATACATCTGTGTCTTGAAGTCCTTCAGGATTGTGTTTATGAAGTTTGGTGCACCAGTGTTTGGTGCATATATATTTATGATTATGAGAGTTCTTATTTTCTTTGCTCATGTTGTTGATTTTTCTTCGTGCTTTTGGCATGTGGATTTGATTCATTTTGCTTTGTAATATGATGTGAAAGTCAGGTGGTTTTTTTGGTATCATGTAGGTCTGTTCCTTTAGTTTGACTTGAGGGGGGTGGGGCTGATTTGGCCCGTGTGCCAGCAAACTGGCTGCTGCCTCAGTATCCTTGAAGATTGGAGTTCCCAGTCTGGTGGTTTGGCTCTTATTCAGCCTGGCCTGTGGCTGAAGCCAAGGTGCTGCTGGCTGCTGCCTCAGTGTTCCTGAAGACCTGACCTCCCAGAGGGATGGGCCTGCTCTTACCAGGCCTGTGGTTGAAGCCAAAGTGCAGCTGCCTGCTGCCTCAGTGTCCCTTAAGACCTGAGTTCCCAGCTGGATGGGCCAGCTCTTATCTGGCCTGGCCTGTGACTGAGGTGCTGCTCATATCTTTTTAATACTAAGTCTTCCATTCCCTGGATAAACCTTGTTACTTACATTTATTTAAACATTCAAAACTTTTTCTCAATAGAATTCAGTTTTTTTTAAAGAAAGACTTGCAGATCTTTATTGGAATTCTAGGCATTTTATACCATGATGACTTTATAAATGGGATGTGTAAAAATTCATATTTGATTTGCATTTTGCTGCTATACAAAATCCAATTTATATTTTTCTTACAGAAGAACCATTTCTACATCTTGCTAAACTAAGTTGTTCTTCACATAATTTATCTGCAATTGTTTAGCTTCTCCCTATACACTGTAATATCATCAATGAATGTGGAGAATTTCATTTTTTCTAGTTGTTGGTTTTATCCCTCTTTGCACTATTAATATTGGAGTTTATTGTTGATTAAAATGTTATTCCTAGAAACAGTACAGATGGGAGTCTCTGACTAGCTATAAATTTTGTTTCCCAAATCTATTGACTTAAAAATTAATTAATTTTTATTATGTTATCTCTCTGAAATTTGTTTGTAAGGAGAAAATTTGGATAGGATGTTTTTTCTAGTTACTTTCTTTTCCTGTGACAAAAAACTAACAGAAACAAATTTGGGGAGGAATGAGTTTCTTTGAGTTTACAGTACAGTTCTTCATTGATGAAACTGGGGCATGAGTTCAAGCAGGAACATAGAGGCAGGTACTGAAGCAGAGACCAAGCAGTAACACTGCTTACTAATTTGAAACTTCTTAAACAGCCCAGGCCCATCTGCTCAGGATGGTGCAGTACCATCCTACATCATTCAGAAAATATCTCGCAGAGATGTAATAGACCAACCCAATTGAGAAAAATCCTCCATTGAGTTTCCCCTCTTTGTAAATAGGTATAAAGTTTTGTCAAGTTGACAGAAATTAACTAGCACACATGTTAACAAAATTTAAATGTATGTACATTAGTGTTAATTGAAAGTAAATGCTGTTCAATGGATCTCTAGAACATCATCCTGCTTAACTTAAATTTTATGGTCATTGACTAATTGATGATCGATTGTTTCATTAATTGATTGGCTGATAGAATTTCACTTTCTCATTTCTCTTCTACAGCTGCTCCAGACAAGAACCCTTCCTCTTTTCAATTCTACTAGATAACTCATGTCCATGTCTTTAGAATTACAACGTGTGTTCTTTTTAAAAATTGTTTTGGTCTTGAGCTTTTGTACATTTCATTCAAGAGTTCCTAATCAAATTTAGACCCCTCCCCATCCATGCTTCCATCCCAGCTGGACCTCATTCATTCCACCATACATGATAAGTCTTGTCCTGTCAAGCATTACCAGTCTTCGATGCAAGTTCAACCATTGGAGTCTAGTCACCCTATCTAGATGTCATAAGTAAGGGCTAGCTTTTCTCACCCTCACACAGTATTAATAATCTCCAACAGTTCCCAGGCTAGGATCAGCCATTTGCTCATTTGCCTCGATGAACTCTAGGCCCTTATTTGATAGAGTTGGCATGGGTCTTGTGCTCAATGCCACCATTGCCATAAGTTCATATGTGCAAGCTTCCAGTGGTCTGAAAGCCTCTGTTTCCCTATGTTCACAGACCAACCCTGGTTCTTATACTCTTTCTGCCCCCTCTTCTGTAATATTCTCTGAGCTGTGGGTGAATGAGGTTTAATGCAGTAATCCTATTCAGGGACAGATACTCTGCAGACTTGAGTTCACTAAAACTTAGTCAGTTGTGTCCTTCTGTGTGCATCACACTGTGTTCTATAAAAAAACTTTGCTGGTTAAAGTTGAGGGATTCACTAGTATTCTCTTGACACTTTGTTCTTCTATGTTGCATGAACCTTAGGTATGGAGGTTATATTGTAGGTGAGTTGCTTAGGATTGGGCATATCTCAGACATAATTTCTGTGTGTGATCACTTGTGGAACTCTGAGGTTGCCTCCATCTACAATAAAAAGAATTTTCTTTGATGAGTGGTGTATGGTATACTTGTCTATAAACATAAGGATCCATATTTAGCATAATGTAGGAAATTTCATTTGTCTAGAGATACAATAGAGATAGGAGTTTTTTTCTGGGATTTATGACATCTCTAGCCATTAGTATTTGGCTGTGATACAGTGTCACCCATAAGTTTACTCCAATTCAATTGATAGTGCTTTAAGTTCAATTAGACAGCTATTGATTAACCCTCTCTGCCCATAACAGTGCCCCAACTGTACCAATAGAAGTAGTTTGCTGTGGTAGTCATTATGGTTAATAGACTTTAGGGCTAGCATTGATTTTCTTTCCTGTAGAAACTTGTTCTGTCTTCAGCAGTAGGATTTTATCTTCTAGTTCTAGGAGATTACTAAGAGCTCCAGAAACTACCTATAGTATTTTAGTAGTGTCTTGGATTACTCTGACCAGCCACTCAAAGAGAGGTCTATCTTGTCTGGCACTGTGCTTCTTGCAATACAGTCCCTATGTATACAAATGCACTAATGTTCAGGCACTGAGTGTCCATTTCTCAGGGGGTTTCAGAAGCAATACATTTCTCTTTTGTTTCCCTAGTCTCCTAAGTTCCATTCATTTCTACTCTTTCTTCTCCCCATCCCCCCTTCCTCAGCCCTCCCCAGTTTGAGTCCTCAGTATCCCTGCCCTTCCCACAATAACACTTGCCTCCCCCCACCCAGAATTCCCTCTCCCCTGCATGTCCTTCCCTCCTTGCCTCCCAGCCAAGCACTCCCACTTTCCCTGTCTCCTCCATGGTAACATCTGTTCTCTACTATGCCCCTCTTTCTGGTTCTTTCTTTACCTCTGTATTTCCTTTCCATTTTCCTCAATCCTGGTGTTACATAAGGATATATACTTACATAAGGGATTGGTGCTAGTAGCTCCAAATAAATGAGACCATATGTTGCTTACTTTTCTGCATTTGTGTTACTACACTTAGTATAACAGTTCCATCCATTTACCTGCAAATTTCATAATTTCATCTTACTGCTGAGTAGAGCTACATTGTGTAAATGTACCACATTCTCTTTTTTTATTGATGCTTTGTGTATTTCATACAACATTTTCCAATTCAGTTCAGGCATATATCCCCTTCCCTTCCCCCCACCCCACCCCTACCTATCCCAGATCATGCATTCTGCCATAAGTTTTCTGCATCTTTCTCTGCTTTTTTGTTTTGTTTGTTCATTTTTTTAACAATAAGTGATAATTTGTGAGTACAAGCATCCCTCATGTAAAACCAATTTGCAAGCAGTTGTGCCCAAACCCACACAGCTCATGGGTCCCACCATCCAGCAGGGGGCTTGTATGTTCAATCAAGTTGATCAAATGAGTGTCCAGTCTATATTGTTGTAGTTTCACCATTAACCCCAATCGAAGCCCTTACATTCTACCACGCCCCCTCTTCCGCAGATTGTTCCCTAGGCTTAGAAAAGGGGCACAGGTGGATGAGAAGCAAAACACTCTACTTTCTCTGGAGCTGATGTCTTGGTCTCTAGTCAGTTCTGGCTGTTTTCTTTCATGGGCTGCCAGCTTGTCCAGGCATAACCTTTTGATCCTACTGATGAAGCACATGCAATTAGATATTTAGGTATTAAACAGTATAATATATAGCCTTTCGATGCTACTAATGAAGCACACAATTAGATATATAGGTATTTAAACAGTACTAATTGTTATGGTAGGTTTCTTTGGTATAGACACAGATGTTTGGATGGTATGTTAATTCATGATTTACATTTTCTTCTGTTAAGTATGGCAGGGTCTTCGTGTGGTTTATAACATCTCCTAACCATTAGAGGATGTAAGCTTGTGGCATCAGCCGTGGGTTATTCCTCCAAGGAGAGAGCTAATAGCCAATAGGTTTTTAAAAAATATTTTTATGCCTATGAATGTACTGTCTGCATGTAGATCTGTGCACCTGTGCCTCCATGTGGGTGCTGGGGATTGAACCTGGGTCCTCTGCAAGAGCAGTCAGTGCTAGGCCATCTCTCCAGCCCCCTTCATCAGTTGAGCAACATTTAGGTTGTTTCCATTTCTTAGCTACTGTGAAAAGAGCAAGCACAAACATGGATGTACAGGTATCTCTAGAATAGGATGAGTCCTTTGGGTGTATGCCAAGGAGTGGTTTAACAGGATCATATGGTAGATTCATTTTTAACTTTTGAGAGTTCTCCACACTGCTTTTTATAGTGGTTGCATTGGTTTGGATTCCCACCAGCAGTGAATGAATGTTCCTCTTTATCACATCCTTGCTAGAATTTAGTATCTTTTATTTTCTTGATTTAGCCAGTCTGGGAGTAAGCTGGAAACTTAAAAGTGGTTTTTATCTGTATTTTTCTTTTTTTTTAATTTTTTAATTTTATTTATTTCTGTATGTGTATGAATGTACTGTCTGCATGCAGGTTTGTGCACCCGTGTCGTGCAATGCCGCGGAGGTAAGAAGAGGGTGTCGGATTCCCTGGAACTGGAGTTCTCCTGGAATTGGAGTTTTGGATGGTTCTCAGCCGCCATGTGGGTGCTGGGGATCGAACCCGGGTCCTCTGTAAGAACGGTCGGCACTCTTAACCGCTAGGCCATCTCTCCAGCCCCTATCTGTATTTTTCTAATTACTAAGGATGCTGTTCCCCTTTGAAGGTGTTTCTTAGCCATTTTAATTTCTTTGTTAACTTTCTGTTCAAGTCTATAGCCCATATTTTTATTGGGTCTTTTTTTGTTTCATTGTTCTTTGAGTTCCTGATATATTCTGGATATTAATCCTCTGTTAGATGTAATTATTTTCTCCTACTCAGTGTATTTCCTCTTCCCTTCCTTGATAGTTTCTTTTTCTGTACAGACCTTTTGTAGCTTAATGAGGTCCCACATGTTGATTGTTTATCTTAATGCCAGAGCAGCTGCTGTCTGGTTTAGAAAGTTCTTTCCTTCACCTATATCTTGTAGGGTATTGCTTATATTTTTTTCTAGCAGTTTCAAGGTTTCGATTTTATTTACAGTTGACTATTGTACAGAGTGAAAAAGGGTTCAATTCCATTCTTCCATAGGTGGAGATCAAATTTGCCAGCACCATTTTATTGAAGAGCAGCATGCTTTCTTATACACACAAGGACAATCTGCCCATGGGTAGAACTACCCCCAGTGGGCTGGGCCTCTGACATTATTCAATAATCAAGAAAATGTCTCATAGACATGTCCACAGGCCAATCTGGTAGAGAAGATTCCCCAATTGAGGTTCTCTCTCTCCAGTTACCAAGTTGACAACTGAAGCTATCCAGCACAAATGTTATTAAAGATTATTTACAGTCCTAAAATTTCAAACCTCCCTCAATTTCATTGATCAATAAAACCATCCTTCTATTGACTGCACTTAAACAGTTTATTAACTATTTTATTTAATATTAGTACTCAAATTAATGCTACCTGCATGTATACAGGGGTTGGATCAAATGCTGGAGCACAGGTAGTCACTCAGGGACCATAACCCTGAAGAAAACTTACTCTTCCTCTCCCAAAAGCCATCAATTGCCAAATAGCAACTTAGATAGACATGATACTTCCTGAGTCCCTCTCCCACTTGTATTTTGGCTGGTTTGATCTTGGGCAAGTCTTAAGCATACTCTTCCAGATATTGTGAGTTCATGTGTCCAACTGCGTTGTCATACTCAGAAAATATTTGTTCATTACAGACATCTACTCCCTCTGGCTCTTTCAGTCTTTCCAACCCTTTTTTCTAAGATTATCCCTGAAGCTAATTGGAGGTGATATGATACAGATATCACATTTATAGCTGAACAGCCCACGGTCTCTTATTCTCTGCATATTAATTGTTTGTTTGTCCCTAGCTTACTCACTACCTACTACAAATAGAAAATTCTAGATGACGGTTGAGAGATTCATTTATCTATATCTATAAAGATAACCTACAAGTAGTTTAATGCTATGCCCAATTAGCCAAGTAACAGTTCTCAGTTCTACTTTAGGGCCTATGACTTACCCAACCTTATGTATTTGACTCAGTTATTAGAGTCCTTCTTATGACTTGAGATTTAAATCTAAGCAGAAAGTGGTTGGTAACGCCCATAATATTCCCCTTACTAATACATTGTGGATATATCTTGACAGGCCAGTCTTTATTGTACCTTTCAAGGGTACAAGACTACATTTTTAACTTAGTATAATGTTCCTATTCTATTTAGAGATGAAGCAGTAAACATATGTTTAGGTCCTGCTCAGACCTAAACCAATTCTTTAAAATTTGATTACCCCCAAGATGAAAGTGCCACTATAGCACCAACATAGTTTGCTATGCCAGTGAAATGGCTCTCTCTCACCCAGCAGTGATCAGCTGCCAACAGTTCCTCAGCTAATGTTGAGGCCTCCTGCACATTTCCTTCACTCTATGACTTTTTTTTTTTCTGATTGACTTTGCATGGTTCTTGTGCATGCTGTATCCATTGCTGTAAGTTCATATGAATAAATTCCCAGAAGCCTGGAAGATTATGTTTCCTTATGGTCACGCACCACCCCAGCTCTTAATTTTTCTGCCACCTCTTCCACAATGGTCCCTGAGCCCTTGGTGGGTGAGGTCTAATGAGTTCCACTCTGTTCTGTGAGCCTTAGGTATAGAGGTTCCATTGTAGATGTGTCACTTAGGGCTGGGCATCTCACAGACACTTATTCTCTGAGTGTGACCATTTATAGAATTTTGTAATAGTCTCTATCTGTTGCAAACAACATTTCTTTGATGAATGGACTGGTATACTTGTCTGTAAATATAAGGATATGTATTTGGCAAACAGCAAGAAATTACATTTGTTTCAGGATATGTCAGATGTAGAGTTTTCTCTAGGATCTATGACCTCCAGCCACGTGTATTTAGCTCTGTTTTTAATACCACACATGAGTTTCCTCTCATTCCAATCACTCCTCATGATTGGGCTTTAAGTCAAATTAGATATCTGTTGATTGCCCCAAATTATAGGATTTTCTTTTGACTTTTTAAAAATGTTACTCATGCAAGTTTTATGAAATATAGAGTTTTATCATACACCTTATTATTTGAAAAAAGAATGAAACATATACATGTTTTAAAGTAACAGAAAATTGTACTTATAAATATATAAATGTCTTCTACCATTCTGTACTGTATTAGGTGTTTCTTTCAGAGATTTTTATAGTACTCTTTTCACTATTTAGCTTTCCTGAATGAAAATCAATTAACAAAGGTCATCTGTCTCACTCAGTATATATATATAGATATAAAAATCTAATATATGACTAATATACTGGTATTTTGTAAAATGTGGATCTCGTCAAATGGTAACTTATCTCCATTAATGTAGTATTTGTAATGGTATTTTTGTAAGTTTTTGTACAAGTTCCTCATGAATACAATTTACTGAGGTATTTTTTTTTAAGAGACCTAAGACTATCCTTTCATTTTCATGATCTCCAAAAAGGAATTTAGATAATTACAAAAAGGTGAAACTTGTTTTACCTTAGAATAAATGTCTTCTTTCTTGGAAATAATTATCCCCCTTCCAAAAATACTATATTTTGTAATGAAATAAAAAGTGGTCTCCATCTAGTGAGGTCGAAAAATTGGTACTTTGGAAGAATGTTAAACATTTTGAACTGTAGACAGCAATCATCTGTTCTTTCAGTATTTAATTGCTTTTTTAATTGCATCTGTGATTTTTATCCCCAACATAAATAAAGGAGGCATGACTTACTGGGTTACTGAGAAGCAGTGGTAAATGCTTGTACATGTAGGCTATCTTACTCATCAAATTCTGATAAAGGTTTTAGTTAATTTTTTTTCCATTTTAATGGTAATTTTATTTCCTTTATGTTAAATTCTAATTTGTAAACATTTTTTGAATATTGATGCTTTGTGCGTATTTCACATACATCATTTTTCAATTAGGTTCAGGCATATTTCCCTTATCCTTCCCTCCCCCCCCACCCCGCCAACCGAGATCATGCATTCCTGCCATAAATGTCCTGCATATTTCCTCAGTTATTTGTGTTTTCCATTTTTACTATAGTGATAATGAATCCATTAGTAACAACATCCTTCATGTAGAAACCAGAATATGTGCAGCTGTTGTGCCGAAAACCCCCACAGCCACCACTTCCAGTGGGAGTGGGGTTGTGATATGCCAGATCGGTTACAAATGAGGGTCCATACGAGCAGTGTGTAAAGTGGCACCTTCACCCCAAAAACAGCCCCTGTGTGTTTTTTAACATCTACCATGAGCCGCCCAGATCTTCGGAACAGATATAAGTCCCTGGGCTTAAGAAAGAAGGGGCACAGTGGATGGGAAGGAAAGTATCAGAGCAGAACAGTCCCTCTCCTCATGGAACGGTTGTCGTGGATTCTGGTCAAGCCGGATGTTTCAGTTTCATGGGCTGAGCAGTTTTTCCAGGAATTCCCTTCGACGGATCCTACTCTATAATAGGATGTCTCTCCAATTTACAGTTTGAGAGTGACCTCATCATCGTCATAATGTTTCTCTTGTTCTGGGGGGGGAGGTCAAAGAAATGTCTCTCATACAAAACCTTGTGAGCGAGCCGTAGAAGTTAAGTTGTCATTAGGACTCATGTATAAATAGTATTGTTTACAAGGTGTAGGGGCCCACAGAGGGGTTGTCGTGTGTGTTGGCAATGCGTGGATGCCGTTTTATCTTTAGTCCTTTATGATGTTCCCCCAGGAAAAGGACGGGGCAACCTAATGTTTCTGTGGGCACTTTCTGGTACATCCTACGCAATGCAAGCTGTATCTTTTCCTTCTCAACCATTAAGTTGGTGACATTATGTTCCTGGTATGAACATACAATCTTTTCCCCATGTCTAAGTTTTAAAGATTTTGAATTGCAAAAGGTTTTTAGAACAAGAAGGGGTTTCATGATCTGTCTAGAATACACCCCTTTTAACCGGGAGCCCTTTTTTGTAAAACCCATGAGTACTACAGACACAGTTGTATTATAACATAACTATAGGGTGGAAGTAGGCTTAGATTTCATCAAATTTACCCTTGTTGTTTTGGGTGACTATATATAATTAACTTTGGAAGCAAACTTAATTTTTATGTTAATCATCTTAAAGAGAATGCCACAAAGTGATACTGAGTACAACGAAAAGAAACTATGAGAGACAGTTGTATGGTGGCCAATCCGCAAGTTTATTGCTCTACAAGGATTTTATGTAAAACAAATGCGTTGACAACAGCGAGTTATATCTCCATTTAACTGTCTGATGCATTACCGGTTTTATCAGAGTTCTGTAAACCAAATGGGTATTGTTTAATATAACACATATTTACTTTTACTAAAGTCCTAAAAACACCATAGATCCTGTAGAGACAGTGGTCTAGGTTGAAACGGGCACAGTTGATGTGATCTCACTCAATTTAAAGTATGCAGTTAGAACTGACTATAACAAACCTGTCCCCTCACCCACACCCTCCCCCCTTTCCAAATTCACCATTTCGGAGTCCATTGTGGGTCTTATGCAGTCTTACTCTGTTGTTGTGTCTTAAAAGGTTACGTATGGGCGGATCCCTCTCGCACGAGAACTATTTATCTGGTTATTAGTTACTAGGAGCGTGCCACATAAAGGGGACCAAAAAGAGAGCCATTGTGGGGAGTTGTGGTAGTGGATTAGTTAATACGGGAATGTGTTACGAATCACTTAACATATGTGCCTTCCAGCTCCATCCATTTACCCTGCAAAGCTCATGATGTAATATTTCTTTACCACTGAAAAGTAATAAAATCAATTGTAAGAAGACATTTACCACATTTTTTTCTATCCGCTCGTCAGTTGAGTGGCACCGGTGACCTTTTTCACAGCTTTTTTGGACTATTGTGAAACATAACTTCAATAAGACAGAGCTGTGCAGGTGGTGATACATTTGGATAGCGTAAAAAAGATGTAGCTTTGGAATGGGTATATACCCAGGAATATGACCGTGGTAAAAAAAAGAAGGGAGGAGAGAAAATGCAAAGGGTAGGCTGACAAATTTTGAAGTCTTCCGTACGAGCGAACACAAAGGGTTCGCCACACTGATTTCCATAGGGGATGTACCAGTTATACATGTCCCGGAAACGCACAATGGATAAAGTGTTCCCATTTCTCCACAAACCTCGCCAGCACGTGAGATCATTTGTGTGTATTGCATCCTAAAGCCAGTCTTATTGTATTAGAGTTGATATCTTAAAGTGGATTTTAATTTGCATCTCCTGGTAGGAGGTAATCAGAGATGCGTGAAACAGTCAATAAGGGATGTTTTTCTCGGACCGATGAGCTCTACTTTCCTCTGTGTTAAAAAGTCCTATTACAGATCTTTAGGCTCCATCTTTTGGAAGTGTTTCAGTTGTTTCATTTGCTTCTTTGTTTTTTTGTTTTGCGTAAAGCGTGGTATACCTGGAGATTAAATAGCTTTAATCAGATGGTCCTGCAGTGAAGGTTTCCGTCCACTCTGTTGTTATTTTCTCTATTCACTTTCCTTTATTGTGTTAGATCTTTTGATGAACAAGAAGCGATTGTATGAGTTTAAGGAGAAATCCCATGTAAGATGTCAATTTTTTGATCTTATTTCTTGTGCACTGCTGTCTGAGTTAGGAATTCTTTTCCTACGCATATATCTTATAGACTGCTGCCAAGCTTCTCTTCAATCACCTCCAGAGTTTAGGGGGGTTCACATGGAGGGTCTGATGGTCCATCTGGAGTTTGACTTTTGTACAAGGTGAAAAAGGTAGGGGTTTAGTTTCATTCATCCACAGGTGGTGATCCACTTTTGTAAGAGCCATAGCCAACTTGCTGAAAATAAAGCTAAATGTACTTTTCGCCATATGTATCTTCGTGATGGCCCCCTTGTCAAATATGAGGTGGCTGAAAATGGATGTCAATGAGCCAAAGGTTTGGATATTCAGTTTGATCACATTGTGCAACTGTCTGGTTTATCTGGTTTTTGGGGCCAGTACCAAAGGCGATTTTTTGATGACATAGTAAGCCCGTAAATATAGTTTGGGATGTCTGTATAGCGACCCCCCATGTATTGGCTCGTTTTGCAATCATAGGTTGCTTTTGGCTATTCAGGGAAGAAAAAAAGTCTTTGTTTTTTTGCCAAAGTGAAAATTGAGAAGATTTTATTTTTTTTCACAAGCCTTGTGAAGAAATTTCTTGGGAAGTTTGATATAGATTGTTTAAAAGGACTTGAACATAATGAGACAGTAAAGAATGTGTTAGTTTTTTAGATGAGCGAATATTATAATGTGTAAAAGACAACATAGTGTATTTATATTTCTCGGGACAAACAGTTTTTAAAATTTGAAGCACATAATCAGAAAAAAAGGAAATTGGTGTCTTAATAATATGAATTTAAACTTCCAATATAGCGGTTTAAGTTAGTTTTTCATATGAGCAAGAACAAGCACAGCAAAGCTCTAAATGATTAATTGGCCAATAAACCAATGTCACTCGGTTTGTATGTACTTAAGTCATGATGCTAGCCTTAGCATGTCTCATTACTCTTGCCTGTGTTTGGTGATTACTCCATTTATCATTTCAATGTTCAGAACTCAGTGTACCCCATAAGATGCCCTGCAAGTACCCTGCATTTCACCCGTCACTGGCACACCAGTCTATTAAAATTCCCCCGTTTTTCAGTTAGTGGTTGCCAGGTTTCACCCAACGCAACCACACCATCCTTCACCGATGCCACATGCTTTCCACGTAACCCTATATTCGTAAAAATTGTGTTTAACTTTTCCATGCCACCCATAGATAAAACCTAGTCTACTCTCACTTAACCCACACCCAACTCCTTTCCCTGGCACCCCTTATATCATTCCGTCAATCAGGCCACGCACCTTTCCGCCAAAAACATACACACATTGCAANTTTTTTTTTCCAAGCCTGTGAAGAAATTCTTGGGGATTTTGATTGGATTTTTAAAATGACTTGAACATAAGGAGACAATAAAGAATGTGTTTTTGATGAGCGGATTTAGTAATGTTTAAGCAACATATTTTTTATATTTATAGGAAAACAGTTTTAAAATTTGAAGCACATAATCAGAAAAAAGGAAATTGGTTTCCATTATAATATAATTTAAACTTCATTAGCTTTTAAGTTATTTTTATATTGCAGAACAAGAAAAGCAAAGCTCTAAATGATTAATTGGCCAATAAACCAATGTCACTCGGTTTGTATGTACTTAAGTCATGATGCTAGCCTTAGCATGTCTCATTACTCTTGCCTGTGTTTGGTTAGATAATTTAATTCTTTCAGAAAATAAAGTGTACCAATGAATGCATGCATCCATGAATTTCACAAGTCAAAGGGAAAATATAATTTTCAAAAGTTTTCTTAGTGTTTGAAATTTACCATATGAAAAAAATCATTAAACTTGAAGAATCTTTAAATAAAATTATTATTTTGTGTTTCCTTTCTGAACAAAATTTCCTGTCTCTCTACATTTAAAAAAAATCCTTTCCCTGACACTTTTCATTCTAGGAAAGAAATTTACTACACATTGCATAAGTGAAAGTACTTCATAAGCTCTTGTGATTTGTTTTTTAGACAGAAAGGAGAATAATACTTCTTGGCTCTCCATTTTCATGGACCTACCAATTTCTGAATCTATCTTGAACAAAATCTCCATGGTCCATGTGACTTATGAACAATAATAAGACAGAGTCAAGATGAGCAATAGGAATAGGATTTTGGTCCTGCAAATTCTAAGCAAAAAAAATTCTTTTAGGACAAACACATTCTTGTTATTAAAAAAAATATTGTCTTGATGTTTTTGTGTTTTATCAATGTTATTTGTTGTTCATATAGCTGATTTGTCAGACTTCATTATTGTAATAAAATGGCTAAGAAAACATAAATCCACTGCTTGTCAACTTGAAATCCATACATATATTCTTTTAAAAATGTTTTATTTTTGAGAATTTCATGTATAAGTGTTTTATGCACATTATTTCTACCTCTTCCAATTTTCCTCCAAGTCCTCCCACCCCCATTTCTTGTCCTTTTCTTTGATTATTATTATTATAAATATATGGCACTGAGTCCATTTAGTGGTGCTTATGCTTATGTGTACCTGACTTGGGATTAGAAAGCCTGTCAGGGAACTATTCTATGGAGAAAACTGATTCTCCTTCCCTCAATATCTATTATCTTCCTGTATCTCTATATGTGCGAAATTTCTTCCCATACACCTTGGCATGTCAACTGGTTTTGTCTTTGGGGGATTTAGCCGACAGTTCATTGGTGGAGTTTCTATGTAGCCAAGTACATGTCGACCCTAAATAATAGCCTACTTCTGTCAATTTCCTAGACCAACATAAATTCTTATTATATTCTAAAGGTGTAACCTTATATTTACAGACAAGTACCTCTCACTGTGGCATTCCTCCTTGTCTGCCACAGTCACCAGTTCTAGGTGCTCCAGGCCATCACACACCCGAGCCACAAGTGGGACAGGGAGGGAGAGGAAATGTTCAGAGCACAGGTGGACCCTGCAGATCAAATAACCTGGGAGTCAGCCTCAGATGGCCAAAGAACTCATTTATTGTAGGAATTTAGGGTCTTATACAGTAGTTTTGGTGGGCTCTTCCAAAGGATGTGGGTGAGACAACAAAGGAGGTCTGTGTGCACTTTTTACAATATCATTTGTTTCCCTGAGATTAAGCTTTTATTTGGCAGATGCACCATTTGGTTCCTGAGACCAAGGTGTGGTTTAGAAGTGACAGGTTCTTCACTTGAGCAAGAAGAACCTGGTAAAAATGCCCATTCTACTCAAATTGATGTACAGATTCAATGCAATTCCAATTAAAATCCCCATGAGTTTCTTCACAGACTTGGAAATAATCCTTAAATTCATATAGAAAAACAAAAGACCCCAAATAGCTAAAGCAACCCTGAGTAAAAAAAATGCAATACAAGGGGGATCACCTTACTGGACTTCAAGCTATATTATAAGGCTATAGTCATAATGACAGCCTGGTACTGGCACAAAAACAGACATGTTGAACAATGGAACAAAACTGAAGATCCAAACTTGAACTCATACAATTTCACCCACCTCATATTTCATAAAGGGGCCACAAAATCTCATTGGAGGAAAGATAGCATCTTCAGCAAATGGTGCTGGCACACTTGGATCACCATTTGTAGAAGAACAAAATTAAACTCCCACCACTCACCCTGTACAAAAATCAAATCCAAATGCATCAAAGACCTCAGCCCGCAACCTGAAACTCTGAAGGTGTTAGAAGAAAAAGCTGGCAGCACCCTGCGAGACATAAGCGTAGGAAAAGACTTTCTAAATCACACAGCAGCTGCATAGGAAATAAGGTTGACAATTGACAAGTGGGACCTCATTAAAGTCAGAAGCTTCTGTACAGCAAATGAAACAATCAGGTAACTGAAGAGAAAATCCACAGAGTGGGAAGAAACCTTCACCAGTGATGCATCTGACAGAGTATTAACACCCAGAATATATAACTATTCAAAAAAACAAAGAAGAAAACAAATGACTCACTTAAAAGATGGAGTGAAGAGCTGAACAGAGACTTCACTAGTGAAGAAGATGGCAGAAAAACATCTCAAAAGTGTTCAATATCATTATTAATTAAGGAAATACAAATTAAAACCACTCTAAGATATCATCTCACTCCAATAAGAATGTCTAAGATCAAGAAAACAAAAGACACCAAATGCCAGAGAGGTTGTGGGGAAAGGGGAATACTCATTCACTGTTGCTGGGAATGTAAACTCGTACAACCACTGTGGAAGGCAGTGTGGAAAATTCTCAAAAGACTCAAATTGACTCTGCCACTGGATCCAGCCATACCCCTCCTGGGAGGTATGACTGGGTCCAGTCATACCCACAAGACTTATCCTACTGCATAGATACATGCACATCTGTGTTTATTGCAGCCCTCTTCACAATAGCAAGAAGCTGGAAGCAACCCAAATGCTCCTCAACTGATGAGTGGATAACAAAAATGTGGTACATATACACAATGAAGTTCTATGTAGCGGTAAAGAAAGAGGACATCATGAACCTTGTGGGTAAATGGATGGAACTTGAAGCAACTATGCTAAGTGAAGTAACACAGTCCCCCCAAACCAAACGGGGAATGTTTTCCCTCGATTGTTGATGCTAGTACCAAATCCCCCAATTAAAAAACAAGCTGAGCAATGCTATTGTTATATTTCTTTCTATCTGAAAGCAACTGTGATGTTATAATGTGAATCTCTTAATAAGCTTTAAGCTATGTCTGAAAGTATGTGGTAAGTTCATTTGTATTTTATGATTTTATTTTTGAATACTTCATGGTCATCCTCATTTTATGTATTTCTTCTGCCTTATTCTATTTTTCTTCCTCTTTTTAAAATATTTCATATTATCTTTATTTTATATGTATATGTCTCTGCCTTTTCTGATTGACTGGTATTTCTCCTTGTTTCTTTGTGTCCTGAAAAATTTAATAGAGTTGCATTCTGTGAAAGATAACAGTAGACCTGCCATTATACCATATGTCTAGGTGTAGGGATAATTCTTTGAGTTTTTGTATGGTGCATAAGCCAATATAATCTGGAGATGAGATGAGGTTTGTTTGCTTTTCCTCTAGTTCACTATAAAACTGCTGTCAAAATCCTCTAGTATCACGTTGCATTTAGGACAAGAGATGACTTTTGAGTTTTTAATCAACATTCCTATGATACCCTCAGTTTTCAATAGCCCATGTATGTTGCTGATTGTGGTTCTTGTTCCATGTTCTTATACTTCCTTTGCCAGAAGACTGCTGTTACTTGTTTCATATTCTTAGTCCAAGTGTGGAGATGGCAGTGATCATTTTCCCTCTTCTACTGGTGCAGCCTGATTTAGATAGGTCCCATGAGCCTTTTGGCTTAGATTTTTCTCAGTTGTCATCCTATCCCAGAAGTAGGGTGTAGATATTATCTGCATATAAACTACTACATATCTCCTACTCAGGAGTGGGAGGTTCTGTCTTATGTTTTTATTCAAGTGCCATGGGTTCTTACCTGCCTCCTGAGGAAAATGGTGTTTCTTGCCTTTCTTCTTATGGCTTAACTTTTGTTCCATGCTCCGGACTGGCTCTAGGTATCCATCCAGTGATGGTTCTGTCTATTTCCAGGTTGCCAATGAGGGAGATTTTTTTCCATTCTTCAGTCCCTCTCCTTAGGTTTTGTTAAGGCTGGTGGGAAAGACTTTGTGAATTGGTGACTCCTCCCATGCTACCCTCCCTGATCAGATACAGGAGACTGCAGACTTTTCTAAGATTTCTCTGTTACTACAGGTGTGGGTTTCTTCAAGCAATGTTATTTAGCTCTTTATTGGTGTTTGATGGTGAAGGATATTGTTTCCAGCTTTTTAACTAGTCAAGCAGATTGCAAATAGGTTATAAGAAGTAAAAAAGTAAAATATGTGAGCAAAAAGATTCAAGCTCAAAGAGTAGATTATAGTGCAATAAGATGAAATACTACTGAAGCAATGATTATTATACAGATATTGAATGTTGAGCATCTGAAATATGATCCTCTAAATAATACAAGTATTATAAACTTGCTGTTTAAGGCTGGGCATTTTCACATTACTCAACAATTTCCCAGTTGAGGCTCCCTCATCCCAGGTGTGTCAAGTTAACAGTAAAGCTATTCAGCACAACCATAAAGTAAAAAAAAAAATAGTCAGTAAGGTTATGTAAATGGTTCATAATCTTCATAATATCTCCAAAGACTCACCTCTGATTGAATCTTTGTCCACAGGGGGATACAGTATGCTTCTTATTTGACTTAAATGATAGGACTCTTCAAATGTCAGTGAGTTTAAACTTACTAGTATTAAAACTGGTTTATAAATAATTATCAGGGATACCCAGGAAGCAGTGAAATGTATATTACTGAGAATAATCAAGAGCATCAAAATCCATTATACATATTATTGAGCACTCAGTAAGTGTAAAGTATTAAACTAGTCATTTCAGTGATGTATTTTTTTAAATTTTATTTTTTATTTTATGTGTATGAGTATATTGCCTGCATGTATATAAGTGCACCCATGTGATGCAAAGCCTGCTTAGGTCAGAAGAGGAACTGAACCCATGTCCCCTGTGAGAGCACCCAGTGCTCTTAACCGCTGAGTCATCTCTCCAGCTGAATTTCATGGATTTAGATTGCATGGACAGTATTCACTGTCTTCTTTAATAATAAAGTAAAATATGGTAAAAAAAAATAAGTAAACGGTTTGTTGATGTATGTTGTAACTCTTGAAGTTTCTTCTTTTGAAAGTAATTCTCAGAATCTCAGTAATATACAGCTTTAAGTTATTTTACAGTAATTGAATTAATTTTTCTCTTACCGTTTTCTTGACAGAGATCAGAGGTGTTAAGGGACTTGACAAAGGCCTACTATAGTCAGCAGATGGGAAAACCTAGAAGAACACAGCATTTCTCTGGCTTTGAGTCCATACCATTTGCATTACTCCATGTTTCTTCTTTAAAAAGAAAGAAACAATTTGGACCACATTATGTGAACATGAAGTCATTTTTCAGCATTTGATAGCACTTGAGACAATACATTTGCTGCAAAAGTTCTGTTGTTACTTCCAAAGGACTAGACTGCATGTATGTCTACATCTAAATGAAACTGTCATAACAGAGTGTATATTGGATTTTTCTTCTATTTCAAAATGTTTCATCTTTGACATTGTCACCTACCCACACTTATGAATATTAAATAATGGTAGAGGTTAATGCATTCTTAATGATAGGCTGTTGATCTTCAATTGGCCTCTTTTGGCATTAAAAAACAAGAAAAAGTTCTTTTTATAGTAAATTACTTTTATTTATGATTTGCCTGATGGAGGACAAGAAGCTTTTTTTGCATATTTACATGGCACAACTTTCAGTATACTATGAAAAGAGGAATTTGTGAATTTATAAATCATTTTTATCAACCATTGATAAATTTTCCACTTTTTACACTGCTACTCAGTTATTTTCTTTTAGTAGAACTTGTTTATAAATCATTGTACTAAGCAATTTAATTTTCAGTAATATTTAATTGAACAATTTAGAAATCACACTTGCAGTTCTCATCATGTTAAAATAATATTGATGTTGTTGAGACTAAGATAATTGGATAGAAAAAAATTTTCTATTGTTTTTACTTGTATTCTGTTATCACAACATTAGTCATCCATGCTTCTCTTTATTTATTTTTTTATTTATTATTTTTTTTTATTTTTTTATTTTTTTATTTTTTATTTTAAATTAGTTTTTATTGATGCTTTGTGCATTTCATACATTTTTTCCAATTCAGTTCAGGCTTATTTCCCTTTCCCTCCCCCCCCACCCCCACCCCATCCCAGATCATGCATTCTGCCATAACTGTCCTGCATCTTTCTCTCAGTTTTTTTTTTCATTTTTAGCTATAAGTGATAATCCATGAGTACAAGCATCCTTCATGCAAAACCTATCTGCAGGCTGTTGTGCCCAAACACCTACAGCCCCACCATCCAGTGGGGGGTGACAGGTTGTTTGTTCAATCAAGTTGATCAAATGAGTGTCCAGACTAC
>VZQC01008889.1:54420-76483 GCA_009823505.1 Rhizomys pruinosus
GGGATTGGTTCTAGTATTCCCCATCACTATGGCGGAATCCCTGGATTCTCAAGCTTTATGAGAACAGTGGAGATTTCATATAATGTATGCGTACTATCTCATCTGCTTTAAACCATCCCTATATTAGTTGTAATGTCTAATGAAATATAAATACTATCTACAAACTTTTGTTCTGTATTGTTCAGGGAATCATAACAAGGAAAATGTACATGCTTAATATAGGCATCATTTTAAAATGTCTAACACCCGTGGTTTATTGCATCCACAGAGAAGGAATCCATTAATAAGTGGAGCATCTGTATATATAGCCATTTGTCATGTGAAGTATAGGAATGATAAACATTTCAGAACATGGACAGAGATGTCCTTGGCTAAGGAAATTTTGATAAGAAATCATAAAGAAGAAAGTAATTAAGCTATGCTTTGAAAAGACTGAGTAGATGGATAAAATAAAACACAGAAAGTAAGAAAGTTTATATACGAAATGGCAGAGGGCATTGTTTAGTGTGGGAGGATGAAACTGTGAAGTTGATGGAATTTTTGCCCATCATAGTGGTGCAATCCTGTAATCCCCTTACCCAGGAGGTTGAGTCAGAAGGATCTAGAGTTTGAGGGCTGCTCATGCCACTTAGGAAGACTTACCAAAAGAAAAAAGAAAGGAGGAAAGAGTAGAGGCGAGGAAGGAAGGGAGGGAGGCAAGGAAAATGAAAAGGAACAGGTACATAGATGAAGGAAAAGAGAAGCGCATTTGGTATATTGGAACAAGATCAGACTCCTTTGAAGAAGAATATATGGACTATATACTTAATTATGCAGGCAATGGTCATCATTAAAGCATGATTGTGAGATTACATAGTAAAATTATAAATATACTTATGGAATATTAATTTGCAATTATATGAAGGATGAAGTCATGTATATGAGTATAAGGGTCTAAGGGGGAAGCATGAAAATATAAGAAAAGTTATTGAATATTCTAAACAATTACTTATTTTTTTACTGTAAGACACAGCTGACACTTCTTTTTTTTTAATTTTATTTATTTCTGTATGTGTATGAATGTACTGTCTGCATGCAGGTTTGTGCACCCGTGTCGTGCAATGTCGCGGAGGTCAGAAGAGGGTCTCAGATTCCCCTGGAACTGGAGTTCTCCTGGAATTGGAGTTTCGGACGGTTCTCGGCCACCATGTGGGTGCTGGGGATCGAACCCGGGTCCTCTGTAAGAGCGGTCAGCGCTCTTAACCACTAGGCCATCTCTCCAGCCCAGCTGACACTTCTTTAGTGAAATTTTTGTGTTTCATACATAACTTTTCAGTCAGTCTTAATTGCCATTATACGCTCTTCTCCCTTGGCACCCTCCCTTGTGCCCCACCTGAGTTCACATCTTCTGTCATTCCTGCTAGAGTACATTGTGCCAAATTATTTTCCCTGCTCACTTCTCAGTGCCAGCTCCTCCCCTGAGCTCTATCAACTGACACTTTTAAGCCAAGGAAAACATGTTAAAACAGGTCATGAACCCAACAAGACTGAGGCCCACAAACCACAAGTCTAATTAAATGATTTCTTTTCTTTTTCTTTTTTTTATTGATGCTTTGTGTATTTCATACATCATTTTCCAATTCAGTTCAGACATATTTCCCTTTCCCTTCCCCCCATCCCACCTCAACCCCTCCCAGATCATGCATTTAAATGATTTCTTGAACCCATTTGAGTTCCATATATTTGTGTTTCAGCCTTCTTGGTGATAAGCCGATGCCAAGCTTTGGGGGGAGATTTCTTTGTCTTTCCCTATTACTTTCGGGCTTCTAGAAAGAAGAGGGACCATGTTAAGTATCAGGTGTCTTGAAATATACACCTTCTTCACTGCTTTGATCATTCCTGTTTCATCTACCTTGTCAGCTGGCTCTGTGTAATGGAGATTGGCTGCCTCATATCTATTTGTAACCTGTCATTGTAGCTAGAGATGAGTCCAAACTGCTTTTATGGCAGCCACAGGGTAAGATTTATTGTAGAAGCGATTGTCATATCAAAATTATGCAAGGTGATGTCAGTCTATTGGACAGATCCACCAGACTATTATTTTATGGGTAGGTAACTATTAACAGGCTACTCTACCTATCTGAGCCCATTTTCCTTGTGTAAACAAGAGAACAATCTCACCCACAATTCTGTGCTTTGGTAAAGCTCATTCCCAACAGAGTGTGAGGGATGCAGAACACTGTGCCTGCCTCAGCAGGGATGGATTGCTGGACAATGAATAACTCCCCATTGTTGTCCAGTCCAGCAAGACCACAGCATGAGAAATGGAAGCTGAACTCCATTCTGAGGCAGCAAGGACTCCATCAGCCCTTACCTCTCTTTAGCTGAGTGTCTACAGTTTGTATTCTCTGAGAACCTGCACTTACCCAGTAAAAGGCCTAGAAATGTCCCAGTATCCCTCAACTGCTCCTGACCCAGAGTTTCTCCTGATATGATTCCGTTTTTCTAGCCAGAATGTCAACTTTTTCTCCTTGGTCCTCTCTAAGATTTTTTCCTTCACTAAGTCTTGTTGATTCCACCTTCTTAAACTCTCTACAATTTTCCCTCCTTCCTGTCTATACTATGTCTAAGATTTCTTGTCTAAACTGCCACAATTTATTTATTTACTTATTCATTTATTTTTTTTCACATTTTCCCTTTTAATTTTATATCAGTTTAAAATATGCATATATACCCTCCACCCATATACCAACATTACAAAGTCTGAAAATAAGTGGTAGGTTAATTCTAGAGCCTGTTAAGGGAATCACACTCAAAAGCTTCTTTACAGTGAAAGAAACAATCAATGAAGTGAAGAGAAAAACCATAGAGTGGGAGGAAATCTTCGACTCTGATATATCTGACAGAGCATTAACTTCCAGAATACATAAACTACCCAAAAAACAAAGAAGTAAGAAAACAAAGGGTGTAGCAGTGCATGACTTTAATCCTAGCACTTGGGAGGCAGAGGCAGGTGGATCTTTGTCAGTTAAAGGTCAGCCTGGTCTACAGACTGAGTTCCAGGACAGCTGGGACTACAGGGAGACCCTGTCTGGAAAAGATGAAAAAAAATGGCTCATTCGAAAGATGGAGTAAAGAGTTGAACAGAGATTTCACAAGTGAGGAAGAAAAGATGGCTGAGAAACATCTTAAAGTGTTCAATGTTGCTAATAATCAAGGAAATACACATTAAAATCACTTTAAGATATCATCTCACTCTGATAAGACTGGCTCGGCCTGGCGTGGTGGTGCACACCTTTAATCCTAACACTTGGGAGGGAGAGGCAGGCTGATCTTTGTGAGTTCAAGGCCAGCCTGGTCTACAGAGTGAGTTCCAGGACAGCTGGGGCTACAGGGAGACCCTTGAAAAGACCAAAGGAAAAAAAAAAGACTGGCTAGGATCAAGATAACAAATGATACAAAATGCTGGAGAGGTTATAGGGAAAGGGGAATATTCATCCACTGCTGGTGGGAATGTAAACTTGTACAACCACTATGGAAAGCAGTGTGGAGAACACTTAAAAGACTCAAAATGATCCTACCACCTGACCCAGCCATATCACTCCTGGGTATATACCCACAAGACTCATCCTACTTCAGAGATACATGAATATCCATGTTTATTGCAGCTCTCTTCACAATAGCAAAGAGCTGGAACCAAACCAAGTGCCCCCCAAACAACGAATGGATAGAGAAAATGAGGTACATCTACACAGTCGAATTCTATGGAGTGGTAAAGAAAGATGATGTCATGAACTTTGCAGGTAAATGGATGGAACTAGAAGATATTATGCTAAGTGAAGTAACACAGTCCCAGAAAAATGACGAATTGTAGCCCTCATTTGTGGAGGCATACCTAGTTGTAAGGCAAACTGAGCAATGTTAATGTTATATTCCTCTTTATCTAAACAATTATTAAAAACCTCAGTTCTGGCAGTAGAACTAAAGAAAAGACGTTAAGCATGTGATGACAATTGATTTGAGAGGACATATTGATGAGCTAAGCATATGTTTGGATTCAAGATTGACAGATACATTTGAGGAGAATAAAGTGTCTGACACTGTAGAGGATTGGAAAAATGAGGGTTGAAAGAAGCTATTGTGTTTGCTAATCGAAGGTACATCTTTCTATGTAGATCAGCCTTATAAGAATACTAACAGTGGCCTGAAAGATGGGCAAGAGAGAAGAAAATGGTGTCAGAATTAGATAATGAGGAATTCAAGTTATATACAAGCTCTTATTTCCCCTCCTCTGTTATAGTATTGTTTTGTGTCAGTACAATTGCTCAGAGGGTATTTTTATACTATTGTCATTCTTAATCACATGGTTCTCTGACATACCCTTTCAAAGGATGTTAATGTTTTAGTTCCATTCAATTGCTATTTGATGTGTATGCAATTGTAAGTGAAGAGGATGAATAATTCACAGTAGATTAGCAAATGAAATGTTCTGTTTCTTCATTTCTTCCAGTCTGTGATTTGAGAGGTCAGGACAGCCAATGTCTTATAGATAATTTCAAAGGAATTTTTTTCTTTTCATCATTTTCTGATATGTTCTCCATAAGGAGGACTGACTTGCTAAGTCACCAGTGCATGATGGTTGACTGATGACTGTATAGTATTCAGCAACATTTTATGAGAAACAGGAAGTAGCTAGGAAGATATTCAGTCCTCTGGACATATCAGTTTTCAAGTTTTCTGTATTAGGAGCTGGTAGACTTTAATGGGACACATTTATATTTGGATGAAGTGCTTATAAGTTATATACACGATTATTAGATTTTTAGTCTCCAAGTTAATTTTATTTAATTTGATTATTAAAGTTTTTTGAGACAGGCATTCATGTAGCCCAGCTTGACCTCCAACTTGCTATATAGCTACAGATGACTTTAAATTCCTAATCCTTCTGCATCTACCACCCAAGTGCTGGAATTGCAGGACAGGCCAACACATCTGGATTTCAAAGTATTTGTGCAGAACTTTTTTTTTTCAAAATCATATATTTTAAACAGATTGAATTTGTTGCATGTTAAAAATAGTTATCTAGTAACATCATATTTCCCAAACTAAGTTATTTCTTTAAAAATCCTGTAGTATGTTTTGAGATTTTAGCAGTACAATGACTCCAGTCTAGTTCTATGGAAGTTCAGGAGCTATATCTGTCTTGTAATATCTTCACGATT
Source organism: Rhizomys pruinosus (assembly GCA_009823505.1). Taxonomy (NCBI): domain Eukaryota; kingdom Metazoa; phylum Chordata; class Mammalia; order Rodentia; family Spalacidae; genus Rhizomys; species Rhizomys pruinosus. The sequence goes on from VZQC01008889.1 coordinate 59,622, forward strand.
ATTACATATTCTTAAACTAATGGTGCTTATTCTATGTTTGGATACACTCCTTGTGCCCAAATATTACAGATACGACATCAAATTTTTTAAGATTTATTTTTATTTCTGTGCATACGTGTGTGTGCGCGCGCGTGTGTGTGTGTGTGTGTGTGTGTGTGTGTGTGTGTGTGTGTGTGTAGGTACCAGCAGGGGTCAGAAGAGAGCATTTTGCCCTCATGGAGCTGGAGTTATAGGTAATTGTGAGCTGCCTGCTGTGGGTGCTGGTAACCAAAGTCCGTTTCACCTGGAAGGGCAGCAAGTGCTCTTAAATCCTGAGCACTCTCTCTAGCGTACAGATTTCCTTTCTTACAACAGTCTTACAGAGCATTATTAATTGTTATTATTATTGTTCAAATTTTAGCACTTTGTATCACACAATCACTGCAAAACTGCGCATAGCAAATGCATAGACAGAAAAATCCATTCAGTATAGAGAAGATCAGGCATCTGATAGATCCATTTTACTACCAGCTACAAAATAAATATGTGCTTTTGTAATTTCTGGTCATCTCATCAATTGCTGCTTGCTTTTGTTTCAGAGAATAAGACTTTTCTTTTTTTAATTTATTTATGTGTATGAATGTACTGTCTGCATGTAGGTTTGTGCACCCGTGTCTTGCAATGCCGCGGAGGTCAGAGGAGGGTGTCGGATTACCCTAGAACTGGAGTTCTCCTGGAATTGGAGTTTCAGAGGGTTCTCAGCCGCCATGTGGGTGCTGAGGATTGAACCCGGGTCCCCTGCAAGGGGGGGGTCAGCGCTCTTAACCACTAGGCCATCTCTCCAGCCCCAAAAGAATAAGACTTTTCTAGATGCCGTTTTACTCTATACTTCCACAATTCTCGTCTAATAATTCAGTAAGGAAATTCTGAGAGTTTTGCAGAGCTTAAACTTCAACAGAGAGATGGAAACCAAAGGGGATTCCTTTTTCACCAGGAACTGGTGACTACATGTAAATGCTCAGGAAATATAGCCCCAAATCTGGGTATGCTTATTGTCTGTAAAATTCTGATTCCAAATTCTCCACTTATAAGTGAGATAGACAATATTTACATCAAATTCTTTCCATATTATTGAGGTAGTGTTCTATAATAAAGTACATATACATATCCAGCAAGGACTGAGAGATAGAAAACATATGTGTGTCTGTATGTGTACATGTAAGGAAGCATAGGGAAACATCCTTCAAAATGAAAAGCATGGCTTTTGCATCAAAGGATTTACAGTTCGGAAATTCTTTTATATATTCCATAAAATATTTGTTCAATATAATTTTACATGAAACAACTGTAGATAGTTATATACATTTCATTTGACTGAGAAGAATATCAAGATATAGAAGAATTAAAATATATGGCATCAAAGACATATTAAGAGAAAGAAGTCAGGATAATGATTTAGAACCACTCTTCTAACTCCCACCTGCCTTCTGGTCTGGAGGAGCAGCTTGTATTTACTTCTGAGTAAAGAAGTTCCTGTTTATCTTAAATTCTCAGTATATAGGGGTCCACCAGCCTCAATATTTCTGAAACCAATTTATAACTAAAGTTCCACTTACAATATGGTTTTTGTGAACAGAGACTATGTTTATGCAATCATCTAGGGGATTATATACATCAGTGACTCACATATAACAGGTCCTTCCTACTTCATGGTTAATTTTTATTTTCTGAGCTGGTTCTTCTTCTTAGGCCTAATTGACCAATGCTGATACTTTTTACAGCTTATTTCTGGCATCATTCTTTCTTACTATTAGTTTACTGAGGATAGACAGGGAGAGCTACATTTTATCCTCTCATAGATTTTTATTTCCCGATGTTAATTTGTTTCATGAGTCTGATCCATCAATCAAACCTGAGATTAGATATTGCACAGATTCATGTATTCAATACCAAACAAACTTTATTCATGACTTCCCTAAAACCACTGTGAACACAGACCTCCTTCACTAGTAGATAAGCTGGAAATCTAACAGTCTTCCCTGTTTCTTGTTTCTTTACCTTGGGCTCCATCCAATTAATTATTGTACCATCCTCAGCTTTTGCCTCCTTATACCTGGAATGAAGATTTAAGATTGTTATTCCATTGAAAAACACCATCTCATTTTCTGACTTCCAGAATAGATATATTATTATTTTATTTATTTATTTATTTATTTATTTATTTATTTATTTATTTATTTATTTATTTATTTTTTCAAAGCCAATTTTCACTGAAGCTTTGTTCATTTCATACAAAATTTCAAATCAAATCTGGACCATGCCCCCCTGCCTGTCCCCACCGCCCCAAAGCTCATGCATTCTACCAAACTTTTTTTTTCATCTTTTTCTCAGTCTCTCTCAAAATTCTCAATGCAGAAGTTTACTGTTTTGAGCAGAAGTTCACTGTTTTGAGCAGAAGTTCACTGTTTCAGTTAGTTCTTTGACCCAGTCTTTTTGTGTTTTTGTTGCTGTTGCTGTTATTCCTTTCAATATGCATCACTCTAAAACATGCACATATGCATGCCACATATATCATAGGTATTTTTTTGGTGATAGCATCTTCAGCTTATGATTTTTTTTTCTTTATTAGGCTGAAAGATGTCATGTTTGAAGGATACTGCTTGACAAATCCAAACAACCATCAGTTCTGCACTTGTGTTCCACACTGGGGTTTTCCCTTCCCATGGTCACCAAATGAGGTCCAGTAAGCACCACGTCCTGTCTTGATCTTCCTGTACTAGTTTCTGTGATACAGCCTGGGTAGTCCAACAATGTCAGTCTATACTCTGAAGAGTCTGAAACCCCAGTAGTAGCTCAGTCCACAAGTTGGATGTCTCAGCAGTCCCCATATGGCACCGAAGGCTTGGAGTTTCTTGGAGAGACATCAGTTTTCAGTCAATATTAGAAGGTTGAAAAGCTGTGTTTCATGTCTTTGAAGGATGGCAAAAGCAGTGGCAGCCACAAGGTAGCTGCACTTGCCAGTAAAACAGGCAAAAATTTAAAATTATTTTATTTGTAAACATTTAAATATTCCTGGAAATTAGAAAATGCCAATAAAAAGTTAGAGTTTGTGTGTGTGTATGTGTGTGTGTGTGTGTGTGTGTGTGTGTGTGTGTGTGTGTGGTGTGTATGTGTATATACTCATGCTATGAGGCCTATTGTGGAGGTCAGAGGGCAATTTGTAGGAGTCAGTTCTCTCCTTCTAACATGTGGGATCTAGGGGCTGAACTTAGCTCCTCAAGTTTGGCTGCAAGTATCTTTATCTGATGAGCCACCTCACAGACACTAGAAATGGCCAGTTCTAAGGAAAATGAATTAATGGTTCACAAAGTTTCCTATTTGTGGGTAACTTGTTCTGTTCCAGATGGAGCTGCTCATTTCCTGTCTACATTTGGGCTGTAAAGGACAGCTGGCATGAGAATTTTCATGGCCACTTGTAGCTGTAGGAGAGGGGGCACTCCTTCATTATGGAGAATAATCAACTTTACTTAGAATCTATTGTCTACTGATCTAATACAGAAATGGTTAGGCTGCTTTTTAAGGAAAAAGCAGTATTGTATGCCATATTGACTTATAAACTTAACCATGAAAGAGAGGGGCTACTTCATTCTGGTTGTACTTCATTCTAGTAATTTTCTTTTTCTGTATTACATCCTATAAGCTCTCACGGTTTCTTCTCTCTGCTCCAATATTCTTTCCACACATTTATAAGAAACTTCTTTCATTACCTTAGTTCTCTACTTGCCTCTTGCTTGCTTGCTGTAGCTTACACTGATTCAAAGAACTAAATCAATTTTCCTGTTACATGCCTCCACTGACCACGATGACCATTTATTTTGAATCTCAGGTCTATTGTAATAAGAACAGTAGCACACCAGGGTTCTGTAGGCAGTCTCATGTTTGGCAAGGTCTGTCTTAGAACATCCTTGACATGCAGAGCTCTGAGAGAGTTCTACATTTTGAAGGAGCATTTGTTTCAAGCCTCTACAATCTTCCACACCCAGTAACTACAAGTGAGGAGCCTGGGCTGCGTGTAGGAGAGTCTTCTAGATGACGCTGTTAATGTGATGCACTAGAGAACCAAAAGCCAGGGTTTCAGGGGAAGGTACTTGATGTCAACTTTAGCTCTGTCCTTTGGGTTCCTATGTCAGGTAGGGCAGATAAAGGGGCCATATGCTTTTCCCTGTTAAGAAGGGTTCAAGCTTGCCTGAAATGCAAGGTAAAACATTCTCTGTGAAGGTCTAGCTTTCCTGGCATATTCCTATAATCCTAGAATTCAAGAGACCTAGGTGGGAAGATTTACTGAAAAAAAAAAAGAAGCAGACTGGATATCAAAGTGAGATTTTTATCTCAAAACAAAGAACAAACAAAACCCAAATAAACAAAAGGCAAAATCCAAATGAAGATGAAAAGTAAAGCTTTACTCAGATTGTAGATACACAGATTTCCTTCTTCACTTGATTTCTTATTTTCTTCAATGCTTCAATTTCTAGTGAGATCAAATTCGATAGGCTACCCATTAAAAAAATCCAAAGAGAAGAAAAGAATCTTATATTTCACAAATGCATTCAATTTATAATGAAATGTTAATTTGTTACACATTTTCAAATCCCATCTTGCCCTCTGGGATGCTGGATAAGCCAGCTGTGCAGTGATTATTAAGCATTTGTTCTATAAATCCTGTGTTCAGAGGCTGAGAGAGTTTAACATAGAAGTCAGATTATGAGGAATTTTTGTCCAGTGAGGATCCTGCTAACTCCATGAAAACAATGCATTCATTCTGAGAAGATACTTATAACCTACTAAAAACAGCAGAGTCCCAACAGCATAGGCTCTTCACTTAGACCAGAAAGCTTCAGATGAAAGGAAGGTTAATTATGTTTCCTGCTGTGTTATATTTTCACTAAGTGCAAAATGCAGGGCAAAATAATTTGGAGGCTGAGAATGAGTTACTTTAGGGACTAGGAAATTGTTGAGTTTTCATGTGCATTTCTAAAAAACCTAGTGCTTTCTAAAGGTAATATATCTGAGAGTCTTTATCGAATATACGAACTGACCAGGAGACAAATCTGACCCTTTCTTCCCTTTCGTGGGTCCTTATTTCAGGACTTTCCTTTTTCTTATTTACCTTTACTCTCACTTGATTTGCATGTCTTTCTTCTGATTAACATAACAATTGATAAACAACTCTTTAGTTTTTACTTGTAATTGTTCATTATGGGGTTGGAAAGATGGTTCAGCAGTTAAAAACACTGCTTAGCAAAGGACTTAGGGTTTTGGTTCCCAGATCCTAGAAGGTGGCTTGCAGCCATCTGAAGCTCCAATTTAAGGGGATCTGACATCCTCTTTGGACCTGTGTAGGCATTGTACGCACATGGTACACATACATTGGGCAAACAAACACTCATACACATAAAATTAATAAAAGTGTAAAAAGAATTGTTGCTCATAATTACTAGATTATGAGGTTATGTCCTCTCTTGAACTGCCTGCTGGCAACTACCTGTTGCTTACTCATTTTGTATCTAGGCCTAAGGCCACCACTCAGTTATTACCATCTGAGTGAACAAATATACACCTGTATTTGACTTTGAAATGCTCTTTGCTTCTTTTTGGATTGAACATGCCATCAAAGGATGTAAGGAGAGGATGATGGACAATTAGTTTTTCTGTGCATCTGGAATCTCCCTGAACTCTGAGGCAGTCATGCCTTTGTGTGTATTCTTAGATATGATTTTCTCCTGGGCAGTTAAGTCTTTCAGTGCTTTTTAAAATACAAATTTTCTGTCCTTTAGCTGAAAATAGAATGGAAAGAACACAATGTATTTTCCATCCAGTTCCACAAATTAACTGTTGAGTTTTAGAAAAAGGAGTCAGGGTAGATGACAGGTTCACTGACCTTTCAGAGTACATGGGATGAGGGCAGAAGTCCCTTCTGACTCTGCTTTTTGCTTTTGATGTTCTTTCCTGTTGTTTATCTAACTCTTCCTTCTTCATGACTTGAGTCTACAAACATGCTCATAGTGAAACTAACATATCGAAAGGAAATTCGAAGGAAGGCACATTTAAATGCCAAAAATCAAGACCTAGGTTTGCCTGGTGGTAAACACTGGCAATGCCAGTAGTCCAAGAAGCCAAGGCAGAAAATTGACCAGTTCAAGCCTAGCTTAAGTGCATATGAGATTGAGGCTAACCTGGGCTACATAGTGAGATCCTGTCTAAAATAAATAGTGAACAGGAATCCACACTAAACAAGGACAGCAGGGCATATATAACCTCTAGGAAATAGGCATACCTGAACTTGCTGCTGTCTGTCAACCTTACAGAAAAAAAGAGTTAACATCAGATGAGGAATTCCCTCCTTTAGACAGGCTTGTGAGCATATTTGTGGGACATTTTTCAATCGTTCTTTGATGTGAGAGGGCTTAGCCTATTGTAGACAGGGCTATCCCAAGGCTAGATAAGAAACTCACCTGAGAAAGTCAGGGGGATAAGCCAGTTAACAGTGCTCCCCCAAGATCTCTGCTGCAGTTCCTCCCTTTAGGTTCCTCCCTTGAGTTCTCAACCTCTGGTCAAATTGCTTTAGGCCAAGGTCAAATGCCCTGGCCATCACCACAGAAAAGCAAACTAGGACACCTTCCTGTTCACACCACTTTCTCTTTCCTTGATAATTTCCTTTATAGAAAAATCCTCTAGCATCGAATATTTGCTGTCAGTAAGAGAAAAAAAAATAAAGTTTTGTTTGTTTTTCTTGTAGTGGGAAGACATTGGGATGTTTCTGCATGTTTTGTAATGGACCATATAAATCTAGCACATGTTTGCTTAAAAATTCTGTGTTTAACCTAAGGCTCATGAAATACAGTGGAACAAGAGTTAGAGAGAAGACTAATGCACCTCTCAGATCCCTCATGCAACAGAAGGCAATGAACACAGAAGGTCACAAATGGCCAAAGTATAGAGAATAAGAGATTGCAGAGTGTGTGTCCCTGGACAGGACTGCTATATTAAACGTCACCCACCCAGGGCTTGGAGACCATTGTGGAAGAGGGGGTGGAAAAATCCAGGGGATGAGGCACATGACCATATGGAAACAGAGACTTACAGGCTCCTGAGACCTTGCTTATATGAAACTACAACAACGGTGCCAGCATGTACAGGACCCATGCAGACAAGTAGACAAAAACCTAGCATAGAACAGGAGAAATGGGCAGCACACCCCAACCTTAGCCAAAGAACTATTGGCAACTCATTATTGCTAGGTGAGGGAGAGTTGATCTTCTTTAAGGGAGTGACTCTAGATAAACTGAGTAGACCCCAGTGGATGATGAACTTGTACTGAGGGACTTCTGGGGACACTATTTGACTGGATAAACCTTAACAAAAATGATAGGTCGCATGCAATCCAGTGGGAGGGGCTTTGTGGGATTCTGGATTCTGAATGGGGAGGGAGTATAATGATTAAGATGTTTTGCATGAAATAAAAAAAAAGATTCAATTAAAAATGAAGTAACACAGTCCCAGAAAGACAAATGACCCTCCATTTTGGATCCTAGCACCAAATTCTTGTATGTAAGTCAAGCTTGACGCTACTATAGCTATAACTTGAAGATTATGTCTCTATTTTCCCAAGTCATAAGATCTATGAGAATCAATCTCTTCTTTGAAAGTGCATTAACACATACATCAACTTGCTATGTAAAAATATATAATTTAATAAATAAAATTACACAAGGTAAACTTAAAAAAATCTGCATTAAAAAAAGAATCCAGACCAAACAAACAAACAAACAAAATAATCCAGGCACATACACCTTTAATCCCAGCACTTGGAAGGCAGAGGCAGGTAGATTACTGAGAGATAAAGGTCAGCCTGGTTCATAGATCTACACAGTGAGTTACAGGTAATCCCAGTTGTCGCTGCAGAGAGGACTAGCCACAAAACATAATCTGTTTTCACAGTGTTTAAATCTGATATTTATCAATAAAATTGTTTTAATACTACATTTGAGGAATCTTGCAATTTACAAAAGCAGAAACTAAGGGTCATAACTGAAGGACCAAACATGAGATTACATACCTCCCAAGAGATAAAACTATGATTCATGCTCAGGAATGCCAGACTCCAAAGGCTGGTTCCTTTCATATGAAGCACTTCAGTGAAGTACACTGAAGGGAAAAATATATTTCTTTCCTTGACAAGAACAAGCCCTGTTTCTATAAGCTATTAGAAATAATTATAGTCCTCACAGTGGGCCAGACAGCAGTCTTCAGCTTTGATGTGTATCTTGTAGACAAGAATAGCATTTCAGCTCTGATTCTGACTTTGTTCTTCATAGTAATTCACATCATGTCAAGCGTTTAGTCTTACTAATTCTCTCTCAGGAACATCAGTGCAATGCATACCACAGCACATATTTGATTAGATAAACTACCTTTTGCTTATGATTTGGCTCAAAGTCCCATCCTTGCATTCCCAGATACATGGTATGGGTTTTTAGTACCCTTCAAACATCCTTAACAAAAGAGAATTGAGTATTTGACAGTTTTAACAGACAAATTAACTCACAACCTGTCAAATTTTAGACGATCCATCATAGTTCTACCTCTATTGTTGTATACAATACTTGTAAAGTACTTTTACATGTTTTGAAGATAAAAATCATATAAACATTTATTAAACGTGAATATCACATAGTTATTCTTCCTTCACATACTGCTATATGAAAGCCTTTTCATTCTGTCCAACAAAATTCTCAGAGATTATCCATAACATAAAAAGAGGACAATGTGCTATATGCCTTTATTCAATTATTCTAAAAGAAAATTTCATAACTCACGAATATTGGATGAATAAATGTTTTAGAAAGACTTCGGTTCAAGTCTTTACAGAAGTAAAGGTATCAAAGGACCCAAACAGCTTTCAATATACAAAGAATGTCTCAGAAATTAGGGTCATTTTCAGATGCTTTCTGGAAAACATCGCATTGAATATCAGTTGTATAATCTTTCACAAGTTTGCAATTTATTTTGCTTTTTATCCCACAGAATTGATTAATGATATCAGTTGTATTGGGTGTTTAAGGGATAACAGTTTGTTTAATTTATGAAATTAGTTGTTAAATGGGAATATCAAATGGAAAGCTTTTGGCTTAAAATTGTGAAATATTTATGTATTAGCTCAGGATAGCATTATCAACTTAAAAAAAGAACAAAGTCATTGAAGCTTATTTTTAAAGCACACATTTTTGACAATATAAGAACTTACCAATATAATTTGCAACTTTTCCTCAAATTAATGTAGACAATATTGAATTAATCATAAATTCAAGTCTGTACTTTATTAAAGGCCCTTTAAAAAAAGTCCAGATGGGCATCGTGGTACACATTTTGTTTTTCCCCTCTTTTGTTGGGGTGGGGAGAGGAAGGTTGTATTTTAGCTTACAGGTTGCTGTCCATCACTGAGGGAAGTTAGGACAGAAACTCAAGCAGGAACTTGAAGCAGAAACCATGGGTGAATGCTTCTTGCTGGTTCACTAGCAGGCTCATGCTTAGCTAGCTTTTTTTTTAGTTGTTGTTTACTTGGTTTTTGTGCATTTCATATAATTCATCTTAGTTAAATTTAGACTTCATCCCCCCTCCTACCTCATAGTCCCCCCATCATATTTCAGGTATTCTGTCTTATATATTAAGTTTTATCCAGTCAAGGATTTCTATCCAGGAGTGCCTAGGTGCTTGCTTTCTTACACAGCTCAGGTGCACATTTGTAATGCCAGAATGTGGGAGGCAGAGGCAGGTAGATTTCTATAAGTTTGAAATCAGCCTTGTCTATAAAGCGAGTTCCAGGCTAGTTGAGGCTATAAGGAGACCCTGTCTCAAACAAAACACAAAAACACAGTAAAGCAAAAGCAAAACCAAACAAGAGGTTGGAATAAATATCTATCATCTATCTATCTATCTATCTATCATCTATCTATCATCTATCTATCTATCTATCTATCATCATCATCATTATCTATCATCTATCTGTCTATCATGATATATATATATATATATATATTATTTTTAACATATATATTATTGATATTACTTGACAAGGGATGATGCAAACACAAAATTTTCCCCAGGTACTTGTCTGAGCCTGCAGCTTTCTCCCTTACCTTATACTTCTACACCTGGGCCTTCACAGACTTTTCATTCTTTGACAACCCTTCTCTTTGGAGACAGATGATTGTCTCTATCTCACCAGAAAAAGGGCCACACCTCTTCTGAATCAAGAGAGTTGCTGCAGGAGAAAGGCATGGCCATCTTCCAATGGTGATGATAACTGCTGTGCTTCATCGGACAGATTATGCATTTAGAATGGGTCCCTTAGATTGCATCTTGGACATCCAAATTAAATTTCTTGGTGCATATTTTGGATGTCTGGTGTAACACAGATGCAGTTTGTTTCCTTTTTCTTCCTGACTCTCAAATGATGTCTTAGTGTCTTAAAACAGAGTGTCCATGCAGTGTGATTTTTGTCATTTGAAGAATTTCTTCAGTGTGTCACATAGTTGATGAATTTGATCTACCAATGGAGACCAAAACCAAGGCTTATCATCACAGCGATGACACTTGACAACTCATCCTCCTATAAGCTCAGTTGTAGGGGAGCAATTCTTCCCTAACTCTTTCTTTGCTGCACTTAAATTTTAGTGTTCACATTTTTTGGCACTTCAAACAAATAGATGTTTCTTTAGACTATATACTTAAGTTATAGTCAATAAGCCTTAGTTTATTTTTCCCTGATATTCCAGGGTCATTTTAATTTCTCAGTATTTTAATTAAAATTCCATTTTTGTGGGCAGTATCCCCCCCCTCCACTTCTAGCCTTTGTGATAAGAATAAAAAATTTACTCAATTGTGTTGTCCTCAACCTCACTCAATGTCTTGTTGGATTTAATTACTGCCTCTTATCCTTTGCTCATATTTTGAATGTCTGTTTAATGCTCCTTCCTGGAGACCAAGCAGATCTGTTTGACACACTCAGTAATGGACTAAAAGAATTACAACAATAGTGGTGCTTGCTCAGCAGCTCTCTAGATGGGAGCACCTGTACTCTTTTATTTTCTTGATCTTGCAACTGCCTTTTCTAACCAGAGACATAATTGACTATAGCAGCAACAGCCAATCTTAGAAGGAGGAGGACGAAGTGGGAAAGAGACAGCCAGCGTCCAGAGGTGGATGAGGGCAATAGAGGGTGGGTGCACAGGAAAGGAAAGGCTGTGCCACTTGCTGACTTTGCTGGTCTGGCCAAGATCCATTTTGTTTTAGATAATAGAACTAAGCTATCATCTGCACTATGAGTCTTTGAATTTCTTTTCCACAGTCACCTGCCTATTGTCTTATTTAATGTGAACCTCTGCCCCCTTTGATATTCTTGTGGAGCAGAGTATTGATATATCTCTAAGCATCATTGCCAGGGCATTGCTTCACTGAAAGGTGCCTCTTTTGACTGCCTCTTCCCTATCTTGTTTTGTTTCCCTGTCTGTTTCATTTTGTACTCGGAATTAATCTCTAGACTCAGCTGCTGGTTCCAACTGCAGCCAGTTAGACCTTAGAGTACCTTGACCACAAAAGCCCTTTTTCTCTGAAAGTGATGGTTCCTGTTAGACTATGCTGCTCTGTGACTGTCAGTATTGGGTTGGTAGACAGGAGCAGAGGAGGATCAAAACTGAAGATGACAGCATTGTCCTACAAGAGGTCTGGTTTGAGAACCTTTCACAGCAAAGGGGAGTTGGTCTGAATTATGTCTAGCAATGGGATTTTTCTGCTAGACCAGATGATTTGGGTAATATAGAAGTATGAGTCTTAGCCGGGTGTGTTGGAGCATGCCTGTAATCCTAGCACTTGGGAGGCAGAAGCAGGTGGATATTTGTGAGTTCAAGGCCAGCCAGGTCTACAGAGTGAGTTCCAGGACAGCTGGGCTACAGGGAGACCCTGTCTGGAAAAGACCCAAAAAACAAAAAGCAAACAAACAAAAAAACAAAAACAAAAGAAGTATGAGTCTCTTCCACGCACCAACATCAATATCTGCATCTTAATGATCAGGTACCTGCCTTTTCCTAGTAAGCCAACCTTGGCATAGGAATTCAGCTTAGCTTAGGAAGAGTCTTCCTTGATGTCTTATTTATTCATTTAAGTCCCAGGCTACATCTTCAGCTTGATTAGCTCTCCAGTTGGAGAAATGGCTTCTTTAAAGTCTGAGGAGCTTCTCTACACTTTGATTTATTTATGGGAACCTATCATTCCTCTCTGTGATGCATGTCATTCTCATTTGCACATTAATTTTACATTTACTATATCTTTCTCTTGTACCACTGAAACATCAAAGGCTGCATAAGCTTGTACATTAGTAATGTAGTCATGTTCCCTATATCACAGGAGAAAAGTCTCAGTAAATTTTTCTACCTCATTATTCCACATTCTATTGAATAGAGTCTTCCTTTGTTCAAATGGGTAGTGAAAATTTAATTTTAGAATCTTATCCTTAGTAAAACTTGTCCTCAGAATTAATTTCTTAAGGGCATCTTACATCTGTTTTCTAGGCAATAGAGCTTTGAAAAAAGAGAGATTCCTGTATGAGGTATGGTTCTTGGGAAAAGTGAGAAAAACAAAGAAGGAAATTGGGGTGGGGGCAGAAGACAGGCAATAATGGTTCAGATTAAGAAGCACAGTTCAACTGACTCTATCAGGAGTTCCAAAGCATAAATTATACCATGGTGACTTCTACTTTCAGGTTGGGTGGATATCAGTCCACTAGTATACAGTGAATAGGTACAGGTCCATGCATGCCTCTTTGATGGCAATTATACTGTGGGCAGTAGGTCCTACAAGCTGATAAGGGAGATCTGGTGTCAGAATCTGTATCACCTGCTATACTATGTATTATAATATTGAGAAATTATCTACTTTATTGGTATTTTTTGAAACAGGGTCTCCCTTTTAGTACCAGCTGGCCTGGAGCTGGCTCTGTAGATCAGTCTGGCCTTGAACTCACAGAGATCCACCTGCTTCTGCCTCCCCAGTGCTGGGGTTAAAGGCGTGCACCACCATGCCTGGCTTAGAAAATATCTACGTTTAATAGCCTGGCAGTTGGAGTTTTTTAGGACCTCTCATTTGGGCAAGATAATTAACCTTTATGATTCAGTTTCTTCTAGGGTAATAAGTCTAGAGTGAAATAAAGCTAGCAATAAGCTGAAGGAAATGAGGATAAATTTGTAAAGGAGCCAGCAATGTACTTGGCTTATGAGAGGTGGTAAATCAATGTTGCTTTGTTTACAAAGCAGATAGAACTTGACCATTTTACCAGGGAAAACCCACTCTATTTATCTAATATAGAAAGCTAATGGTTTTTTCTTTTCAGCAAAAGATAATGTGGCACTATACTGCCTTTTAGTGCAATACAAAATAAATGAATGCAATTAACACAATATTGATATACAGGTATAAATATGTATAATATTTAAGGTAAATAAGCAGGTGAGACATAGTTGTAATCAATATGATTAATGCTCAGAGAAAGGGAGTTATAATTTTCTTCAAATACACTACCTAATGATTTTTTGAAAAAAATATCGATAACAGGATATCATGGGATGGAATGCCTCTCACACAAATGAATACTTCTTCATAGTCCAAGATTTATGTTTGTCCAGAAATTGTTACACACAAATTATTCACTAAATTATCAGACAGTTTAATATATTAGTTTTTTGGAATTTTTCTTTCATCTTTTTTATTTCATTTGTTAAAGACTGTCAATTCTTTTTACAAATAATATATTTATTGACTCTGAGTTTTTCATACACTGTGTTTTGATTATATTCAGCCACCTCTCCCTTTTCTTCTTAGATCCATACCCTCCTTTCCTACTCCTCACTTCTGCCTTCTCTCTACCATTTTCAAGGCCTATCTAGTCCAGGTTCTGGCCCCGGATACACTTGGGTGAAGGTCCATCCTCTGCATTGTGGCCAACTCACCTGGCATCATATCCCTAAAGAAAATAGACTCTTCCAGGAGCTATAATTTAGCATCTAAGGCTGGGGCTTTGTGTCCACCTTTCCCATCCATGCTGGGGTTTTGTCTTTGTCTGGTGTGAGTTCACACAGGTCTTGTGAATTCTGTCACAACCTCTGAAGTTTCATATGTGCAAATGACCTGCTTCATCTGGAAAACTCTGTTTTGTTATATTCATCGACTTCCCAGTTAATTTTGGTAGAAGAATGTTCTCAACTATTTCTTGTATTTAGATTCTTCATGCAATTCAGCAAATTCTACAAATTTATCTGAGTTCTTACATGCCCTGTGTAAATGTTACTAGTATCCATTTGACATTCCTTTGACACCAGAATACACAGGTTCCCATGCACTGCAGGCAAATTCCTTTTGGAAGTTGCTCTTCAGATCATCATATTTATTTCATGTTTGTCATATATAAAATAAATATAAAAACCAATTCTTTGAATAATATTATAGTTTAATATATCACAGAACAAAAATGTTAAGCAACAAAATGAACTTATTTTTGGAGAAATACTCTTTGAATCTACCCTCCCAGAGAAGAAAAATGTTATCTGGGGACTGGAGAGATAGCCTAGCAGTTGGAAGCACCGACACTCTTGCAGAGGATCTGGGTTCGAACCCCAGCACCCACATGGTGGCTGAGAACCGTCTGTAACTCCAATTCCAGGAGAACTCCAGTTCCAGGGGAATCCGAGACCTTCTTCTGACCTCCTCGGCATTGCACGACACGGGTGCACAGACCTGCATGCAGACAGTACATTCATACACATACAAAGATAAATATTAAAAAATGTTATCTGTCAATAAATACAATTAGGAGCTATATACATCAGTATTTGCTTTGTAAAAAAAAAAAGGTTTCTCAGAGGCATAGGCAGATAGAGGCAGGTGGATCTTTGTGAGTTCAAGGCCAGCCTGGTCTACAGAGCGAGTTCCAGGACAGCTGAGGCTACAGGAAGACCCTGTCTCGAAAAGACAAAAATAAGAAAAAACATTTCTCACAGGCACACATTTAAAAAGTAATCTAGACAATAGCAACAAGAGGAAACTATAAGATATATGTACTGTATATCACAAGATTCTTGTAACCTTGTTTATATCATTTCTACAATCTTTAAAATTAAAATTCTTTGGCTAGATGTCTGTTTTCTTTGTAGATTAAGCTATTTGCAATTGTTAATATTAACATTATTTTCACTATGTTTGATTATAAGTATATAAAAATGAAACACTGTTTCAAAACTACTCCCTGATTCTTGAGTCCTTAGTGGATGTCAGTACTTGAAATAGAATTGATGAAACATTTGTGGATTAGTACTAAATGGAAAAGTGGAGTTACATGCTATCTGGGCATGGGAAATAGTGTCAGAATTTCAAGTTTTCACTATAGAGCTTCCAGTGTGGGAACTCATGACTTAGAGTTCAGTAAAGGCAGGTGATATAAGTAAGATTTAAGGGGCTTGAGAGATGGCTCAGTGTTTAAGAGTACTGGTCACTCTTCCAGAGTACCTGGGTTTGATTTACAAAGCCTACATGATGGCTAACAACCATTCCATCTATAACTCCAGTTTCAAGCGATCTGATGCCTTCTGATATCCAGTGGCATTTCACAACACAGGTGTACTTACACACATGCAGGCAATATACTCATACACATAAAATTAAAAAATGTAATAAAATTTAGAAAGGACTTAAGTACTCTGCTTCCTCCTTATGTATCATCTCTTGCCTTACTTTCTTATTCTCAATCTCTGAAGTTTTACAAACCCTGTATAATGATAAAAAGGCTGCCTTTGACCCTTTTACTATCTGACTATCCACCAGACCTGCATGTCTTTGTTTTCCTTACTATCCAGCTCATTGTTGCAATCACCTGCAGTGTGCAGTACCACACTCCTTAGATCTTCTTTGCTTACAAACCTCCAACTCTCAATAAATCTACCACCAGTCTATGTTTTTGAAATGCAGGATCATGAGGGAAATACTGAGAAAATGAAAGTTCAGAAAAGGCTTTGAATGTCGAAACTCTACTTTCTCCTGAATTATCACTTTATTATGAGGAAGGCACAGCTAGTATAGAAGTCCAAAGACAGCATGAGATTTAGTATTTCTAGTAAAAGCAAAGAGGCCAGTTGTAAATAGAATATAGTCGGGAGGACACAAAGAGAGTATACCATGGAAGTACCTTATCTTTCTATTCTGGGTAAAAAGTAAAGGTCTTGCTTACTCCATCCGAATATGTTTTTAATTACTGAGCATCTGTTTTGTATTCTGAGTTTTGTATTCCAAGTAGCTTCACTGCCAAATACTGCATTTCACTTCAGAAAAGGTCTGCCATCACTTTTGTAACTATAACTTCACATACATGGCAAGGGCACTGATTACATGTTTGATTTTCTGACCATATCTACCTAAGCCTGAATTTTTAGTTATTGCTTGCTTTTTCATAGAAATATTTTTGATACTTTATTCAGAGAAACAAGTAAAGCTTAGATAAAATTTTCCAAAAAATTCCATTTTTAACTTTCACATCTATACTTACACAGTGTCCATGAGATTTGTCATTTGAATACTTGGTATTCAATAAAAGTTCATTCATCACTCACTATGTGCCCAGTACTCTCCAGTATGTGTGGGCAGAGAAGGAATAGGTTCAGCAGATATCTCCATTCATCTTGGCTAAAGTGGGTTTGATGTGTACGAAAAGTGTTTTGAATGTGGGAGAAATCCTAAATTACAGAACCTGGGGCACATGATTCTGATTGAAGCAGACTACCATG
>VZQC01008895.1:0-63650 GCA_009823505.1 Rhizomys pruinosus
AAACCATTTAAGCTTATTTTTTGTTGTACACCGTTGTAAGAGCGTCACCCCTTGTCCGACCTTTATTCCCTATTCTTCGACTCTTATCGCTTTGTCGCTTACTGTGGTGGTTTGAATAGATGTCCCCCTAGGACTTAGGTGTTCAGACCATTGTCTCCAGTTGGTGGCCTGTTTTTTGGTGGCTTAGAAGGTGTGCGCAGTGCTGAGAGGAGTGCGTGTTGGGGGCAGGCTATAGTGTTTTAACAAGCCTCATGGTTCTACAGTTGCTCTCTCTGCTTCTTACTGTGCTCATTGCGAGATGTGACCCTCGCGTTCTATGCTCCAGCGCCATGCCTCCGCAACAATGGGCACTCTAATTCCCTCAGAACCATCAATTAAGCTCAAATAAATTCTTCACTTTTCTATAAGTTCCTTGGTCATGGTGCTTTATATTCACCAAGCACAGAAATGTGACTTAATACAGAGGGTATCTTACAAAGTTAGGAGGGCTGAACAACCAGTGTGCTAATAAAGAAAATTGTACTCCCTGAAAAGAGCAGCTATTTCAGCTAACACTCCAAGAAACACACAGCTCCCTTCTTCTTCAGCAGTCACGCTTCAGTACACAGGAGGAGGGCAGCATGTGTGCTTCCTAATCATCATGCATTTGTCACATTATTAGTGATTCAAATCAATCAAGATTTAATAAAGTTAATAATTTTGTCTATTATGAAGACTATTCTTTATACCAAGTTGGCATCCTTCAGGGTTTGTGATACAGAATTACAGATTAATGCTTCATATGTAGGCTTTATACATTTCTCACACTTTGCTTCTGTGTCCTTACTGTACATATCAACTCCATGAAAAGGACAAATAATGTGTCCACTGTCATCAGGAGAATGGCCGAGATCGTGTGAAACTCTTGCAATGTTCTTAACATTTCCATGACCTTATTCTAAAAAACACTGCTGATAATTTATACCTATATCTATAGCAGAGTCTAACAATTTTACTGCTAGATATTTATACAAATGCCATGGGATAAGCATTGTGTCTTTCTGGACTGTCAAATGTAGTAGATATTATGTAGTGTAAGGTAACTTTCGTGTTAAAATATGACTAAACAAATAGCGAAATCTTGCTTTGTGCGGAGTGGATAGGGAAACTAAAAATTAGACTGCAGTAGACTGATTCTTGGTCAGGAATAGCAAAAACCACCTTTTGCTCAGTTCCAGAGAAACTCCAGTTAGGATCCGAGGCTCTGGACCTCGCGGGCTGACGAGCAGGACGGGAACACACCATAAACAAAAAAAAAAAATATAAGATTAAAAAAGTTTATAATATGAACAAAAAGCGTAACATAAAAAACTAAGTAAAAACTTCTTAAAAAAAAAAAAAAAAAGAAAACTCTTGCCTGCTGGCAGATTGTTTGAGGCTAGGTTTGGGCCTCATGGTGTCTCTACTGGTTTCCTCTGCCATTAGGAGTCTGAAGAAATCTTTGGAAAAATACACATGTATTACAAAATCAGTATAATGTGAATCTCTCCAAATCTTTCCATTTCCCAATATATATTTTAGTCTCCAAACTTCTTGTCAATTAAACTTTCAGCTTTCTTAAAAGTAAAACAAAAGAAGTAATGGGAACAAATAGGAAAGAACGAGGCATACATCTCCTGAGGGCCACAGTGGCTCTGGGCAACATTACATTTTATTTACTTCTATTCTATACATACATCACATTATTGGAAAGAAAATACAAGGCAAAAGGGAAAATCACTATGAAAAAAAAATTCTCTGCATTTAAGAAAAACTGGGCAGAGGCTGGACTTTTCAGGTAAAATGAAGTGATTAGCTTTATGATTAAGCAGATATTCTAACACAAAGAGGTGAGGAATAGAGAGAGGTTAACATCTGTTTTTCAGTTAATGAGAGTGGCCCACAGTAATTAAATACAGTAAGGTGTATGTTTTTTTTTCTTTCTGCAGAGTTGGTGATAGAACACAGGGCCTTTACATGTCAGCAAGTTTTGTATTACTAAGCTCCATCCCCAGCCCCAGTAAGATGAACTTTACTGACACATCTCCAAACAAAGCATTGGGTTTTAGAAGAAAAAAGAACTTAATGTAAATCATCTAAAACTTATTTCAAGCAAAAATAAAGTCACTAAATCTTTATATTTTCATGGGTAATAATTTTAAAGTATAGATCCCATAGCAAAAGGTCTGGAAAGATTCAAAATAAATTAACAATAGTGAATACTTAAGACAATGAATGAGAGAGTTGTCGGTGAATTACCAGAGAGTCCATCCAAATTTTATTCTCATTTTGTTTTATGTAAAAGTGTCTTCCCTTCTGAAAATAATGTGAAGCCATGAGTTTCCTAATTTGATTTAGAAGATAGGGTAGGTGACAGTTATATGTAGGACAAGCTTTCTTTGTAACAAGAGGTACCTCATGCCCTGCTAAGGGAAAGGAACACACTACCTCGCTTGTGGCCACTGTAGGAGAACTGACCCAGCGCAATTAAAGGTTACCTACCGCAGAACCAGGATCCACTGGCTATGTCCTGTAGCGACTGGGGAGAAGTACTACAGGAACATTTCCATCTTGGCCATCGATTCCCACCTGCCAGACGACTGCTGACCCCTGGACAGGAATTTCTCAGGCTGATGGTGTTGGCCTATCTTCTTCGGCCTATGTCCATCTACATACCTAACACCAGCCTATCCGAGCTTGGTGGTCGCACCGGGACCTCTTTCCAACCATGGCCATTCCAACGAAAAGAGAGCCTGCTTTGGCTTACATGAGTGCGAAATCTTTAACTGATGGCTTGGAATTTCTGTAATGATGTTCATGGTATTCAATTTATTGCTGCTACAGCCCTGCTTTTATAAACCAAATATGTCAGGTCCAAGACCCAATACAGGCCCCCCAATTTTGCCACTGCACACCATTGCTCCCATTCAGCATCACACCTAGGCCACGGGTTGCTTCCTCTTTGGGGTGGGGTCAGAGACAATCCCTGACTCCCAATCCATGTGGTCTTGCGCCGCAGGGGTGCTGGAGCTGAGAAATAGCCCCCATACAAACTGGATCTTCCTACTAGTATTATGAGGAAGAGGGGGGGAGGGGAGGTAAGGAAGGTGAAGAGGGCCTGAGATTAAAAGTCAGATCTTCAGCTCTGTTGCCTCATTACATAACTAACAACTGTACACAGAAACAAATGGTGTTATTTTGCTGTTTGGATGACTTTTATTAATGAAGAGATCCTTTGGTGATTTGCCTCTCTAATTTCTACTAAAATTTTATTAATACAAAATGGTGTTATATTCTCTTTAATGTTAGTAACTCATTTCTTAATTTCCTAAGATAAGAATAATTTGGTAAAACATAAAATTGAGCTAAATTCAATAAACTCAAGTAAAAGAAATCATTAAACCCTCTCCAGAGAAATGCCTGTTTTCAAGCTTTTGCTTAAGTGTCTATAAAAAGACCAACAAGATACTTAGTTGTCTCTTTATTGCCCGTCTTCCCCCCATTGACTTACACAGTCATTTCAGATATGCTTTATTTTCTGTCTGGATTCATTTTCTAATTGGCATTGACTTCAAACAAAGCAACTTTAATTTTCCCTGATCACTAACTCCCAACCTTCAGTTCCATGTCAGACAGTCAATAATCTGTAAACAAACATTAAAGCACTCTAGCAGGTTTTCCTTTTTGGAGTTTCAGGACTTATGTTACACAACTCCAGAGCTGGTGAACATTGCAAACAAAAGGGACACTGCTTCAAGCCTGCTTTCTTTGTTTCTTTTTTTAAGGTTTATTTAATTTTAAGTGCATGTGTGTGTGTGTGTGTGTGTGTGTGTGTGTGTGGTGTTTGGAGGACCAGAAAGGGTCAGTAGACCTTTCTAGACGCTCGAGTGACAGGTCGTTGTGAGCCACCTGTTGTAGGTTCTGGAAACCAAACTAGGGTCTTCTGCAAGATTGGCACGTGCTCTTAACTGCTCTGCCATCCCCAAGCCCCCTTTTCATTTATCTTAGTTTTCTTTCTTATTTAATGTTTTTAAACAATATTATTTTATTTATTTATTTATTTTTATGTGTGTGAGCTTTGTCTGCATGCATGTAAGGGCACCCTTAGTCTTTCAGTGCCTTAGGAAGCCAAGTGGGTGCTGGGATTCAAACTCAGGTCCTGTGTAAGAGCACCAGTACTTTTTTTTTTTTTTTTTTTTTTTATTTTCTTTTTTTTTTCTTTCTGGTCTTTTGAGACAGGGGTTCTCCTTGTAGCGCCCAGCTGTCCTGGAACTCACTATATAGAGATAAATGAACAGGGTGTTCTTGAAACTCATAGAGATCCTGCGTGCCTCTGTCTCCCATGTGCTGGGATTAAAGCCATGCACCACCATGCTTTTAATCTTTTATTCATAGAAAAAAATTGAACCGCAATAGTGTGAACCTGGTTCAGGGGCTTAGAGTTCACTAGTGGTAGACAGCTTGCCCCTAGTTCCCAGTACAAGGTGTTACTTCTGGTATTACTGTGGGTGAAGCAAAATGTTTGGCACCTAGTATGGTGTATTTTGACACCTTTACATCAAAACTTATTAATTCATCAGTGTTTTTTACTTTGTACACTTGCCATACGCATTATACGACGGAATTCTGACCACTCCTCTTTACACAGAAGTCAGGTTATATTTTGCAAAGGACTCTCAGTATATCTGAGAAATAGCAGTGGTCACAAAGGTAGCTTTCAATGCCTCTTTATAAACGACGTCTGACTTCATGGTAAATGCCAGAAAAAGAGGAAATCAAAATTGACAATACTGATTTCCACAAGTGTAAGAGGGACACCCAGGAAGGTAAAATGAATCAAAGTTTCAATTCTTATAGTTATGAAATTCTCCGAGAGCCTAGAGAAAGGTATACCATATACAGTATTATATCATTTTTAGTGTATGAAATCTGTGGGCATATAATTAAAACCAAATTGAAGAGAAAAATGTTTATTCCACTTTAGAACTACCAGGTAGAGGCACTCAGGGCAAATTTCTGGAGTCAGGAACTGAAGCAAAGACCATTTATTTACTGGATTGCATGTCTGGCCTGTGCTGAGCGTGCTCTCTTATACAAATCAGGATCAGCTGCCCAGGGACAGCACCACTTGTAGAAGACTGGATGCTCCCACATCACTCAGCAATCAAGAAAATGTATCACATGGCCAGAGGCTGATCTCATGGAGGTCATGACTCACTTGAGATTCCGTCTCCCCAGGAATGTCAAGTTGACAACCGAAGCTTAATCAGCACCATGTATTTGGGCATTTGGCCAGGAAATTTCTATCAAACACTGAATAGTCAATTTTTTCAAAGATCTTCAGTATACATTTCCTGCTTAAAAATAAATTTTAATGAGACGAGGATATAGCAAAGTTGGTAGAATGCTTGCTTAGCAGGCATGAGGCCTGGGTTTAATTCTTGGAATCGTAAATCTCAGAGTGGAGGCACACAGCTCTATTCTCAACAGTAAGTACAGGTGAGGCAGGAGGATTAGAAGTCGAAGGTGTTCTTTACTACATAGGTAAAGGGCATTGAAGTGCTAGATACCCTGTCTCAAAATAAATAAATTTTAAAATGAGGGTTATAGAGATGGCTGAGCAGTTAAGAGTGCTCAGTGCTCTTAGTGAGGCTGTGTCTAATTCCTAGCACCTATATTGGGTGGCTCACATTTGCTTGTAACTACAGGTCCAGGGGATATGGTAACCCTCTTCTGGCCTCTACAGGCATGTACACACACACACACACACACACACACACACAACACACACGCACGCACGCGCGAAAATAAATAAATAAATATAAAAATAAAATGAAATAAAATTTTAAAAGCTAATTTCAGGTTAAATAGATAATAATCTATTTTATAAAGAACTTGGAAATGCAGGAGAAAACATACCTATAGCTGATTATGTACTTTGTCTACACCAGGCACTGAGATTATACAAATATACTTTCTGCTTTACTTGTTTTAACAATAACCTTAAGAAGTAATTATTTTTATAGAGAGATTCCTTCCCAGATGCTGGAGTATGACCTAAGCAGAACAGGCCGTGCCTAAAGCCATAGGTGTGGTATCCAGCAGGGGCCCTGAGATTTGAATTAAAGCTGGCTGAAGTCAGATCTAAAACTGCTTTTCCTCATATTACCTGTTTGTTTTAGAACCTCTGAGCCCCAGGGCTTAGAGAGAAATGAAAGAAGGTAAAAATCTGTTCAAAACCAACCAAAGAAGCAAGCTTGTTACTGCACTTCCAGCTTAGACGGAACTCCCGTCACAACTCTGGCTGACCTGTCACTCTCCTTAGTCCCCCACCACACCTCCCTTCTGGTGTTGCCTCTACCATCTCTCCTCCCTCTGCTGACATGGCCCCTCACTCTCCCATTCTCTTCCAATCTCTCTAGCCTGCACTTCAGGCTATCAGAAGACTACCTTCCTATCTCCAGTTATGAAGGCCAGAGCTCCATTCAAGATTCTCTCCTCTTAGTACACTTCACATTCACACCTGTGTCTGATTTCCATCATCCCAAGTGCATCATCTGAGGTCTCTTTTCTGCACTCCAGTCTACATGTGCAAAAAATCATTAAGCCTTCAATTCAGTGCCTGAATGGTAACTCAAAACTCACAGTTTTCAAAGAAAATTGATGTCTCCTTCATATAAGCAGAGTCTTCATCTAGGCTTAAATAATCTAGGGAGAAACAATTTCATTCCACTTGGTTATGTGAGCCAAGAAGCCTGGAATCACCTTCCCCACCAATTTGCCAACTCTCCCTGAGCCCACATATCCAATTCAGATAAAGTCATCCCAAGAATAGCTTATTGGGCTAGGAAAATAGCTCAATAGAACTCAAGATGGATCCATAAAGGACACGCAAACAAAAGCTTGCATTGTGATGCATGCTTCTAATTCTAGCACTGGGGAAGCAGAGACAAGAGGAATCTGGGCCTCACTGGCTGGCCAGCCTAGACAAATTGGTGAGCTCCAGGACAATGAAGAAAGAAACTCTGTTTTGGGGAACAGAGTGGACGGCATCTGAGGAAGAGTACCTGAGGTTGTCCTCTGGCTTCTACATGCACACACAAAAAGACACATACATATTACTGCACATCCATGAATGCATACAAAAGATTGTACACATACACACACACACACACACACACACACACAGGAGCACATATAAGCAGTGGCTTCTTTTATTCTTTACCATTCATATGTATCCAACCCACAGCTCACAGCTTGCATGAGTGGGAGAATAGCTAGGAATGCACCCTAATGCAAAACCATACATGTAAGACATGAAGTATTTGTGATTGTATTTCATAGCTTGATTCTCATATTTTCTTTTTTCTTTTTTTCTTTTTTTTACTTTTGTACGTGTATGAATGTACTATCTGCACCTGTGTCGTGCAATGCTGCAGAGGTCAGAAGAGGGTGTCAGATTCCCCTGGAACTGGAGTTAAAGATGGTTCTCAGCCTCCATGTGTGTGCTGGGGATCGAACCTGGGTCCTCTGAAAGAGCAGTCGGCACTCTTAATCACTAGGCCATCTCTCCAGCCCCAATTCTCATATTTTCAAGTGTGATCTTTGCAGATGACAAAGCCATACAGCAATGTCAAAAGGCTGGATATGCCTCATTGTAGTCTAATCCACCAGCCTCTCAAGAAGGGAGCCACCATCTCTTTCAGCCAAGGTTCTCACAGCTTTCCAGGTCCTGTTCCACTTAGTGGCCTTAGTACCTTTTCATTCTTTTGAGGTGTTCTACTTTGCTTTCTGTTACTGGGGAAAAACACTGGCCAAAACCAGCCTGCAGAGGAAAAGGTCGATTACATCTTATACATCACTGGAAACAAGGGCGGGAGCTCACACAGGAACCTAGGGGCAGAAACTGAAGCTCAGACCAGGAAGGAGGGCTACTTCCCAGCTGGCTTTCCCTGGCTTGTGCTCATCCAGCATTCTCACATATGCCTAGGCATGTCACCACCTCCGTTGAGCTAGGCCTTTTAACTAGTAAATAGAAAATGTCCCATAGAAAAGGCCACAGGCTAATCTGATGGAGCAATAATTCAACTGAGGTTCTCTCTTACCAGGTGAATAATTTTTGTTCACAGCTGATGCTAAATATGACACAGGACATGCTATTCCCATAAAACAAAATCCTAAATAAGTATATTGTCCTTTGACCCCTCCCCCCAGTATAAAATGGGTCCCAGTTGCCTTTTATTTGGAGGTTTCACTCTGGCTTGAATGAGAATGTTTCCCACAGGCCCCAAGTACTTGACCACTTGGTACCACTTTGTGCAGTGTTTGTGGAGGCTCAGGAGGGGTGGCTTTGCTGGCAACAGCACATCACTAGAGGTGGCTTTGAGAGTTCCCAGCCCTGCCCTGCTTTCTAGTCTCCCTCTCTGTGCTTCCAGTGCCTGCTGGAAGATGTGAATGCTCAGCTTCCTGCTCTGCCTACCTTCTACCATGCCCCCCTGCCACGATGGACTCTTTCCTGCTCTTCCAGAACCAGAACACAAATAAACTCTTCCTTCCATAAGCTGCCTTAGTCATAATGTGGTATCACAACAGAAAGTAACCAGTACAATATTATTATGTTTATTAGGAAACACGCAGTGTATGATACAGTAACACCAGTGACATTTGATAGAAAACAGTTGAATCCTATGTACGAAATGTTCTCTCTGCAATGCATGTCAGCCACTCAGAGGACAGTCTTTCTGGCACATAGGTGACTTGCCCTTTGAGGTCAAATGCTCATATTTTGATTTCTTCTCATTGCTTCCTTCCTTCTCTCCCTTCCACTTATCCTCTCTCTCCACCTACCCTTTTCTCTTACAGAAAGCACAAGACAGATTGCCTCCTCTTACTTTGAGAACTAAACTTCTGATGAAAGCCTTTTCTCACCCAGCCTCAAGCTCTCTGCTCATACATTTGCTCTGCACTCCCAGACAACCACTCTCTGTTTCCTTGGGACACTTATGTCAGTTTGTATTTATAGTTTTGTTTACATGGCAATTGGTATCCTCTCCATTTCCTCCATGAAACAGGGTTTGGGTCACTGCACAGCACAATGGATTGTAAACACTTGATATATATGAATGAGTCAATTTATATTTTAAAAAGATCAATTGTCCCAGGGAGGGAGAAGGCAAAAGGAAAAAATGAAAATGTTATTTTCTTATAATTTTACTTTTTTATTCTGCTAACTGGTACCATGTTCTACTATGTTGTGAGTTGTTAGAAGTTTGACAATCATTTTGATTCCTTCCTTCCTCCCTATGGGCTGCATGTCCATCACACATCCCAGAACCCCTCCCTTCTCTTCTTTTCAGCATCACTAAAATCATCTGAACAAATCTATCATCATCTCTTGCTCAGGTGACTGGATAACCTTTCAAGTGGTTTCACTTTTGTGTGCTCATTCTCCTAAAACTATTTCTCTATTAAGAAGCAAAAAGCTCATTGAAAATGAATCCACTCACTTCAGTTCCCTGTTTAAAACCCTGTAATATTTTCTAAATCCCTCCCAATACCAGTCATCTTTATTATCATAGCATTTGATTGCTTTTATCACCATAGGTCACTCTGCACAACTCTCAGAAGAATGCAAATTACATGAAAGCAAGTACTTGCTACATGTACAGAACATGTCAAGCACACAGTAGGTGTCACAAAAGTGTAGACTAAGTATAATTGGGTTTTCCAAAATGTTCTTTAAGGAATAACCTTAAGATCTGCCTTTATAGAATCAAGACACAGACCCTTTTACCCCGGTAACGTCTCAAGCTTCAAAACCCAAGAGGTGGGCAGTGAGGCCTTATATGAGCCCCCAACAGAATGGGTCTCATATCTTGAGTCAAATCTAATAACAATTCATGAATTTCAAAATTCATATGACAAAGAGCTAATGTGATCTTCTAATTTTTTATTCTTTCCAGTCCTAAGGCTAAGTGTGGCTAACAGGACAGCAGGGTAATAATTTTCATTATCTTTTCCTCTTTAGAAAATTGCTCACGAAGTGCTGCAAATGAGAAGGGCCCACTGGTGCCCCAGGAAGGCCTGTCTGAGTGGTGCTTTTTTTGTTTATGCTAATTAAGTAGGTTGTAGATGGGTTACTTAGCAATATCCTTCATTGAGATGCTCAGTGCTGGGAGCTTAATTATATGTTTCATGCCTAAAGTGGTCATTAAGATGGAAAAAAGGCGTTATCTGTGGATCCCAGGCTGTTCTCAGTGTTACTGGGATCTGACCTGACAATGCTCTGAGAATTTGCAGAGCCATTTACACAGATTTGCTAAATGACATAGAAGAGTTTCAGTACTCCATGGCATAAGCTAAGGACAAATAAGATTGATTTTCAGATTTATTTTTTATTTGTGATTGTATGTTGGGGGGTGTTTGGGGGTGTGTATGTGTATTCAGGAACCCATAGACATGCAGCATCTTACTGGACTTGGAGTTACAGGGGGTTGTGAGTTTCCTAGCAAATGTTCCAAGAATCAACCTTAAGTCCTATGGAAGAGCAGCAGGTGCTTTTAATCACTGAACCATCTTGCCAACTATCAAAGACATTATATTTTAATGAAATTATTTAAGGCATATTTAGAATGTAGTGAGGTTGGATATTTTACTCATATTTTTCATATGTTTCTCTCAGCTTTAATCTTTGTTTTGAGGAAGTACCATGAACAGTTTCATTTCAACTAGTAGGAATAAGAACTTCCTAAATCAATCACCTCAGCTTTTGTGAAAGAACAACTCCATTAAAAATCGAACTCCTCATGGGCTTTAATGGAAACCATCAATACTGCATGTTAGGGGAAAAAAATCAAATTTATAATCTTATTTTTTTTTCCAAACAGAAAAACTATCGATTTTTTTCAATAGAATCTGACTGTTTTAAGAGTTCTTTTCTCTCTGTCATATCAGTCTTTGAAGACTATCTGTGCAGGAGAGATGAAAATGTGTTGATTTTGGATCTGAGACCTCCCGAGACCAGCCGAGGCAAGCGCAGGTAGGTAGGCAGCAGCTAGGTGCTCCAGCAAGGCTGACTGTTGATTGATTTAATATAGTTAATCCGTTAATCCAGTTGTCTTTGGCTTAATTGGCTTTTGTGGCTGTGGGGGTGGAGTTATCCTCCCAGCTGGTATAAAAGGTAGGGTTGTGTGAGTCTTGAGATCTGAGATCTCCCAAGACCAGCTGAGGCAAGATTACTAAGGCATCTGAGTAAAAGGCAAGCCTTCAACACAGTGAAGAGGCATTTAGGATTCACATTGGAATATAGGCAAGGAGAAGCCCATATTCCAGGAACACAAAGAAGAGACAACACAGGAAAGGGGCAGGTTAATCCTGCACCAAGCTCTACCAACCCTACGGTAGATTCCTACAGTGGGATCTCCCTGGGGATAGCCCAGGACACAGATATCAGAAACACAATTGGGAACATATTTAAAGAACTACAAGATTATAAAGAGCAAATCAAAGAATTTAGAAAAGAGAATGAAGAACTCAGGAAGGACCTAGAGAGAGAGAGAGAATGACAAACTCCAGAAGGAACAAAACTGAAAATGCTGAAAAAGATAAGGAAACCAACCAGCGAAGCAAAGAGCTACAGGAAGAGATTGAGAAGCTCCAAAAAGAAGTAGAAATACTAAAGAAATCAGAAGAGGAAATGAAAAAGGAAATCAAACACTCATCCAATCAAGAGGAAAGGAATGGAAAAAGCCTCAGAAGCAGAATGGAGGAAGCAGAACAAAGAATATCAGACCTGGAAGATAACACAGAACAACTAAAAACCTCAAGGAAAGATTATGAAAAATTTAAAAATCCACAAAAGTGGAACAACCAGGAACTGTGGGACACTATGAAAAGATCAAACCTCCGCATCATAGGAATAGAGGAAGGAGAAGAATCCCAAGAGAATGGTATTGATTAGATCAACAGAATAATAGATGAAAACTTCCCCAAACTAAAAAAAAGACAAACCAATACAAATAAAAGAAGCACATAGAACTCCAAACAGACAAGATCAGAAAAGAAATTCTCCACGCCACATCATAGTTAAAATGCTAGACACCCAAAACAAAGACAAAATCCTTAAAGTCACAAGAGAAAAACAACAAGTGACCTATAAGGGGAAACCTATCAGAATTACAACTGACTTCTCAATGCAAACTATGAAAGCAAGAAGAGCCTGGAGCAAAACACTCCCAGTGTTAAAGGACAATAGATGTCAACTCAGGTTACTATATCCAGCAAAAATGTCGATTATAATTGAAGGAGAGAGAAAAACCTTCCATGACATAAACAAGTTGAAAGAATACATGTCCAGAAAACCAACCCTTCGGAGAATACTTGAAGCAATGCAAAGAACAGAAGAAAGGAGCAACCATCCCCAGGCACCTAGAAAAAGAAATCAATAAAAGCATAACTGCAGAAGTAGAAACCGAAACCCAAACTGAAAATGGATAAAAAGGCAAAAGGAAGGAACACAAACCTATCAGTCATAACT
This sequence comes from Rhizomys pruinosus, assembly GCA_009823505.1. Taxonomy (NCBI): domain Eukaryota; kingdom Metazoa; phylum Chordata; class Mammalia; order Rodentia; family Spalacidae; genus Rhizomys; species Rhizomys pruinosus. The sequence goes on from VZQC01008895.1 coordinate 12,554, forward strand.
TTAAATATTAATGGCCTAAATTCCCCAATCAAAAGACATAGACTGGGAGACTGGATTAGGAAACAGAATCCATCGATATGCTGACTACAAGAAACACATCTTACCTTCAAGGCACCACCTTAAAGTGAAAGGATGGAAAAAAATATTCCAAGCGAATGGTACCAAAAAGAAAGCAGGCGTCACTATTTTAATATCAGACAAAATAGACTTCAAAGGAAAAGAAATCAGAAGAGACAAAGAAGGCCATTATATTTTTATCAAAGGAACAATTCACCAAGAAGATTTCACAATCATGAATATATATGCACCAAACTCTGGTGCACCAAACTTTATAAAGACAATTCTCCAGGACCACAAGTCACACACTAACCCCAGTACACTCATAGTAGGGGACTTCAATACCCCACTGAGTCCTTTGGATAGGTCAATAGGACAAAGAATAAACAGAGAGACATCTGAACTGAATGATATGATACACCAAATGGACCTCATGGACCTCTACCGAATATTCCACCCTAATACCAGAGAATACACTTTCTACTCAGCACCCCACGGAACATTCTCCAAAATCGACCACATCCTGGGACACAGAAGAAACCTCCACAAATACAAAAAGATTGAAATAATTTCATGCATTCTATCAGACCACAGTGCAATAAAGCTCAACATCAACACCAGGATTGTAGCCCTACTGCCTACAAGAACACATGAAGACTAAACAACACACTCTTGAATAATGAATGGGTCAAGGAAGAAATAAAGAAAGATGACAATGACAATATAACACAACAAAACCTATGGGATACATTAAAAGCAGTCCTAAGAGGGAAGTTTATAGCCCTGGGAGCCCACATTAGAAAAACAGAAAGAGCACAAGTGAATGATCTAACACTACAGTTAAAAGCACTTGAGAGGCAACAACAGATGAGCCCTAAATGCAACAGACAGGAAGAAATAACAAAAATCAGAGCAGAAATCAATGAAATAGAAACAAAGAGTGGTTTTGGTGATGGTGTGAGTTATGCTTAGTAGACAGGTAAGTATGGAGTTTCAGGGAAATTCTACTCTAACATTCATAGAAAAGAGAAACAAGCCCAGCTCTGGATAAAAAGCTAGAAATACTGCATCTTGGAAAGACCTTTCAAAGTCATTAGACATACACATTTTAATCTGAACCCGGTCACTTAGTTGTTTGTATGACTGCTGTTATGTTCCTCATGTTTAATTGTTCAACATCACTGTTGTCTTACATTAATGCAGCTGTGGGCTATTTATAACAGAGCACAAATATAGAACCTACATTTTTAAAAAGCTAGTGAAACATATGCAATTGATTTCTGGCAATGTCTCCAGGGAGGCTAACAAAAGTGGGACTTCTCAGAGACTGGCTGGTGTGAAGGTTAAGTTCATCAACAGGGACCAGAGGTACTCGCCATAGTGTGCACCCTAACTTGGCTTCACACTGCTTCTCCTAGGATATTTAATCAGTTTTAACAACTTTCCTACCATCATATAACCAAGAAAATGTTGGTGATTATAAATAAAAGGAAATCCAAGCACTCTTGTATGAATGACACTGCAGTGTCAACAATTAGCTGTTCAGGGAAAGTTATTCTTTACAGAAATGATCAGTTAACAATTAAGAAATAGTAAATTCAAATACCATCATTTGGCATACCAGAATAATTAATCCAGGTAATAATAATCAGTAGGCTATAAAATCATGATGTGAAAACCACATGGGGAATTTTACAGTGGAGGAATGAATTGATAACACAAAACTATCATGATTAATCTTTAAAAAATATTTTATTTTTAGTTATGTGTGTGTGTGCATGTGTGAGTCTGTCTGTGTGCCTGTGCCTGTAAGTGAAGGTACCCAGGTAAGCCAGAAAAGGGTTATGAGTCTCCTGATGTGTGTGTTGAGAATCAAACTTAGGTCCTCTGCAAGAGCAAGACATGTTCCTAACTGCTGATGTAAAGCACTAAGACCCATTTAAATACCTTCAGAATAACCCCCACACTTGATGCTGATCTAGATAAAGCCCTAAGTTCAAAGATAAATTTACAGGAAACACAAGGGATGGATTGGCCCCTTTGAATGACATGACAGAGATACAATCACCAATAATAGACTATGAGAAAATGTAGAAGACCATAATCATATTAGGGTAAAAGAAAGAGAAGAGGTGATTGTAGAGTAAAAAAAAAAAAACTAAGCAATACATTAATTCTATTCAAATTGTGGACCTCAAATTTTCTTCTCAAATCAATGATTACACAAGTAGGATCCTGAGCAGTATTTGAAAGTACTAAGAAAGATGAATGAAAACTTTTGCACTTAACATGTGACAATACTGAAACTGTGATCATACTGAAAACACACAAAAAATTATTGTACACGTATTGATACCAAAATGTCTACCAATGATATGATGTGTGGATTTTCCTAAAAGTAATCCTTCATGGCGGGGTGGGGGGCAGAAACCCAGAGCATTAGTGAGCCATTGAAACAAGACTGACTGAAATTTGTTGACATCCACTGACACTGAGTGTGCATATTCATTATACCACTCCTCATACTTGGAATTTGAATTCTCCATAGAATTTTAACATAAGAAATTATAATATTGATTAAACCTCATTATGTGACATGTTTGTAATTATGATTCAAGAGTTTGTTTCATGATAATGTTTAGAGCCCAAAGCAAGCATCTAGGAACTGAGCTACTGAGCACTTCCTGTGAGATTCTGGCTTCTTAATTTTTTGCTTTTCCATTATTACTAAAATAGAAAGTATCACACAACTACAAAATTATTACCAATGGGGCAAATAGCTATTTTAAGCATTAGAACCATGCTGAGTTCCAGCCTTACACTCTATTAAGTGGAAGGATATTAGATAGTTCAGACTCAGCAGCCAGAAACTTAACACTAATACCGAGTATCAGAATTCCACCTATTTTCCTTTTAACACCTCACCAGCCTTCCACTTTCTCAAAGCCCTGGAATCCATTAATTTTTTTCTCGATTTCAATAGCTGTGCTATTTAAAGAATGTTTTAATTTTCTTTTTTAAATGTTTTAAAATTTTAATTTTTAAAATTTTAATTTTTTAAAATTTATTTATTTTTTATGTGTATGAATGTACTCTCTGCACGTGGGTTGGTGCACCCATATCATGCAATGCCACAGAGGTCAGAAGAGGGCATCAGATTCCCCTAGAACTGGAGTTAAAGATAGTTCTTAGCCACCATGTGGGTGCTGGGAATCGAACCCGGGTCCTCTGCAAGACCAGTCGGTGCTCTTAACCACTGAGCTATCTCTCCAGCCTCATAATGTTTTAATTTTCTAATCTAGCAATTGATGCATGTTAAGTCTTCAGGTTGAGGAAGACACAGGATGTCATAAAAGAAAAAAGTCAATGGATAAGACAGAAAAAATGTTGGGCAGGGCAGCCCGGAACCACGAGTTCTTTGCTATGTCCTCCATCTCTGCCTGAACTCCTGTGCTGTTCACATGCATCCCTCCATAAATACAAGTAGAGTATTCCCCCTCCATGCCAAAGGGGAACAAGAGAAACCTGTGATCTGCCCAACCTCAACAAATCTCTGTCTAATCTGGAATTAAATAGTCACTGAAAATCAATTTGTTGAATAATTATTTTCACAGCTGACTGTCCTATAATTAAGTTCTCTTACAGAAACAAAAGTTTTGGTTTTACTATGAATTTCCAATAGAGTGTTAGTTTTTCACTAAGAACAGTCATCCAACCAAAAATCCATTTCTCACATGCTTGAAATTACCTACATTTTGGGCATTTCAGCTGCTCAGTGTTTTCTAAGTTATTGCACAGCTTTTCCCTTAAATACATTCCTCTTTGTTATCTGTCAACTTGTATTCTACCTTTCACAGACAAAAAGCTTCAGTCAACAGTTGTGAAATTGGGTTAAGCTGGTTTCTCTAAGAGATTTTAAAAAACTGTTCCTTTCATGACTTAATCTAGGGGTATAAGTACCATCTACAGAGTTATACCTCATCTACTTCTCAAACATTTGTCTACAAATACTTCTGAATATGTCATAGCAAAGTTCAGTCTTATTCTTTCATCATTTGTTTACTGTTTTGCTTTTTGCTTTGTTAAGTCAGTAAATTGTCAACTGATACTTTGATAAGATACAAAATTGTGAATTAGAATAAATATGAAAAATTTTAACAATAAAATCCAAAACAAAGATGACTACATGCCTCAATCTTGTTAGCTATATGAAATAGTCAAAAACACCACTATTCTAAATTTCTGTGCAAGTTTCTAGGCACTTACTCACAGTTTTTATTTTTTTTTAATTTATTTATTTTCCTTTTATGTGTATGAGTTTCTATTAGCATGCATGTAAGTACAACCATGTGTGCAATGTTCAACTCCAGAAGAGTGCATTGAACCATGCGCTGGAGGGCTTCAGTGGTCAACTTGACACACCTGAGTTGAGGGAACCTTATTGGGGAAGTTCCACCATTGGACCAGCCTGTGGACATGTCTGTGGGGCATTTTCTTAGTTGTTAAGGCATGTGGGAGAGCCCAGCCTGCCATGACATTTCAGGGAATTTGATCCTTTTACTGTATAACAAAGTGGGCTGACCTTGGGCCAGTTGAGCAAGCCAGGAAGCAGTGCACTTCCACAGTCTGTGCTTCAGATCCTGTCTCCAGGTTCCTGCCCTAACATGGTTCAGTGATGGACTGTGATCGAGAAGATGCAAAATGAAATAAAGCCTTTCCTACCCAAGATGTTTATCGTCAGTGTTTTGATCACAACGATCCAAAGTAACTAGGACAAGTCCCCAGGAACCGGAGTTACAGATGGTTGTTAGCCACCATGTGGGTGCTAGGAACTGAACCTAGAGCATCTGCAAGAGAAGCCGGTATTCTTAACCTCTGAGCCATCACTCTAACTCCTCTACTTTGATTTTTAGATGTGTAATAAACAGTGCATCTTGGTGCCAGGCTGCAGCCCACCCCTGCAAAAGCAAAGATGTGTACAAATTCATCTCACACCTAATTGTATCTTGCTATTTATCACTTTCTAAAAAGTCATATATTTGCAAATATCTCCTGGGATTTTATCACCTGTGAGATCAGAAGTGATATTTGCTATTTGGTTAGTGTCCTGCAAAGCACTTAGCCTACAGCACCGAATAAATTCCGATTGATCTCGGGAACACGGGTTATTCTATTTCCTTGAGTCCCTCCTCTGCTTCCCTTCCCCGTCACATTCTATATTTGAATATAATTCATTTTGAATCCTTTCCTTTTGGAAAGAGGCACAAATTGCAAATTGATGGCACTCAGGCTAGGTGCAGACAATGGATGACATCTGTCCATCCATATGACATATACTTAAGCATGGTATATCTTCGGAAGCCCTCTGTCCATTTCCACATACGACAGAAGAATGGTCAGGAATGAAGCTGCCTGTCTAGATGAATCCATTCATTAGAGTTACCTGCCTAGGACCTTTCTATAAATAAAGTTGAGGTTAATAAAATCTACAAAGCAAAAGCATGAAACGCAGACTCAGAGTCCAAGTTATTATAGGAGACTTGGCAACCTGAAGAGCTTAGTGGTCCAAAACCCTTTTGTAATCCCAAGTGAAGCTCATAAATCCATATGAGAGATACTAGGTGGAAAAAGTTGTCCACACTTTATAGGCAAGCTATATGAGTTCCAGAGGATAAAAGGCTTCAAATTCCATCGTCAGTGGGTGAAGCCAGGACTTAAAGCCAACATCTCCACTTTGCTTTGTATAAAACACAGATATAGTTAAGTCAGTAGAATGAATTCTTTTTCCTTTTTATTTTTATATTTATTATGTGTGTGTCTGTGTGTCTGTGTGTCTGTGTGTCTGTGTGTGTATGAAGACAACATGCAGGAATCAGTGATCTCCTTCCACCATGTGGGTTCTGAGGATTAAATCCAGGTCCTTAGGCCAGAGAAGTGTAATTAATTTCTTCCTATATGCTAAATATGGATTCTTATATTTAAAGACAAGTGTACCAGTACCACTCATCAAAGAAGCTTCTTTTGCAACAGATTGTATTCTAGTTTCTCTTCAGTTGCAGTGACAAAACACTCTTACAGAATTAGGGAGGAAAGGGCTTATTCATCTTCCATCTCTGAGGTCATAGTTCATCACTTAGGGAGCCCAAGGCAGGAACTCAGGGCAAGAACCTAGAGGCAGGAGCTGAAGCACAGGCCATGGAAGAATGCTGCTTACTGGCTTGCTGCCTTGGCCCATGCCCAGCCTGCCTTCTTATACAGTACACAACAACCTGCCCAGGGTGGCACCACTCAAAGCAGGCTGGACCCTCCCACATCACTCAACTATCATGAAATTACCCCACAGACATGGCCACAGGCCAGTCCAATGGAGCCAATTCCCCAACTGAGGTGTCAAGTTGACACTAAAGATGTGTCCAGCACAGAAGGAGACAATTACAAGCTCCACAACTGGTCACACACAGAGAATAAGTTTCTGCGAGATGCCCAAATCTAAGTGACATATCTACAACGGAGCCTCAACACCTAAGACTCATGGAATGTAGAACAAGGAGGAGACAGTACTAATGAATCTTTCAATTCTGATAAACAAAATTCCCTCATGCAACAGAGGGCAATGACCCAGTGCTTCAGAACCATTTCAGGAGAAGAGGTGAAAAGATTCTAAGAGCCAGGGGAGAGGAGGTGCATGACCACATGGAAATAGAGGTGCATGACCATATGGAAATAGAGGTGCATGACCACATGGAAATAGAGGTGCATGACAATATGGAAATAGAGGTGCATGACAACATGGAAATAGAGGTGCATGACAACATGGAAACAGAGGTGCATGACAACATGGAAATAGAGGTGCATGACAATGTGGAAATAGAGGTGCATGATCACGTGGAAATAGAGGTGTAGGACCACATGGAAATAGAGGTGCATGACCACATGGAAATAGAGGTGCATGACAACATGGAAATAGAGGTGCATGATCACATGGAAATAGAGGTGCATGATCACATGGAAATAGAGGTGCATGACCACATGGAAATAGAGGTGCATGACAATGCGGAAATAGAGGTGCATGATCACGTGGAAATAGAGGTGTAGGACCACATGGAAATAGAGGTGCATGACCACATGGAAATAGAGGTGCATGACAATGCGGAAATAGAGGTGCATGACAACATGGAAACAGAGGTGCATGATCACATGGAAATAGAGGCGTGACCACATGGAAATAGGGGTGCATGACAACGTGGAAATAGAGGTGCATGATCACATGGAAATAGAGGTGTAGGACCACATGGAAATAGAGGTGCATGACCACATGGCCACATGACCACATGACCACTTGACCACATGACCACATGCAAACAGAGGATCCTGGAACCCTGCTCATCTGAACCTACATTAATGGCAACAGTACACACAAGACCCATACAAATTCAAGCAGACGAAAATCCAGCATAGAACTGTGGAAAAGGGGAGCAGCCCCCAATCTTAGCCTATGACAGTTGATGACAATACTACACATTAATGAATTCTGTCTTGAGATTGTAATCGGAGGCACACACTGATCTGAGCCATTCACAAGTACAGAATACTATGGGGAAAACAAAAACCTTGGCTGAAATGTATTTTGATCAGTCATGGTATGTAAATTTCTCTGGCAGAAGGGAAGACTAAATCCGAAGTTCATTGCAATCAGATCTTTGTTCTTTAACAATTTTCCTAATGTGACTATTTTTTTCAAATTGTAGTTGGGAATGTTATAGAATGAACAAATGCACACATATATACATGTTATATATGTGTTTACATATGTGCATGCATGTAAATGTATTTGCATGTGAGATGAATCTGCCCTTCATCCCACATACCCCAGGCATGAAATTATGTTTTTTTTTACTTTAAGAATCACTGGATAAGATTGATAAAATGCATTATTTGATGAAAGTCTTTCTCTTCCTCTCTGGCTTCCCAATTTCCATAATAAGAGAAAAGGACAAAGAAAACCATTCTGCTTTGAGTTTATAACAAATGTAGAAAAACAAAATACCTTATTTAAAATAAAACCTTATCGGGCTGGAGAGATGGCCTAGCGGTTAAGAGCGCCGACCGCTCTTGCAGAAGACCCGGGTTCGATCCCCAGCACCCACATGGCGGCTAAGAATCGTCTGTAACTCCAATTCCAGGAGAACTCCAGTTCCAGGGGAATCTGAGACCCTCTTCTGACCTCCGTGGCATTGCACGACACGGGTGCACAGACCTGCATGCAGACAGTACATTCATACACATACAAAAATAAATAAATAATAAAAAAAAATTAAAAAAAAAATCAGGATACATGCTTTAAACTGTACAATTATGTTCCTTGCTTGCTCATTTCCTTTATCTTAAATTATCCAAGAGTCACATGGTGCACTGCAATTGATTTTCTGTCTCAGACCGAAACCAAACACTAAATGGAATTACAAAGACAGGTCAGACAGCTCATGTGTACACTTCTCCAAATGTGATTAACAATCAAGGCATAGATTAGTTATCCAAACTGCATGCTTTCGTCGCAACCAGGGATAGCTTGCTCTGCTTATACAAATAGTCCTCCATATGTAAATCCCACATTCCTGAGAAGGTTAGAGGAAAATATACATTGTCAGGTTTCAGATTTTGGTTTTTTTAGAACTTTCCTAATATGTGAAAGGTCACAGATTTAAACCTCTGTCACTACAAAATAAAACTAAAGCCAGGTAGCCCAAATAAAAAGTGGACCAAATACCATGAAGAGATCTCTTCAGTGAATGAAGACGACAAAGTGGCAGTCGTCCCAGTACACATATCCATTTGTTTCCCTGGCTATCCACAGTGTTGAGTTCCTCATGAGACGGTTGTGTTACATGTTATCGGGTAATTAGGCATTGAAACAATGGGGGCAGCACTGCACCCCTTCCCTAATGGTTAAAATCCATAAACTGACAACATTGAATCCAGACGAGAACACAGAGCAACAGAAATGGCCACTCAACACTGGGTGTGCAAATCATGACAGCCACATTGGAAGACAGGTAAAAGTTGAAGAATATGGTGGAGGGGAACACAATTGTCTTTCCAAACCTGAACATGTACTTCCAAACTTCGATGAGACAGGGCCACTGTGTTTTCATCTGATGAATTCAAAACATGGAACCTCGTTACCTTTCAGTTACCTATAAAAGCTGATTCTATGAAATTACTGTTTCCAGAGCCTGGGAAATTAATAGCTCAGTTGGTTAAAATGTTTGGCTCACAAGTGTAAGGACCAAGCTCAATCCCCAGAACCCACACAAAAAGCCAGGTATGTTCACACAAGCTTGTAAATGCAGGCAAGAGGATCTCTTGGGCTTACTGGCCAAACACTAGCTAGCTTATTTGGGCAAGTTCTTGGTCAAAGCAAGACCCTGTTTCAGAGGAAGGGACATGGATATACCCTGAGGAATGATGCCCGAGAGTCTATCTTCTGACCTGCACTCATGCAAATGGGTGTGCACACTCACTCACATATGCACATATGCACCTGCACACACTCATTAATAATAGAGTTTCTGTTCCACTTCAGATCTCCATCAGTTATCCTGCAGCTGTCAACACTCTAACTTCACAGGTGTGCGAACCTCGTCAGTGGGTAACCTTAAACATCTTCACAATCTTGTGCTTCCCTCCATCAGTACTAAATACTCTGCTTTTAGCTGGTTTTCTTTAGAATCCGACCTTATGCATCGCAGATTTAGCCAATGTAAGTGCAAATCTACACCATGAAGAACTGGCAAACAAGATGCACTAAAGTGTTCCCATTATGATGTTTAATGACTGGAAGTTATAGCTGCTTTCAAACATTTATCACTTCCTTTTATTATATTTTCCTGCAAAGACATTGCAGGAATAATTGCCTTTCCCTGGGTAAGGGCTGGACCAAAGCTTGGTATTTTTGCATAAGCAATGGTCACAATCGACATTTATCTTTCTCATGCAGAATTTTTCTGTTTAGCTACGAAATTTTATCATGCTCTATTAGGAGAGGCAAAATGAATTGCAATCTTTCATGCTCTGTCTGGTTTCCTGTTGTCAAGAATACATATGTATTATCCTCCCAAAGGGGGGGGGGTGGCAGGGAGGAAGTATGCATTAAAAACTCCTTTCAGCCAATCCCCTGCCAGCTTTTCCTCTTTAGCTGGCATTCACCTGAGAGGACTTAAGAGTCATACTTTTCGTGAATATAAAAATAAAATTCCTATATCTTTGTCTCTAGTCTCTCCTGATGAGATAAATGGTCCTTTTAATGGGAAGAAAAACACTTAGGAACCAGGGGAATGTACAGGAAGAACTCCAGCAATATTGTTCAATAAATACACATAGAGTGAATTGCGACTAAGGGCACGGCAGAGTCCCACAACTGCCTAAAGTCAATGTGATGTGTTTATTACAGGAGATGCAAACAGACATGCTAATATGCTCAGAGGGAACTCCAATTCCAGCAAGGCTTTCCAGTCTGCCAAATCAGTGCAGGTTTGGAATAAGTAGAGTACTAATGATGCATGTTTTTTTATGTCAGTCACAACACAGCCCGTAAAAGTTAAAGCAGCACGGCTTATTGCGATTGCTGTCTTGGGGAAGCAGGGCGAAGAGACTTGGGTCACCAAATAGAATGTGAAGAGCCCATATGTGTAACATAGTCTTGGCCTGTTTGTGGCTCCGGGTGGGAGGTGAGAACAGGGGTTCATGGGTAAGTGCTCAGATGACTCAGCCTCGGCTAATAGCTGAAAGCATGTGACGGTGAAACGGTCTGTCTTTGAGGAGATTTTGGAGTTGCATGTGATAGCTTGTATTGTCAACTTGACGTAGCCTAAAGTCACCTGGGAAAAGAGACTCAATGGAGGATTGTCTATATTGAGTTGCCCTGTGGACATGTCTGTGGGGATTGTCTTAATTAAGTGAATTGCTATAGGAAGACCCAGTACACTGTGGGTGATACCATTCTCTTGGTCCTGCATTGTTTCAGAGTAGAGGCAGACATTGAGCACTAAGCACACATGCATTCATTATCTCTGCTGCTGCTGACTGTGGATGTGATATGACCCACTGTTTCTAGCTACACCATGGCTTCCCTGCAGTACTACACTGCAGCCAGGGGTTTTGAGTTCAAGTAAATCTTTTCACCCTTAAAGAGTTGCTTTTGGTCAGGGTACTTAATCACAGCAACAGAAAAATGGAACTAAAGCAGTGCCCAAGTAATGGTATTTAAGCAGGGCACTAAAGGCTTTAATACACTGGGCTGAAATGTTGCCTTATCTAAAAGAATTCTAACCAGTGTTATTACATATTCCATAAAAGTCATAAATAGGGGCTGGAGGGATGGCCTAGCGGTTAAGAGTGACGACCGCTCTTGCAGAGGACCCGGGTTCGATCCCCAGCACCCACATGGCGGCTGAGAACCGTCTGTGACTCCGGTTCCAGGAGAACTCCAGTTCCAAGGGAATCCGAGACCGTCTTCTGACCTCCGCGGCATCGCACGACACGGGTGCGCAGACCTGCATGCAGACAATACATTCATACACATAAAAATAAATAAATAAATAAAAATTTTAAAAAAAGTCATAAATAATTAAGCTTATGTCTAAATCTAAGCATGTTAATTGAAAGCTTACGGTGTCCATAAAGGGAATATATAGGGATAAAAACTCATTTAGACATAGACAATGTGGAGTCCAATCCTGGTTTTCATTTTCCTTCATAGAATCACTTGAATTCATCAGTCTACTTTATTTTTTTATTTTATTTTAAGTTGAACTTTAGAGTACACATACCATCAAAGTAACATAAATTAAACTTGTGATACCAAAAAAAAGCATTAAAATACAGTGATGCTTTAACATGGAAATTCCCTTTTTTTCTCCAACTTGTATTGCATATATATATATATATATGTATATATATAAATGTAAACATATATATACATACATACATACATACACATATCACCTGTTGGAGGATTTTCTTTCTTTCTTTTCTATTTTTTTTTTTTTAACCAAAAGATGTCATGTTTTTCCCAAGGAAGTGCCTGAAGTTTCCTCCTTGGCAACAACCATCAATCCTGCCCCCGTGCTCCACACTGGGGTCCCCCCCCCATGGTCACCCAAATGAGGTCCAGCAAGCATGTGTCCTGTCTTGATCTTCCTGCACTGGCCTCCATGACACAGCCTGGGTAGTCCAACAAGGGCAGTCCACACTCTGAAGAGGCTGAAATCCCAGTAGCCACTCAGTCCAAAAGTGAGATATCTCAGTAGTCCCCATTTGGCATTGAAGGTTTGGAGGATTCTCAGGTTTTATGAAGTACAATTTCTCAGACCTTACTGATTATTTATTTCTGGTTATACTTTCCTTTTGGATGCTTAAGGCTACACAGTTAGCCCAGATTAACCAAGGTTTTTGTTTTCTTAAGGTCAGTTGAGGATCTGGTCCTCAAGGGTCACTTGAGACCTCAAGGTGAAACCCAAAACTCTGATGGTGATAGAAGAAAAAGTTGGCAGCAACTGACAAGACATAAACATAGGAAAGGACTTTCTAAATCAGACAGCAACTGCACAGGAAACAAGGTTGACAATTGACAAGTGAGACCTTATAAAACTCAAAAGCTTCTGTACAGCAAAAGAAACAATCAGGGAAGTGAAGAGAAAACCCACAGAGTGGGAGGAAACCTGCACTGCTGATACATCAGACAGAGCACTAACTTCCAGAACATATAAACTACTCAAAAAACAAACAAGTAAGAAAACAAATGACTCACTCAAAAGATGGAGTAAGAGCTGAACAGAGACTTCACAAGTGAGGAAATAGAGATGGCAGAGAAACATCTTAAAAAGTGTTCAACATCATTAATAATTAAGGGAATGCAAATCAAAACCATTTTAAGATATCATCTCACTCCGATAAGGCTGGCTAGGATCAGGAAAACAAATGATACCAAATGCTGGAGAGGTTGTGGGGAAAGGGAAACACTCATCCACTGCTGAGGAATGCAAACTTGTACAACCATTATGGAAAGCAGTGTGGAGAACCCTTAAAAGACTCAAAATGAGCCTACCACCTGACCCAGCCATACCGCTTCTGGGTATATATCCACAAGACTCAACCTACCGGAAAGATACATGTACAGCCATGTTTATTGTGGCTCTCTTCACAATAGCAAAGAGATAGAACCAACCCAAGTGCCCCTCAACCGACAAGTGGATAGAGCAAATGTGGCACATCTACACAATGGAGTTCTATGCAGTGGTAAAGAAAAATGATATCATGAAATTTGCAGGTAAATGGATGGAACTAGAAGATATTATGTTAAGTGAAGTAACACAGTCCCAGAAAAACAAAAGACAAATGGTATCCCTCATCTGTGGATGCTAGCACCAAGTACCTAGTTGTAAGGCAAATTGAGCAACATTAATATTATATTCCTCACTATCTGAACACAACTGTGCTCTTATATTATGAATCCCTAGACAGGTCCCAGAACTAACCTACCATTTATTTTCAGACTATGGATTTTTGGTATATAATGGTGGGCATGTATACATATTTTAGAGTAACATAAAGTTAAAATGGAAAAAAGGTGAATCAAGAAATATGATATTGAAATAACACATAGTTTGTTTTCAGAAGATACAATTTTAGTATAGGTGTGATGTATCAGACTGGTGTAACTTAGCCTTTCTGGGTGCTTAATGACCATACTTAATACCCATACAAATTTGGCTAAGGGACCTAAGGGATAACTTTGTTCCTTGCCCTCAGAGGTCAACTAAGTTCCAGGGGACTATGCATGGGGGCATCTCCTGAAATGTCCTGCAAATGTGAGTCACCAGTCTTCCTGCAAATATGAGTCACCAGTCTTCCTGTGCAGGGAGGTCTTGCAGATCTACTAATGGGACTTCAGCCAGTGTCCAGCCTATAAAGAGGAAAGTCTGCTCATGCTTCAAAAAGAGAAGCCTGGCCTAGCAAGACCTAACTGTGTCCTCGAGTGGATGGAGCTGGTGGTTGAAAACTCCAAAAGGAGCCAGGGGCTCCCCACACCAAAAAACCCTCAGTCTACTTTTATTAGCCAAGACTCGAGCACTTACATTTTCATGCCCCTAATTTAATGTACTACTAGACAGTTAATTGCCTCTAAGGACCACTCCAACCAGTACACCACAAACTGTATTAATCAAGTGAGGCCAAGGCACGGTAGAGCACCTCACAGAAATCAAGGCTAGAATCAAAGTGGATCAAAACATGAGAACTGGAAGAGAGTGAAGAGAAAGAACCATGCATGACCAAATCAATCTGTCCTTCCTCCTGCTTAGAATGTTCTAGAGGACTGGAACATCTGCAAGGAAATGTGAGTCCTCAGGATAGGAGGCCAGGATAATGACTTTTCTTACATCTGTAAGTCTAGAGCTCTGGTACCTTAGCCAATTGCTCCAGTTGTTAATGTCCAGTTCAAATGATCAAATAACCCTAAATCAGCAAGTCCTATGACTAAAGCCACCTTCTGTTCAGCCATATTACACGCTAGCATTCAAATTTGAACAAGCTCTGTGAGGAATATGTGAACAAAGTACTTCAGTGATGCTAACTGAAGTCATCTGCAACCGCCCACTAGATATTTCTCCCCTTACATGCCATGAAGGCAATTCACATCACATCTAAAGCCAAATTCACTGTTCTTCTTTGTCCCAATTTTCCTATGCCTTCCCTTTGGAAACAACTCCCCCTAGTTCCCTTGTCCTTTTGTAACCTAGTCCATCTTCACTGTTTAGCAATAGCTACACCATGGTGGACATTTGGCTTTCCAAAATTTTGTGAGATCAATAAGAGAAATGATGATGCAGGGTGTGGTGGTGCATGGTTTTAAAACACAACACTTGGGAGGCAGAGGCAGGTGAATCCCTGTGAGTTCCAAGCTAGCTAGTGCTGCGTAGTGAAACCCAATTTCAAGACAAACAATACTGATAATATAGCTGTTAAATGATCAATGTTCTCATTTTACAGAATTCATAGATAGATAGATAGATAGATAGATAGATAGATAGATCCACTAAATGTCCAGTCAGTGTTTACTGTGTATTCAATATAGGATATGGCACTAAAGGCAACACTCATTAACTTATGCTGATATTACTGATTATACAGTTTTCAATACTTACATGCAAAATTATTTCATGCTGGGCGTGGTGGTGCACACCTTTAATCCCCGCACTTGGGAGGCAAAGGCAGGCAGATCTCTGTGAGTTCAAGTTCAGCCTGATCTACATAGAGAGTTTGAGGCCAGCTGGTGCTGACAGGGAGACCCTGTCTCAAAAATAGCCCCCAAAATAAATAAATAAAACCTATATCCTACAAATTTCCTATATGCCCAGTAGCTTTTCATTATAACAATAAAAATTGTACAAGTGTGTAATCACTCATGTGAGATACGTGTTGCTCTTCTTAAAGCTGAGCAAACTCTTGCTGAAAAAAACCTTAGGCAATCTCTCCTATTCCTCAGGTCTTTCTTCTATCCTCTGTGCTTTTCTGCCTGTTTCTAAGTCCAAATAATAGTATACTCTTCTGTTAGCTCTAAAAATTTCTCCCTTTAGTTCAGTAGCATTTTAATTGATAGGGACAAAATCAAATTGGAGTTTTGTAACTATAGGCACACTTGGCATTCTCTCTCTGAAAAAATGGATTATTCTGATCTGGCAAGAGCAGCACATGATAAAGAATGCAGACTGAGTGGCCTTGAAACAAATCTGTGTAAAATGCACAATGCCATTTCGTGAGATTCTGTATTCTTCCATGTTGATTCCCAAGAGGCAGTGTGTATTCTTTAATATGATGTGGAAAAAAGACTGTAATTCAAATAACAAGAAGAATTAAGTTTTTTGAACAACCGTCCTCAACTTTTCGCTTTGTTAAGTAGTTTTGTACCTTTTATGGCTACCCATTTTCTAATTTATAATAATAAGTTAACATTTCAAGGTAACTAGACAGGTACATTTCTTCATTAACAGATATTTTCCTGCCAAGAAACTTATCTTAGACTAAAGCTTACCTAATGTTGAACTCTGAATTACTCATGAAGGAAAAGAAAAATTTCAAATTAAGTGTCCTATGCTGTATTAGTTCCTAATAGCTTGAAGAGACCTTTGTTGGAGGTTCAAAATTTTACTACCAGTGACAAAGATATTGTCCCTCCAATTTCAGAGGTGATAAAACAAGGAGGTTAAGATCCAGATTAAATATTAATTCTATCATGTCTGGCTCTTACAAAATATCTCAGTCACATTTTGGGGTCTCATTGTGTCCCTCTGGCTGACCTGAAGCTCACTATGTAGACCAGAGATCCACCTACATTTACGTCCCAAGTGCTGGGCTTAAAAGAGCATGCCACCGAACTTTAAATTGAGGAAGATTTTTTTTTCTATTACATCTTACACAATAAACACTCAAGGGTATGTTTTCACATATTTTGGAAGACAGATTATCAACTAAGTTCATGTCTTTGAATGTAAGGTTTAATTAAAAAGCATGTTTGGGACAGATTTCATCAAATTCACCCATGCTGTTTTGGGTGATGATATGTGATTAACTTGGGAAGCAAACTTAATTTTTTAAGTTAAATCATCCTACAGGTAAAAGAGAATGCTACAAGGTGATACTGTACAACAGAAAAATTATAGAGAACATTTGTATGTGCCAATCCCTAAGTTATTGTTAAACAGATTTTAAGTAAAACAGATGTGGACAACAACAATTTATATTTCCAATTAACTCAGGTGCATTATAGTTTTTATCAGAACCTTTAAACCAATGTTGTTTAATATACACATATTTACTTTTACTAAGTCACCATGTAACCTGTAGACAGAGTCTGGGCAAAATTGGATACTTGTTGAATTAAATATGTATTAATCGAGTATACACCTGTGTCCCTCTCCCGCCCCTCCCACCCTTCCAGATTCACCATTTCAGTCAGTTTTCTGATGCAGTCTTTCTGTTGTTGTTCTTTTAATATGCATCCCTCTCCACAGGAAATATTAATAACTGGGTTATTGGTGCTAGCATCCACATATGAGGGATACCATTCATCATTTGTTTTTCTGGGACTGTGTTACTTCACTTAATATAATGTCTTCTAGCTCCATAGATTTACCTGCAAAGTTTATGATGTTGTCTTTCTTTACCACTGCATAGAACTCCATTGTGTACATGTACCACATTTTCTCTATCCACTCGTCAGTTGAGGGGCATTTGGGTTGGTTCCAGCTTTTTGCTATTGTGAACAGAGCTGCAATAAATATAGCTGTGCATGTATTTCTGCAGTAAGATGAGTCTTGTGGGTATATACCCAGGAGTGGTATGACTGGGTCAAATGGCAAGTTCATTTTGAGTCTTCTAAGGGTTCTCCACACTGCTTTCCATAGTGGCTGTACAAGTTTACATTCCCACCAGCAATGGATGAGTGTTCCCCTTTCCCTACAACCTCTCCAGCACTTGGTATCATTCGTGTTCCTGATCCTAGCCAGTCTTATTGGAGTAAGGTAATATCTCAAAGTGGTTGTGGGGAAAGGGGAACATTCCCACCAGCAATGGATGAGTGTTCCCCTTTCCCCACAACCTCTCCAGCACTTGATATGATTTGTTTTCTTGATCCTGGCCAGTCTTATCGGAGTGAGATGATATCTTAGAGTGGTCTTAATTTGCATTTCCCTAATTATTAGTGATGTTGAACAGTTTTTACGATGTTTCTCAGCCATCTCTAATTCCTCCTCTGTGAAGTCTCTATTCAGTTCTTTGCTCCATCTTTTGAGTGATTCATTTGTTTTCTTTCTTCTTTGTTTTCTGAGTAGCTTCTATACTCTGGAAATTAATGCTTTGTCAGATGTATCTGCAGTGAAGGTTTCCTCCCACTCTGTGGGTTTTCTCTTCACTTCCTTGATTGTTTCTTTTGATGTACAGAAGCTTTTGAGTTTAATGAGGTCCCATTTGTCAATTGTCGATCTTATTTCGTGTGCAGCTGCTGTCTGATTTAGGAAGTCTTTTCCTGCGCCTGTGTCTTGTAATCTGCTGCCAAGTTTCTCTTCTATCACCTCCAGAGTTTTGGGTTTCACATTGAGGTCTTTGATCCATCTGGAATTGACTTTTGTATAGGGCGAGAGGTAGGGGTTTAATTTCATCCTTCTACAGGTGGTGATCCAGTTTTGCCAACACCACTTGCTGAAGATCAAAACAAAGACATATATAGACATACATAGACTTTAATTTCCTCAGGATTTTTGATTAAAGAAGTTTCTGTGACCAGGTTTATCAAGACCTTGTGGTCCTAAAAAAATGCCTTCTCACAAAGTTAAGCCAATTGGAATGAAAATGGTTTGGAAAAAGACTTTGAATGTGGTGGTTGTTGATGAAGATGCTGCCGCTGCCTCCTGATCCCAAAGCCTGGAGCCTACATGCTTTTGTGCTTCCTCCTTTCATTTTCTCAAGTAGCTCCTTGCATAGTTGTTTTGACTCATTTTTTCATGGCTTCTCTTCGCAGCTAGTTAAGGAGTCCTGTTTACCTCCATAGATCACCATCAGACAGTTAATAATGAGGTGAGTGAACCCTTAGCCCAAGATTAGAGGTGAATCCTGGCATGTTTGGGCAAGGGTCTTTGTTTCCAACATCGATGTTTCCACCTGTGTGCTAGCAGTGAAAATTGTACTTGCTAGGAATAAAAAAATCAATGCATATAAAACACTTATCACAACATCTTCTTTGCAGTGAAGGTGCAATCAATAAATGAGAGCAGTTATTACATTAGCACAGATCCATAATTTCTCTATGTTGACATTTGTTACAAGACCAAGAAGTCAAAGAACACACAGATCATAATTGCATTCATTTATTCATGGGCCACATTTAATTTTCCTTTCACTTTATGCACACCTTATCACATATGTTGACTTGTTTAGAGAGACATACCCCATTGTGAGCACTGTGTAATTTCTGGCTGTCCTTGGACAGAAAGTAATTGTCAAACAATCTACATCTGCTGTTTTGTTGCCGCCTCATCCATAAAGCCATAATGTCATTGAGATCCCCTTCTGCATTCAATCTGTCACCGTAACCCACTGTTTACTGTGCCATGGTGTCAGTACTATTAGCTTCATGTTCTCTATGCCTGTAAATATCACATTCGGTCCTTTGTCATCACAGATTCAAGCTAAATCCAACCTATTCCCCATAAGCCCACTTCAAAGGCATCATTTCCTTAAAAAATTAACAAAGCTGGGGCTGGAGAAGTGGTGGAGCCATTAAAGGCTCATAGCCAAGAAGAGAAGTCATTAACAAATTTGGGGCTAAAGAGATGGCACAGTAGTTAGGAGCACTTGTTGATCTTCTTAAGGATCAGAGTTCCATTCCTACCATCCACACTGAGTGGTTCACAACAGACTATAATTCCAGCTCCAGGGAATCTGATGACCTCTTGTGGCATCTACCTATACCAACACACAAGTAGCATATACATACCCATATACATATACATATACATCAGTAAAAAGAAAATAAATCTGATAAGAAGAACGAAAGAAAAATGAACAAGTCCAGACTTTCCCACAAAACCAAAATTTTGCCTAAAAACTTCTGAATTCACTCCTTGAGGAACAGAAAGCATTCATTGAAATGGGAGACCTGGGAAAAGCCATGAAGTCTTGGACTTAACTTATTAATGCTGTTCTCGCAGAAGCGAACTGAGTTTTGCAGGAGTGAGTTCCTGATGAAAGAAGGAGTTCAGCCTCCCCCTCCTCTCCACAGCCTCCCCTTTTCTCCGTCTCCTCCACACCTTGCACTGGCACTTGTCACCTGCCCCTCCACCATGGCCTGTTAAACAAGAAGACCCTCACCAGATGTGGCTGACACAATGCTGGACTTCCTAGACTTCAGAATTATAAGAAACAAATCTCCACAATTTATAAATTATGAATTAAGTATTTTTATTAAAAGCACACAGCATATTAAAGCAGTCGAAGAACTCCATTTTTAAAAAAGGAAATCATAAAATAATAATAAAATAAAAATAAATAACTTTCAAAATTAAAAGCTCTGAATCTCTTTTGCTTTTAGTAGGTACTTAAAATATGTCATTTATTTATTTTGCAGCTTTGGGTAACATTAAAGGACAATATTCTACTCTTGTGCTCCTATACATGATGCTTTTGTACAAATTAGAGAAAAATGAGAGTCCCAGAATGAATTCCATTTCAAAAACTAACTTCTTTACTTCAAGAAAGGTTTCCTTAAAGGATCAACTTCTTCCTGAATTTTTTTCTATTACAAGAACTAGCAATGCATTTCACTATATATAATGAATCATCTAATAAAAACTACTAGATGTTAAAGACAACAGTTTCTAAAACATCAATTCTTTTCTCTCTAAAAAGAAAATAAATCCAATGGTGTAACAAGCATAAAATAGAAATTATATTCTATAACTCTGGGGATTTCAAAATGTAGAAATGACTGTGTTTTCCATACTGCCTCTACCACTCTAAATACTTTGACAAATTAAAGTTAAAATGGAACCCCAGACATGCACAGAACTTTGAAAACTGTCTAGCCCAGGGCCTCTGCCCCTCAAGGGAACTCCTTCAACTTGACTTTTGCTAGACTATGTTCAATCATTTCCAATGACAAGGAGCTAATTTCTTTTCAAGTACTTTCTTCCCTTATTTTAATGAAAACAACAGACATAGAAATATCTTGTGTAAACCATATGGAACTGCACAAGATAAGCTTGCTTCGGTGCAGCAAGTGGGTGCTCAGATTATAACAGTGTTTACAAATACCACTCCATCATTTTCTAAACTATTGTATCAAAAGTTTATTTTAGAAAATGGAGTTTAAATCATGACATTGGAGGCCTGATCTACCTCTAAGTCCCAGTATAATAGGGAAAACATTACTAAAAGAACTTGCAAAGTTATGGCAGTGGAGATAGACAAGGAAGGGGCACTCTGGAGCCTTCCCCTCTGCTTCCTGTGGTCACTCAGGATAGCAGATTCTCCTGGGAACTTCACTCAGGACAGAAGCCTTTGTTTTACCAAGATCACATTCCTGTAGCTTATGTGATCCTTTGTTACCTGTAAACCACTTACTTGATTACCACTTCTGTGTTATATTCTCCTTGCTTGTATTGTTACAGGGGTAGAAAAGCCCAAAGACACAGTCAAGGTGCTGCCTCTTTTATGGACTGATCCATGGGTTAGCCCACGAGGGTGAATAAACTCCCTCTCCCCACCTGATTTTGAGGTTGGTCTCTGATTTTTCTCTAACATCAACTCTGCCCTACAGTTGTGAGTACTTAGGACAAGTTACTGAGACTTTTTATGAAACTTAAGCTTCATCTGTCAATAATTCAGAATTTTATTATGAATTTTGATAGAGAAAAGATGTGATCTGATTAAAGGGCACATAAAAAATTCTAGCAAATTTCTAGAGAAAATAGTACAGCTTTGCTCTACTATTTTCTCTAGAGGTTTTATTCCCAGTTATCTCTTGTGTCTCCATTAATAACAATGGCAACAAAAACCATCATAGTTAGTATCGATGATTAAGGTTAATATTCAGATGGAGTGTTTGAGAAGATTTTCTCTGTAGGTAGATACTCTCAACAACCCTTTAGGTTGAGACTAGTTTCCTTATACCATGGGAAAGTTGAGGACCCATAAGAATGGATACCTTGTACCTGGGAAGGCAGGGAACTAAGTTGGAATTCTTTTTGACCTGCATTTGATGCCCTGTTGACAGCTAGATTGCCTCCCTGAAATTTTGTTTATAATTTTCCTAAGCTTTCTTTTTTTTAATTTTTTTTTATTTATTTCTGTATGTGTATGAATGTACTGTCTGCATGCAAGTCTGTGCACCCTTGTAGTGCAATGCCGCGGAGGTCAGAAGAGGGTCTCGGATTCCCCTGGAGCTGGAGTTCTCCTGGAATTGGAGTTTCAGAGGGCTCTCAGCCGCCATGTGGGTGCTGGGGATTGAACCTGGGTCCTCTGTAAGAGCGGTCAGCGCTCTTAACTGCTAGGCCATCTCTCCAGCCCCAATTTTCCTAAGCTTTCAAACCAGATCACAGTTCAGTGGTAAAGCTCTCCTTGTTCAAATCCTCATGGATACAAATCATGAAGTCTGCTAAAGGGACAGTAACAACAGAAGCTGCATTAACTATAACAATTATCCTTGGACACTGCTTCTGGTAATTACTAAAAGTAACAATTATTGGGCTTTTAGCAGTTGAGACAAAAATAAGGGGGGAGTTTCAGAGGTTAAGACAAAGTCAGGTAAGGGGACCTCAGAGAGAGTGGAGAAATGTGAACTCCTTTTAGCACTGATGGCCTCCTGCTTTGCATATGCTCACCTTTATCTTCCTGACAAAACCATGAGGTTGGTGTGGCTGCCACTGTATAGAAAAGAAGCTGACAATGTGGCTGGCCAATATAAAGTGGAGGCAGGACTTGAATTATGCCATGTGCAAAGTCAAGATGACAAAAAATAATGGAGTCTGCCTTCACATTCATACTTTGAATGCATAGGCCTGAGGTGACTTGGTGCCCAGTGACTTTTGTTGAGTTAAGGCTCCTAGTTCTCCTTGCTGCTTCTGTGATTACCACTGTGAACATTACCACTCCATGCATTGCCATTTTCATATCATATCTGCTGTAGGCCAAGTACTCCAACAAGTGTTTTCCATATTGGGATTGATGTTTTCTCTAAAAAAGGAAAATGGAACAGAGAGACTCAATCTTGCCCAGGTTCATATAGCCATGGATGCAGTAGTACCCACGTCTCTTGCAACCATACTGTAGAACATGAGCTCTTACCTGGTGCAGTAAATAGACCCCAGAAACCCACACCTCACAATGTTTCTATAGATTAGGCAGAAAAACTAACATTAGTACCAGATAGTAGGAAGCTGAGAGAAGTCATTGGAACTAATTACCTGGGGCTGGGTTTAACAAAGGCCCACAATGGTATAAAGTCCCAGAATTACAAAAAAAAGGGGTCTTTTGTTTTTGGAGGAGGCCAAGGTTTCCATTAAGCCCACTCTAACATATACAAGCAACCAAAAAATGATTTAGATGAATTACCAAGCTCTGTGGGCCAACAAAACTATACAGGTTTTACCGTAGGGAAAAGCAATGAAGGACATTATGTCTACTATGTCCCCAAGTATAGCCAACAAGAACGATCAGTCCAGAAAGGCTGAACTTCAACTATCTTCACACCTTTGTGATGGAACGGAGGGTAACAGAGGAGCTGGATGAGAGCCCAGGACCTACTGCACTTTGCACACAAACCCCGTAGCTCCTGTATTAGAAATCTGAATCCTAATAGGACTAAGGGCCCATGGGAGGTGTATGGATCGTATGAGCAAAGTCCTTGAGAAGAAACTTATGTGTTTTCATTGGAGTAGGGTTGTAAAGAAAGATGAATTCAGCTCCTTATTGGGTTCTCTTTTTGTTTTTGTTTCTGATTCTTCACCATGTTAATGCAAAGGAAAAAGGTCCCTTATATTCCCCAGCCTCCCAAACCATGAAGCAATCTATTTCTATTCAGCATAAAATTACCTTGTCTGTGGGATACTGTTATAGCCACACAGAACCAAATAGCAGAGGATTGATGGTTTCCTCTGCACTGTTACAGCATGATATGAGCCTTTCATGATTCTTGTCAAAATGTCAATGAACATACATTTCCAACAGCAGGGAATTTGTGCCTTGTTTTTTGTAATACCTCCTTTATGTAATGAGAAGAGAATTGAAACTTTTCTGTTTCCTACCATTGGTCTTATTTTACCATTTATTCCAACCCAATACACACGTGCCCAGGGTTTTCAATTTTGGGAGTCTGAGGTAGGATTTCCTTGAAGCTATCCAGAGCATGTACTAAATTCAGTTAAAGAAAGAAATGATATTACATAGGACATATTAGCTACTTTTCTGTTGCTGTGATTAGAAAAGAACGACTAAGGCAGCTTATAGTCAGAAGAGTTTATTAGGCTTACAGTTCCAGAAGGGAGTCCATCACAGCCAGAGAATCATGGTAGCAAGAGGCTGCAGAGCAGATTGCTGAGTGCTCACATGTTCAAGCATACACAGGCACAGAAAGTAAGCGAGGATATATCTTCTCAAAGCCTGCCCCCAATGACATGCTTTCTCCAGCAAGACCATGCTTCTTTTTTTTTTAATTTTTAATTTTTTTTAATTTTATTTATTTCTGTATGTGTATGAATGTACTGTCTGCATGCAAGTTTGTGCACCCATGTCCTACAATGCTGCGGAGGTGAGAAGAGGGTGTCGGATTCCCCTGGAACTGGAGTTCTCCTGGAATTGGAGTTTCAGATGGTTCTCGGCCGCCATGTGGGTGCTGGGGATCGAACCCGGATCCTCTGCAAGAGCAGTCAGCGCTCTTAACCGCTAGGCCATCTCTCCAGCCCAAGGCCATGCTTCTTAAACCTCCACCAACAGCACCACCAACTGGGGACAAGGGTTCAAATACTCGGAGCCTGTGAGAGACATTCTCGTTCAAACCACACAAGGGGAAAGGATGAGTTTGTGGTACAAAAATTGTGTTCAAAATGTCAGAAGAATGTCATAAAAAGAGATGGGGCCATTAGACAGACATATCTGAAGGACACAGCAATCACTTTCCTCTTTGAATTGGTGGAGTTCATGTTTTACAAGTTATAAAAAATTCCCAGTTGATCAACTGGACAGGATTGATCCTGCATCCCTTCCTCTTTCTCAGTGGATTTGATTCAGATCATGAGAGGTTCTCTCCTAAAGTCGTCACATCAGTACAACTGGCATGTCCAAAGGACCACCCATACTATCACTTTCAAATCTTCTATGAGAAAGAGAGAGAGAAACAGAGGCAGAGACAGGGAGAAAGGGAGAAATACAGATGAAACAACCACCTGTAGTATAAATGGAAAGTCTAAGGAGCATCATCTCTGTGACAATAAAACTCCAGAAATATACACTCATAAAGGCAGAGTTTGCAAGGCAAATACCAAAGAAAAGAAAAGCAGACATGCTCCTTCGCCACTGAATCAGCATGGCATCTCCATTGTGTGTGAATACTTAAATATTTACAAAAATGTTAACAGTTTTTTAACTGAAGAGAGCCATGTGTGGATTTTTATATACTGATTGGTTGATTGATTGATTGATTGATTGGAGATTTATTTTTATTATTATTTTTTATGTGTATGAGTGTACTGTCTGCATGTAGGTTGGTGCAATGCTGCGGTGTTCAGAAGAGGGCCTCAGATTCCCCTGGAACTGGAGTCAAAGACGGTTCTCAGTTGCTATGTAGGTGCTGGGAATCGAACCTGGGTCCTCTGCAAGAGCAGTTGGCGCTCTTAACTGCTGAGCAATCTCTCTAGCCCCTGATTGATTGGATATTTTGACAGAGTCATTCACTGACCTGAAACTGACCAAGTAGACTAGGCTGGCTGGCCACAGAGCTCCAGGGTCCAGCTGTCTCTGCCATCCCATTTTTTTTTTTTATTTATTTCCGTATGTGTATGAATGTATTGTCTGCATGCAAGTCTGTGCACCCGTGACGTGCAATGCCGCGGAGGTCAGAAGAGGGTGTCGGACTCCCCTGGAACTGGAGTTAAAGACGGTTTTTAGCCGCATGTGAGTGCTGGGGATCGAACCCGGGTCCTCTGCAAGAGCGGTCGGAGCTCTTAACCACTAGGCCATCTCTCGAGCCCAACCATCCCATTTTTTTTAACACGAGTGTTGGAGATCAGTTTCTCTAGTTTGCACGCCAAGCATTTCTCCTACCAAGGCATCTCCCCAGCCCCAGCTTTATCCAATATTCTGCTTCTAGTACTCATTAAAATATGAAATAATGTTAAATAGGCATAAAAACCTTACATCTTAGCCTTGATATCTTTTTTGAGGAAATTATGAGAAAAAATTACAAAATTTTGCATAAAAATTAAAGAAGCTAAAAGAATTAAAGAGGCTAATGTAACAAATTTATAGAATAAATACATATTTAAAATAAAAAAAAATCAGTGAAGGGGTTGAACTTTTCTAATACATTAACATTTTAATCCCACCTTTGGAATTTAAATGCAAAGATAATTCTAACATTGCTCTATTGTGGCCAAAGCAAACTGCTCATGAGTTGTCATGTCTGTATTGTACCCTTGCATATTTTGATAGAAAATGCTTCTCTGGCATAGGGCTGAAGGTCCAATAGTATGCAGAAGAGGAATGGGTTCTTAAGCATTTCCACCTGGGATAAATTTTATGGCTGGCCTTAATTATCATTGAATTGACTCAGGTACAGAGGCCAGAAATGGCATTTGTAGCCAATTCAAGAAAAAAAATACAATAAAATAGTGAGGCTTTGGCTTGTATTTTTAATCTGACCTTGAGAAAATATTACAGAGTTATAGCCGTGTCTCAATGAAGCCTCATCGATTCAAATCAGTGTCTCATTTTGACAGAGTTGCTGATCTTGGAGCATGTGAAAATACTTTTATCAGAAAAAAACATGCGAAAATAACTTTTGAAATTTTGTAATGTAACAATAAGTTGTTATGAATTATATCTGTCTAAATTAAAGAAATATGCATATTAATATGATTATAAATAACATAGATATGATCATAAGTATATGACAAATATGTTTACCTTTCTAATTTTACAAAATTGAATTAACATTTTGAAAACATTTTAATTTTTTGCAACATTTTCTTAATTTAATTCTTAAGATGATCTTATCGAAAGAAATCCAAGTGCACAAATATCATTTTAAAGATGAAGAAACTGAGATAAAGATCTAATAAGTTTCAGAAGGTTGAGGTAGAGGAGTGACTCAGTAACATATCATTTGTCTAACATGACTGAGTCCTTGGGACACACACACACATATACACACACACACAGTTATAGAATGAGGATTGAATTTTCTTCACTTATCATTTTAAAAATCTCAGCTAAAATGAGTTACAAAATAGGATGAGGAACACTAATGTGATTAATGTAGGTTTATATCTTGTGAATGTATCACCTGTTTTGAAGCAATGAGACTTCCCTATTTCCAAGGTAATGACAGGGCAGTGAATGGTCAGTAGTAGCCAGATTAGTGGGCAACTATGCACAGAGCATTGTTTTAGACCCTGAAGTGCAGGGATAGAAATGAATGAGTTTTAAAAACATAAATAAAGGGCTAGAGAGATGACTCAGTGTTAAAGAACACTGGTTGCTCTTGCAAAGGATCCAGGTTCAATTCCCAACACCCACATGGCAGCTGACAACCTTCTGGAACTCAAGATTCATGTGATCCAATGCCCTCTTCTGGCATCCACAGTTATTGCATAACATGGGTGCACTTACATACATGCAGGTAAAACACTCGTACACATACAATAAAACTAAATTAATTTGCTTTACCCTATGTTTTTGCCCAGACATTCCCACTGCAGCCAGCCAGGCAGAATGTCTCACGGAGAGAGTTTTAGGAGTACATTGTCTCTACAATACTGGGAAACTGACAAGTAGCCAGGTAGACCGTCTTCCCTCCAGGTACACCTGCGTCTCCATTGAGCCCATTGTTTCTATAATACTGAGAACATTGTCTTTTCCTTAGTAGAAACTTTTGGTTAACTGAAAAGTTTGTTAACTGACCTGATCCTGGTCTGGTGTAACAGTGGTGATCAGATGTTAACTACCGTTGTTGGCTTTGTTGAGACATGAAGTAATTGTGGTTTTAAGCTATAAATGCCACTCTGTTTCTCCTCAGGGTTGAGAGCTTATTTGGGCCATAGTTCCCTTTTTCAGATTAATTAAGATAAGCATGAAAACTCCAACAAATATCCTAATACACCTATTATTCTCAGCGGAAGGACAGATACACACATATACCTACAGGCATTGGGATCCACTCATTATGCTCTACATTGGTAGAAAGAGCTTTAAGGGGTGCAGAGAAATGAACAGCCATGTTTGTACAAACTGTAACAGGAAATGGAGGAAGAAGAAAATCCAAGTTATGAGTCTAGACTTTTATGTGTAAAATTCAGCTCAAACTCATCACAATATTTTAAAGGGAATATTCAGACAATGTCCTCTAAGCAAAATTCCAAAGAAGGGATCTCAAGTTAACAAAACTAAAATTTGCCAAATATAAACTGTTGACCATATTGATATTCCTCCCCATGCTCAAAATATAATGAGACTGCATGCTATTAAACAGTTATGAACTCTTTTAAACTCTTATAAATGAGGCTAACAAATCTATTGCAATTTTCTTTCCAGACATCTGTAAATATGAGTATTGTCTGTTTTTCTTCTCCAGATACGATTGACGTAATGTTCATTAAGTATGTCACTGTTATGAGCGCTACAATTCTATTAATGATACCATTTCCTTCAATAAACAAATCATGATAAGATTTGGGCATTTTTATGAAGATAGTAAAAAGCAGAGATAGAAGTTATCAACTTTAGAAATGACGTATATACATGTTTGCAGAGACACATGTTAACTTATTCATGTGTCATTTAAAATATTCTTAAACATCTTTTTTTAAATTTTTTGTTTATTAGTGTGGTGTGTGGGGGGGTGCAAGTACCGTGGTGCAGGTGTGGAAATCAGAGGAAATCTTGCAGGAGTTGGTTCTCTTCTTCCATCATGTGGGGCTCAGGGATCATCAGGTTTATATAACAAGTGCCTTTATCAACTGAGCCATCCCACTTGTTCTCTCTCTCTCTCTCTCTCTCTCTCTCTCTCTCTATATATATATATATATATATATATATATATATACTTTTATTTTATGTATATAAAAGTCCATGTGGTTTCTGGAAATCGAACCAGGTTCCTGCAAGAGTAGCCAGTGCTCTTAACTGCTGAGCCATCCATCTCTCCAGTGCCAAATATTTTATTTATTATTTTGATTTTATTTTTTATGTGTATGAGTGTATTACCTGAATGTACCTAAGTACATTCATGTTATACAATGCCCATGGTAGTCAGAAGAGGGTGTCAGATCCCTTGGAACTAAAGTTACAGATGGTTGTTTGGTAGCATGTGGATTCTGGCAACTGAATCTGGGTCCTCTGCAAGAGCATTCAGTAGTCCTAACTGTTGAGCCATCTCTCTAGCTCCAATCCCCCATATTTTCTTAACTAGCTGTTATTCTGTGTACAAAAGTGAACAAGTCAAAAGACCGTCTTTATTTTGTGTTTATTCCCTTCATTTAAAATTATTAGATTACTAAAAACTACAGCTGAATGCCAAAGCTGAACTTCTAAGTCTACACATCCCTACCTCATAATCTCAATAAAAGGAAATAAATATAGACTGTTTCATATAATGTATTAACAATAAGTTAAAAATTGAGCTTATATTTAAAACTCGGTTAAAATGTTATCTTACATCCATTCAATTTTAAATTCAATTAAAGGAAAGCAAATTTAAATGAATATAAAATAAATGAATAAGAAGTATGGTTTATGGTTAGTTTAGGAAACCCCTGAGTACCACTGCTCTTTAACCATAACTAAAAATATGATAATGTTACACCTTTGATAAAGATTAATCTTTGAAATAACCATCAAATCAAAATATGTTTCACTAGTATAGGAAAATAAAAGTTTTTTTTTAATTGGACAAAGGAAGCTGGAGTTAAGACATTCCCCAGGAATCAGAGATGCGTTCAAATTCCTACACACACCGTTTTCAACCTCACTAATGTCCCTTTGGACATAGAAATTCTTTTTTTTATTATTATTTTTTATTGATGCTTTGTGTATTTCATACATCATTTTCCAATTCAGTTCAGGCATATATCCCCTTCCCTTCCCCCCACCCCACCCCTACCCATCCCAGATCATGCATTCTGCCGTAACTTTTCTGCATCTTTCTCTGTTTTTTTGTTTTGTTTTGTTTTCATTTTTTTAACAATAAGTGATAATCTGTGAGTACAATCATCCTTCATGTAGAAATTCTAACATCTTCATATTACATTTGTTTTCTCATAGTCCTTTTGTTTCAAATTACATGATGTCAATAATGTATTTTTATTTTTTTCATGTAATACCTTAAGATGTGTTTAGCCTATCTCCAGAATGCAATGTGTCTATGGACCCAAGATTGAACTATGAGAATACAAACCACAGGACTGTATCAAAAGCATGTTTCTACTCTTTTTGAACAAAGCTCATATTTCATTTCTGAGGTTCTATGCTTGTTGCTAGAGATTCATGGGTAGTT
The DNA here is from genome assembly GCA_009823505.1 of Rhizomys pruinosus. NCBI lineage: Eukaryota > Metazoa > Chordata > Mammalia > Rodentia > Spalacidae > Rhizomys > Rhizomys pruinosus. The sequence continues at coordinate 42,927 of VZQC01008895.1, forward strand.
GCATCAGAGAGAACTGGGAATGGAGGAAGTAATATCATTGGTTTTATAACTATGGTCTCATCAAAAGATCGATCATGCTGCATGGATTTCTGAGGTTATATATTCTGATCCTGGGTCTAAATAGTTGTTTCTGTGCTTACCACATGCTCTTTGATTGACAGATTAGTCAATATTTGAATTCAGATAATGAATGCCCAGGCATGTTCTTGGCTCATCATTGCCTTGACTATCCATTATTATCTTTTGTGGTTCCAGATAAATTAAAGGTTTTTTTCCCATTGATTTGAAAACTGCAATTGGTGTTGGAAATTACACTGAACATATAGATTAATTTATAGAATACAAACCTTTGACTTCTGTTGCCATAACATGTGTTAACGATTTTTACAATATGAACATACTCTTTTTTTTTTTTTTTTTTTAATATTTTTGAGAAAGGGTCTCCCTGTATCCTCAGCTGTCCTGGAACTCACTTTGTAGACCAGGCTGGCCTTGAATTCAAAGATCTGCCTGCCTCTGCCTCCTGAGTGCTAGGATTAAAGGTGTGCGCCACCACACCCTGCCATGAACATACTCTTAACAAGTGACTTTTACCTAACCTTGCAAACATGAAGTTAATTTTAGCTTGTTTATAATATAAACTGGCTCATTAAGACTTGATCTCTTGTAATAACCTAAACATAGCTTTAATTCCTCATGAGACTTCTTTTTCCTGGACCTTAAAGATTATAGTTATTAGTGTGTATATTTGACATCAAAAGCCTTCCAAGCAGTGATTAATTAGTTATTTGTTAGAAACAACAGAGATATGAAAATTATCCCATTTTCATTGCAAGCAACAGGTGGGTTTCAATTGATAACATCTGGTTTTGCTTGTATGTGTGGTATTCTAGTTCAGTGCAGTAATAAGAGATGTAATCTTCTGATGAGATAAACCCACCTTTCATTTCACCATCCCATGGTTCAATAAAAGAATAAGTGAGGCTTAGTTACAAGAGAAATCTTAAGGGAGAGTTTCTCAGAAGTCCCAATCCTCTCTTGGCAGAAGTTGATGCTGAGTCAGTTTTTCTTAAGATATAACTATAATGTGATGTCACACAGTAAATGCCACCATAACACAATAGTTAATGCAAGGTTATTATAAAGAAAAGCTCTATACTTTTACTCCATTCCTGCCCCATATTTTATATTTTAACATCTCTCGTGATTTATATCATTACATATTATGCAGCAAGTTATTCTGTCATGATTTTTAATAAGTTCATCTAACCTTCATGCTAAAAGTGTAAGTTAATTACATGTGACCATTGCAGTGCTAGAGAATTCCAAATTTGAATGCGTAATTACTTATAACAGCCAGTTCTGTATTTTTGTGTTACTTATTAACATCCTTTTATTTCAGCTTGAAGAATTCCTTTTAGCAATTCTAGCAAGATGGTGCTGGTGGTAATGAACTCTCTCAGCTTCTGTTTGTTTAGGAAAAAAAACTGTTTTATTCCCTCGAGTTTTCTGGGTTGGCAGATCTTCCTTCAGCAATTTGATACATAATTCACTGAATCTTGATTCATCACAGTTTTGCTCAGGTATCTGCTGCTAGCCTCATGCAAATACCTTGATATGCAATAGGTTTGTTTGCTGCTTTGTAGGTCCTTGCTTCATTATTACAAATTTCTGTTGTTGATGCTTTATTTAGGGGAGTGATGAAGAGGAGACAAGCCTTATTTTCTACCTAAGGCTAGGATGGACCTCATTATGTAGCTCAGGCTGGTCTGACAGTCATGATAATACTGTTTGAAGTGCAGAGCTGGGAGATGAATCACTGTACCTGAATTATCATTCATTTGTGAAATGTGATTACAAAGTACCTTGGTGAAATCTTGTTTCTTTTTATTATGTTTCATAGTTTTTTATAATGCTTTTATTGATGTTTTGTGTATTTCAGACATCATTTCTCAGTTCAGTTTAGACATATTCCCCTTCCCCTTCCCCCCACCCCACCCCAGATCATGCGTTGTGCCATAAATGTCTTGCATCTTTCTCTCCATATTTTTTATGTTTAGGAATTCACATTTTCCTCCTCTAATTTTATACTACTCTAAAATATGAATACATATTTTCCACTCATATACAGTAATTACAGAGTCTGAAATTAATTGGTGGATCGATTCTAGAGACCATTAAGAGATTTACATTGTAACGACATAGCTGCTTTCAGATAAACAAGGATAACAATAATGTTGTTCAGCTTGCCTTTCTTCTGGGGATTTGGTGTTAGCATCCACAAATGAGGGAGACCATTTGCCTCTTGTTTTTCTGGGACTGTGTTACTTCACTTAGCATAATGGCTTCTAGTTCCATCCATTTACCTGCAAATTTCATTACGTCATCGTTATTGCTGAGTAATACTCCATTGTGTGGATATACCACATTTTTTTTTTCACCCACTCATTAGTTGAGGGGCATTTGGGTTGGTTCCAGCTCTTCGCTATTGTGAAGAGAGCTGCAATAAACATGGAAGTGCATGTATATCTGCGGTACGAGGAATCTTGGGGGTATAAACCCAAGAGTGGTATAGCGGGGTCAGGTGGTAGGTTCATTTTGAATCTTTTAAGGCTTCTCCACACTGCTTTCCATAATAGTTGTACCAGTTTACATTCCCACCAGCAGTGGATGAGTATTCCCATTTCTCCCAATCCTCTCTAGCCTTTGGTATCATTGTTTTTCTTAATCCTAGCCAGTCTTATGGGAGGGACATGATATCTTAAAATGGTTTTAATTTGCATTTCCTTGATTATTAATGACGTTGAACACTTTTTAAGATGTTTTTCAGCCATCTTTACTTCCTCACTGGTGAAGTCTCTGTTCAGCTCTTTACTCCATCTTTTGAGCAGGTCATTTGTTTTCTTTCTTCTTTGTTTTTGAGTAGTCTATATATTCTTGACGTTAATGCTCTGTCAGATGAATCACTGCTGAAGGTTTCCTCCCACTCTGGGTTTTGTCTTCACTTCCTTGATTGTTTCTTTCACTGTAGGGAAGTTTTTGAGTTTGATGAGGTCCCATTTGTTGACTATTGACCTTATTTCCTGTGCAGCTGCTGTCTAATTTAGAAAGTCTTTTCCTGCACCTATGTCTTGTAGGTTGTTACCAACTTTTTCTTCTATCACCTTCAGGGTCTTGGGTTTTACATTGAGATCTTTGATCTGTTGGAGTTCATATTTGTGCAGGGTGAGAAGTAGGGGTTTAATTTTTGTTTTTCTATAAATGGTGATCCAGTTTTGCCAGCACCATTTGCTGAAGATACTATCCTTCCTCCACTGAGGTCTTTTTTGCCCCTTTGTCAAATATGAGGTGACTGAAATTGTATGAGCTCAAGTTTGGATCTTCAATTTTGTTCCATTCATCAACAGGTCTGTTTTTGTGCCAGTACCAGGTTGTCTTTATGACTATGGCCTTGTAATATAGCTTGAAATCTCACACAGCATCCCCCCCCCATTGCATTTTTTCATTCAGGGTTACTTTAGCTATTCAGGTTCTTTTGTTTTTCCATATAAATTTAAGGATTTTTTTTCCAAGTCTGTGAAGAAGCTCATGGGGATTTTGATTAGGATTGCATGGACTCTGTATATTGATTTGGGTAAAATGGACATTTTTACTATATTAATTTTTCCAACCCATGAGCATGGGAGATCTTTCCATCTTTTGATGTCATATTCAGTCTCCTTCAGGGGTTTAAAATTTTTGTTGTAGAGATCATTGCTATCTTTGGTTAGGTTTTGGTGGCGTTTTTAGCATCTATTAGGTAAACTATCATATCATCTGCAAAAAGGGATAGCTTAACTCTTTCTTTTCCAATTAGTACTCTTTTAATTTCCTTCTCTTGTCTTATTGCCCTAAGAAGTGTTTCAAGAACTATGTTAAAGATTAGTGGCGATAATGGGCAGCCTTGCTGGGTTCCTGCCTTTAAGGGAAATGGTTCCAATTTTTCTCCATTTAGGATGATGTTGACAGTGGGTTTGCTATATATGGCTTTGATCATGTTGAGGAATGTTCCCTTCAGTCCTATTCCCTCTAGGACTTTAAACATGAAGGGATCCTGGATCTTGTCAAAGGCTTTTTCTGCATCAATTGAAATGATCATGTGTTTTTTGTCTTTCAGTCCATTTATGTGTTTTTTGATATTTATTGATTTACATATGTTGAACCATCCCTGCATCTCTGGTATGAATCCACCTTGATCATGATGAATGATCTTTTTGATGTGGGTCTGGATGCGATTTGCAAGTATTTTGTTGAGAATTTTTGTGTCTATGTTCATTAATGAGATGGGTCTATAGCTTTCTTTTTTGGTTGTATCTTTGCCTATTTTTTATATTAGGGTGTTGCTCGCTTCATAGAAGGAATTTGGGAGAATTCCCTCTGTTAGGATCGTTTTGAACAAATTGAGTAGTAAAGGTTGTAGGACCTTTTTAAATGTTTTATAGAATTCTGCTGTGAATCCATCTGGACCTGGACTGGTTTTAATTGGGAGTTTTTGTTTTTTTTTATTACATCTTCAATTTCCTCAAACATTATGGGTCAGTTTAAATTGTCAATCCCTTCTTGTTTAAACTTTGTTGGTTCCCAGGATTTCAAATATTCATCCATTTCTCTTAGGTTTTCAAATTTAGTGGAGTAAAGGTTTTTGAAGTATTCCCATATGATTGTTTGGATCTTTACTTTGTCTATTGTGATGTTTCCCCTTTAATCATGAATACTGTTGATTTGGAGTTGTTCTCTTTTTTGGTTAACTGGGCTAGAGGTCTGTCTATTTTGTTTAACTTTTCAAAGAACTGGCTTTTGGATTCCTTGATTCTATGAATTGTTTTCTTTGTTTCTATTTCATTGATTTCTGCTCTGATTTTAGGGATTTCTTCCTGTCTTTTGGGTTTAGAGTTCATTTGTTGTTGTCTGTCAAGTGCTTCTAGCTACAATGTTAGATCGTTTATTTGTTCCCTTTCTGTTTTTTTGATATGGGCACTTAGGGCTATAAATTTCCCTCTCAAGACTGCTTTTAAAGTATCCCACAAGCTTTGTTGTGTTGTATTGTCTTTTTCACTCAGTTCTATGACACTTTTATTTCACTCTTTATTTCTTCCCTGACCCATTCATTATTCAGGATGCTTTTGTTTAGTCTCCATGTGTTCTTGTAGCTAGTTGGGTTTATTCTGGTGTTCGTATTGAGCTTTATTGCACTGTGGTCTGATAGAAGAAATCTTGGTTTTTAACTGAATTTCATATGGTCTTCATTTCCTAAGTTTTCAATTCCATGTTTGGAACATTTTTTGTTTGTTTGTTTGTTTGTTTGTTTGTTTGACTTTATCGCAAAATAAGTTCCATATCTCCTTTTGTAAAAATTTTTATTTTGAGACAGGATCTTGGTATAGCCAGCCCCAGGCTGTCCTGGAACTTGCAGAGATATGCCTGCCTATGCCTCCCAAGTGTGGGGCTTAAAGGACTATACCACCAGGCCCTGAGCAGCTCTGTATCTATTTTCTAATCACTTCTATTTGTTGAATTGCTATAAATCATCTATTTGCTTGTTTGATGCTGTCTTGCAAATTCCCTATGATTTCTTCCTGCTTCTGTCTTATGTTTATTTTCTCTATATTCTCTTGAAGCTCATTGAGTTTTCTTAGAACAGTTATTTTATTTGTCGGTTGCTCATATATCTCCACTTATGAGGATCAGCTTTTGGGAAATTATTATATTACTTAGTGTTTTTTTCTTCTTGTCTTTTGTTAATGAAAATTAATTCGAAAATTAGAGTTGTTCTATGACTTGAAGACCTGCTCAACTTGGACAAACATTTTCGGTCAATAAACTCAGAGATTCTGGAAAGATTATGGGTCAAGTGAAAGATGAGATTGTAAGTAGGGTTCTCAACAGGCAGGCTGGCCTAGAGCCTTGGTTAGCAAGTGGGTGAGTCTGCTGAGAGAGTTTGTGGAGTTGGTCTTGCACATAAGTATACCAAAGTAAACTGTTCTCTTGAGTCCAAGGTGATGGGCCAGAGGCCTGTACCCATGAGTCTGGCCTGAAGCCAGGGCCAGATAGACAAGATATACTAATGGGGTGGTAGGAAGCATATAAGCAGTGACTCTATCACTTAGACCACTGGAATATTCTTGGAGCTCAAATCACTGGGAACAAATCTGTTTCCCGAGTCTATATAATATGGCTGGGATCCTTGGGTCAGTAGGTTTATTTTAAAGCCTTGGTAGGCTGAAGCTGACAGTGTATTGGGGTCTTTTCCAAAAGTGGTATAATCATATCTGAAGAAAAAATATGTATCCTGCATCTGCTGGAACATGAGGCTATATGGCATGTGCAAGAATAGGCCTATATCCTGGACCATGGAGGCTGTGCTCTGCAACCTGAATCATTGGAGGCTGGTTTGGTACTGGGGCTGGTTCGCAGTCTGAAGCCAATGGTGCTGTACTAGAAGTAATGCACACTCAGAGAACAAATCTACTAGGCAAGCTTAGAGTTTGGAACTGTGGGATTCTGCCTGGCCCTGAAGAGGACTTGAAAGCTCAGTCTGTGGGTACCGGCGTTGGAGCCTGTACACGCATTTAGCCCACTACACAGTTTTACTGAGGCAGGCCTGGTATCAAAATCCCATGTAGGGGACATGTCTCACCATGGGTGAGTTGGGAGGTGTGACTTGGGCTATGTAAAATAATACTATCCTTTCAAATATCTTTTTCTTCGTTTCTATGCTAGTCCCAGTTGTGTCACTCACTCATCTGATCTTCATGCCTTTTGTGGAGTGTTTTCATGTGTGTGGTTACTGAAATTGATGCGCCTGTTGGCAGGTGACCTTGGAAAATTACTATTTCATCATCTAGTTTAATCCTGGACAGTAGTTTATCTTTAAAGAAAACAAACATGCAGTTCATACATCCTTATCTCCAAGGGACCCAATGTCCTCTTCCGGGCTCCATGGGCATCACATGTGGTCTCTAAACACACATGCCAGCAAAAATGCATACACATGAAATAAAAATAAATTCTTTAAAAGAAAAAAAGTAGTAAAAATTGGATATATTCTTCAAGTAGATAAGTAAACATTATCAACAGTATATTATTTCATAAGCCTAACTGAAAGATAAACATTTTCTTTTCTTAAATATTTTTATTGAAGTTTTGTGCATTTCATATAATACTTTTCAGGTCAATTTAGAATCATACCCCTTTCCATGCCTCCCACCCCACCTGAGTTCATGCATTCTGCCATACATATCTTGTGTCTTTTTCTGAATCTTTTAAAAGTTTTTCTATGCAGAGGTTTATTGTCTTTGGGAGAAGTTTACTGCTTCAGTCAGCTCTTTGTCCCAGTCCTTTCGTTGTTGTTCCCTCCAATTTGTATTGCTCCAAAATATGCATATATAATACATATATAATATATGTCATACCTATACCAAAATTATGATGTCTGAAAATAGACCGTATGTTAATTCCAAATCATATTTCAGAATTCACATTTGAAAAATAAACATTTTCAACAGTACCCAAGAGTCCCAATTCCTTCCAAGAGCTAGTTGTAGCTATCCAAGGTTCTGAAATCTGAGTTCCTCTTGCTGTTCGGAACCACAGTTAGAAAGATGACCTATGGAAGTCAATACGAAAGAAGATGCCAAGAACATCACTGGAACCTCAAAGAAACCTAGCACACTGCCAGGATTTTCTCGGAATATAATAACTAGTATGTAAACTCTACAAGCATGAAATTGGTCACACCTGCTTTCTACTGGGATACTTTACAGCCAAGGTCTAGGAGAGATGAAAATGAGACTCAGGAATACAGAGAGAGCAGATTGCCTGACTTCATAATAAAATAAATTACTTGGATTTATCCAACTGCCTATTAATATTGACAGGTAAAATTATTATTTTTTAGCTTTCAAGTTTTCAATTCTACTCAGATGTTTACATTTTATCTTTCCAAGTCAAAGTGTATGCTTATTGGTAGTAATGTGTTTGGAGCTCCACTTTTTAAATGTAAACTATAATTTCATATAAAGGGTTCAAATTTATGTTTTCTTAAATAAGAAGATGAGAGCAAACTTCAGCCACTTCTGGGTCTCATCTTTGATTGCCCTCTTCAGAGAAAATGAGCCTATTGAGGTGACAAGTTGCTAGAGAGACAAGCACAATAACAAATGTTGATTGATCAATAAATATAGTTGTTTCTCCCTACCTTTACCTACTACTTATAATTGTACATAAATGATATCTTCCTGATTACAGAAGTTGTGAATTTATATGATATATACCAACATAAAAGAAGCAACTGGTATTAGGAAAAAAAATTTTAAGAAATGGCTGCAAAATCCAAGAATGAGCTGATTGTATTTCATATCCAAAAGTGCTATCAGGTAAATAGAAAACAGAAACAATACATTAGAATTAAAAAAGCTGGAGAGATAGTTCAGTGGTGAGGAAAGCACACTGTTCTTCCAGAGGGCCTGAATTTAGTCCCTGGGCCATATTGAAGAAATCCCAATGCCCATAACTCAAGCTCCAGTGGATCCAACATCTCCTTCCTCCACAGGCAACTGATTCAAATGCACACAATCCCACAAACATTCCCATAATTAAAAACAAATATATATCATTAAAAGCACAATTAGAATCAAAATCTGTGATAAAATGATAAAGTACATTAACTAGCCCAAAATGCATTATAGAAATGGGAAAAATTGCCAGGCATGGTGGCACACATCTTTAATCCTAGCACTCGGGAGGCAGAGGCAGGCGGATCTCTGTGAGTTCAGGCCAGCCTGGTCTACAGGACAGATGGGACTACAAGGCAAACCTGTCTCAAAAGACCAAAAAACATGGGAAAATTGAGATATAGAAATATTGACTGACCTCACTTTAAATTTTAAAAGATAGTGCTAAAATCAAGGCTACATAAGTCCTTACAATTTTACTAAATTTTTGTTCTATTTCAATGAGTTGATTTAAAAATATCTCTACTGAGTCACAAGAACCTTGAAGGGATTTTTGCCTGTTAAAAAAAGTATAAGATCGGGGCTGGAGAGATAGCCTAGCAGTTAAGAGCGCCGACTGCTCTTGCAGAGGACCCGGGTTCGATCCCCAGCACCCACATGGCGGCCGAGAACCGTCTGAAACTCCAATTCCAGGAGAACTCCAGTTCCAGGGGAATCTGACACCCTCTTCTGACCTCCGCAGCATTGCACGACACGGGTGCACAAACCTACATGCAGACAGTACATTCATACACATACGGAAATAAATAAAATAAAAAAAAATTTAAAAAAAAAAGTATAAGATCAAAAATTTCAAAGAGCATCTGTAGGTGGGCATTTCCCTTATTTATATCATCCCTTCAAATATCTGTCAAGTAAAAGATAGTTGACAAGCTCTAAGGGACATTTTCACCAATCATATTTATTTGGTTAAGATATTTTTGATTCTATAAACATTTCACTTTATCATTCAATCATCTGACATTGGATCCTGAAAGCACATGGCCAAGTACATAGAAAAAATTTTCTGTCTTTTATTAAGAGCCTGAGGAGTCACCTTTGAATAATGTGATGCATTGCTATATACAAAATTACTTATTCCCTTTGGAAATATATTCATATATTGTGGCCATACTAATCCTCTAGGAAAAAGTAAGATACAAAGAAAAATCCTTCAAAACCACCCATTTTCAGAGCTATAGTGCACAACCATTTTGGTTATTTGTCAAGGTTATCTTATACTGGGCTTATCAACAATTTAAATATTAAAATGATCCATAAAGCTACTTAACCACATCGGTCTATTATCAACTAACAATATATTTTATGTTTCTTATTTATCAGTCTGTCCATATTTAAAACCCTAACAACACATTACACTGCTGAATTTGTGGGGATAGTTGCACCTATATATCTTGTTATTGGACCACCTAATTCTTTCTTTATGGAGATTTTTGCAGCCACCTCATAAAGTTCCATATGTATGAATCCTTTGACTAAACAATTTAAAACTTTACCTAAAAAATAAAAAATATAATAAAATAAAACTTTACCTAAAATATATTTACACAAAAATTAAACAAATATGTAGAGGTCTGTGGTGGCATTAATTCTGATACCAAAGTAATGTACAAATCTAAATGTCTAGCCTTTGAAATCTGGTGTAACATACTAATACACATATAAAATGGAGTATCATGTAATGATACAAATGAAAAAGTACTCTTTTTTAAGTTACTTTTTATCGAGCACATTTCATACGTTTCTCAATCAACTTTAGACTCATTCCCCCATCCATGCTCACCCCTCGTGCCCACCCCTGCCCCCACCAGAACTCATGGATTCTGTCATACATGTTAAGTCCTGTCTTGCATGTTTTCCCAGTCTTTTATAACCTTTTCGATGCAGAAGTTTACTGTTTTGGTCAGTTCTTTGAATAGGTTTTTCTCTCTCTTTTTTGTTCCCTTTAATTTTACATTATTCCAAAATATGCATGTATACGCTCCACACATAAATCAAAATTACAAAATCTGAAAAAAAAAAACTATAGGTTAATTCCAAAACACATATAGGGATCCACATTTTAATAGTAAAATTGCATGCAGGTAAAAAGAAGTATAACTTTACATTCTTTTTGTTTTAGAATATGAATATATAGCTTCCACCCATGTATGGTAATTACAATATGTGAATACAAGTCGTAGGTCAATTCTATAACCCATTAAGAGATTCACACTATAGTAGCACAGTTGCTTTCTGATACAATAAAATATAATAATAAAATTAATTGGTTTGCCTGTCAACTGGGGATTTGGTGTTAGCATCCACAAATGAGGGAAACCATTCATCTTTTTTTTTTTTTTTTTTTTTTCTGGTACTGTGCTACTTCCCTTAGCATAATGGCTTAGAGTTTCATCAATTTACCTGCAAAGCTCATGATATTATCTTTCTTTATCGCTGCATAGAAATCTATTGTGTACCACATTTTTGTCATCTAGTCATCAGTTAAGGGGCATTTGGGTGGGTTCCAGCTCTTTGCTATTGTGAAGAGAGCTGCAATAAACATAGCTGGGCATGTGTCTTTGTGGTAGGATGAGTCTTGTGGGTATATACCCAAAAGTAGTATGGCTGGGTCAGGTGGTAGGCTCGTTTTGAGTCTTTTAAGAGTTCTCCACACTGCTTTCCACAATGGTTGTAGGAGTTTACATTCCCACCAGCAGTGAATGAATGTTCCCCTTTCCCCACAATCTCTACAGCATTTGGTGTCTTTTGTTTTCTTGATACTGGCCAGTCTTATTGGAGTGAGATGATACCTTAGTGTGGTTTTAATTTTCATTTCCTTAATTATTAGTGATGATGAACATTTTTTAAGATGTTTCTCAGCCATCTTTACTTCCTCACTGGTGAAGTCTCTGTTCAGTTCTTTACTCCATCTTTTGAGTAGGTCCTTTGTTTTCTTACTTCTTTGTTTTTTAAGTAATTTATATATTCTTGATGTTAATGCTCTGTCAGATGTATCACTGGTGAAGGTTTCCTCCCACTTTACTTGCAAACTGCATACAAACCCACATCAAAAAGCTCATCCATCATGACCAAGTTGGATTCATATCAGAGATGCAGGGGTGGTTCAACATATGTAAATCAATAAATATCATAAAACACATAAATGGACTGAAAGACAAAAACCACACTATCATCTCAATCAATGCAGAAAAAGCTTTCAGCAACATCCACCTTCCTTCATGCTTAAAGTCCTAGAGGGAACTGGACTGAAGGGATCATTCCTCAATGTAATCAAAGCCATATACAAGAAACCCACAGCCAACATTGTCCTTAATGGAGAAATTTGGAAGCATTCCCCATTAAAGGCAGGAACATGGCAAGGCTGTACACTACCACCACTATCTTCAATACAGGGTTTGAAATACTTGCTAGGGCAATAAGGCGAGAAAGCGAAATTTAAAGGAGTACTAATTGGAAAAGAGGAAGTAAAACATCCCTTAATGCTACTTTGTCGAGATCATTTGTCTCCAAACTGTGACTTGGAATTACATGAAACACAATCTCATGCTTTAACACCAATTTTCTGTCATGTGTGTATGAGCACCCAGTAGCTTTGTTTACTCTTCACAATTCAGTGAGGTACTGATACCAACTCTTCTCAGACAAAGAACCCAAGACTTAGAAGACCGATGCAAACTGCCAAGGTCCTACAGGCTTCTCGCTCATAGAAGTTATCCTCATTTATTTTCAATTACTGTGATAAAAACTGACCAAATGCAACCAGGGGAAAGAAAGATTTGATTTCAGCTGACAGGTCATAGTCCATCATCAAGGGAAGCCAAGGCAGAGCTGAATTCAGGAATCTGGAGGTAAGAACTCAAGCAGAAACCATGGAGGAATGCTGCTTACTGGCTTGCTCAGATATCTGTCCCATATAGCCCAGGCTCACCTGCCTAAGGATGGCACTGCTCACAGTGTGCTGGGCCTTCCTACATTAACTCATGATGAATAAAATGTTCCATAGACACTGCCACAGGTCAATTCTTGGAGGCAATTTCCTCAACTGGTGTTCCCTTTTCATAAGGTGTCTCCAAATTGTGACAAGTTCACAAAACTACCCAACACAGAAGGTTTTAATACCACCGAATGGTGTTCATTAGTCATTTGGCACAGAATCATTTTATGGCAGGATTGGTTCTAGAGTGTTATTTATGTGTGTTACTAACTTGGTGAAACTGTACCCTACCCTTGCATCACTCTCCATGTGTAGAACATAGTTGTACATATGGCAGTCTTCAAGAAGGGATCATAAATTAACTGTATCTGACTCACTTGAGCAGTAATTATTGTAACAATCACTTTGGGACACACTTAGTATGTTTACAGCACAGTAAAAGCTCTGCACAGTTCTCTAAACAGAGATTAAATTCCCTACTCTTAAATGGGGTTTGTTCTGGAAATGCAGGAGCAGTAACAGCTGCTTAAGAGTAAAACTCCAACTCACCGCATATTACATAATAAGTCAGACTCAGAATGAGAGGACACGAAATAAGAATTTCAGGGGCTGGAGAGATGGCTCAGAAGTTAAGAGTGCCAACTGCTCTTGCAGAGGGCCCGGGTTAGATCCCCAGCACCCACATGGCCATGGTGGCTAAGAACCATCTTAGGCCCGGCATGGTGGTACACGCCTTCAATCCCAGCACTCAGGAGGGAGAGGCAGGTGGATCTCTGTGAGGTCAAGGCCAGCCTGGTCTACAGAGTAAGTTCTAGGCCAGCTGGGACTAAAGGGAGACTCTGTCTCAAAAACAAAACAAAAAAAAAAAAAAAAAAAAGAATTTCAGAGTTCAGAGAACTATTATCATATTGAATTTCATACTTCCTAAACTTGCTTTGCCATATAATTCAATTTTAATGGGGCAGTTTAAATACATGTAGTTTGCATTATATGGGATTTGTCTTTAGGAAACACTGTTAGGGAAAATGAGGCATTCTTCATGGCCTGGGTTTCTTTGATCACTGAGGGTCAAGTAACCTTAGTATTGAAGACAAGATGCAACTTGACTATACCAGTTTATACTTATGCTTACACTTTATTTAGTTAATCCTCAGCCCTTAATGAAGTTCAAACTCATTTAATCAGATGCCATAGAAGCAACAACAGTCTCTGGAGCTAAACCTTAGTGTTGCCTTCATTTATTTGTGAAACGTTTTATTCAAGTATTTTAAGTCTAAGTGCTAAAAATGATTGTAAGATCAATCTTAAATTGGGAGAAGTCAAAGAAAAACAGGCTAGAATGATGGGCTAGAGACAGCTCAAGGGTTAAGAGCACTGACTACTCTTGCAGAGGACCTGGGTTCAATTCCTAGCCCCACATGGTAACTAACGATCATCTGTAACTCCAGTTTCAGGGGACTCTTCTGACCTCTGAAGGCATTGCACTACATAGGTACACTTACACACATGCAGGCACTATACATATTCTTTAAAAAAAAAAAAAAAGCTAGGATGAGCAAACCATATGGGAGGACTCCAAGCCCATCTAACCAAGAGATCATTTTAATGGTAATCACCAAGAAAGAAGCTTCTGTATGATGCTAAGAGAGCAACTAGAGTATTAGAAACATCTGCAATGAGGATGGCTCTTTTTAAACCAGGACACTCATTTGCAATTTCAAAATAATAACAAGGTGAAAATCTTCAGCTGAGCAGACCCACACAGCTGTTTGCGAAGTCAGGACCACTCTGGGCGTCGCTCTCATGGCTGCTCTCTTGTGGCCTCATTAGCTGCCTTGGAAGGTGCATGCTGGAGCAGTGCCCTAGATTCCCACACACCAACTCTGACATTTATAAAGCACTTTCAGTCCTGACAAGATCAAAAACTCAGCATTCTTTCAAATCTCATAATAACTCCAAACATCCCTGGCTCCGGCAGAGAAAACGGAAAGTGATAAAGTACTTATTAGATTTAAAAAAATAATAATACAACCTTGGGAATTGTGTGCTTGTCCTCTTCCCCCTGTAGCATGAGACATCCAATTGATTTTAATAACACATATTCCCCTTTAGGAAGCATCCAGCATACTACCTCCCAAGCTGGACTCTTGGCAATAGCCATGATATAGGATGCTGGCCACTTCACCAGTAGTCTGTTGTTTTCTGGTTACACTGTGGGCTTCCAATCAAAACCTCCTCTGGTTTTGCCTTAAGGTCTGTACATCAGGTTGGCATTGTATTTTAAATAGAGCTGTGCTCATTGTCACTGCAGGAATGAAGAAGGGTTTGAGCATATTTTACTGTTACTGTTCTAGGCTAGAACTTACACTAATTTGATGCTTTCCATTCCTTTATTTTCCAAAACAGCAAACATAGCATTTCTAAAATATACACACTAGACCACACTAAATGTATGCTGAATGAGCCATGCTCTGTCATATTATTTCACCAAGGTTTTATTATAATAAAAATACCATGGAACCTTAATTTCCCTATTTAAATTTTGTGTGTGTATGAATGTACTGACTGCATGTAGGTTTGTGCACCTGTGTCGTGCAATGTTGCGGAGGTCAGAAGAGGGTCTCAAATTCCCCTGGAACTGGAGTTCTCCTGGAATTGGAGTTACAGACGGCTCTTAGTCACCATGTGGGTGCTGGGGATCGAACCCGGGTCCTCTGCAATAGCAGTCGTTACTCTTAATCACTAGGCCATCTCTCCAGCGCCAATTTCCCTATTTTAAGTACACAGTTAAATGTATGAAGCTGTGGATCCCTAGAACCTTCTCCTCATGCCAAATGGAAACTCTGTATTTATAAATCATGAATTCCTCCCATCTCTTACTTGACCTTTGACAAATACCTTTCTACTTTCCGATTCTATGATTTCAATCACTTGAGAATGGAATTGTTTATTATTGGTTCTGTGGTCTGTGCCTTGCTTTGCTTAATGTTTCTGAGTTTCATATATGTTATTGCATATGACAAGGTTGTGTTTTTTTAAGGCTGCTTCATATTACATTGTATTACACACTATATTTTGTTTTTTTTCATTCACTTGTCAATGGACATTTGGTTTGCTTCAACTTATCAGCCAATGCATATAATGCAAATGCCTCTTTTAGATTCTCTTATAATTTCTTTGGCCAAAAAACAAGGGAAAGACTGATAAGTCATATAGTAATGCAATTATTTGTTTTCTAAGGAACTGCAATATTGCTTTTCATAATGGAAACCCCTTGTATACACTGCCCTACAGTGCATAAATCTTTGACTTTCCCTATATCCTCACTAATACACATTATTTTTGTTTTTTGATAGTGCCCATCGTCATAGATATGAGGTGGTGAGCTTTGATGGTCTTGAATGAAATTCTCTTGAAATTAGTGACACTGAATATGGGTTTTTTTGCTCTTTTTTGAGACCTGGTCTCCCTTTAGCCCCAGATGGCCCAGAGCTTGCTGTGTAGACCACACTGGCCTTGAATTCACAGAGGTCTGCCTGCCTCAGCCTCCTGAGCGCTGGGATTAAAGGCATGTGCCATCATGCCGGCCAGAAAATTAGTGGCACTGAATGTTTGCACTTTGGTTTTTTGGCCATGTATATGTTTCTAATACAACTGTGGATTCAAGGCTTTCACTTTTTTTAAAAAAAAAAACCTTGATGCCTTTTGGTAATTTTGTTGAAATTCCTTATATATTTTGGACTCTAATCCTTTATGGGTGAATGATTTACAAGGTTATTTTTCTCCCAGTCTAATGATGGGCTTTTTCTTCTGTTGTTGCCTTTGATGCGGTTTTTAACTTTCACGAACTCCAATTTATCCATTTTTGCTTTTGTTACATGTACTTTTAGTGTCATGTATAAAAAAAACCCTTGTTAACTCCGGTATCTTGAAATCTCTGCTATGAAATCTTTTGTGAGTTGATGTTTTACATCTTCTATTTATGGTTCTAACTCATTTTGAACAAATTTTTGTACATTGCATGAGGTAAGAGCCCAACTTCAGCATTTTCCATGCAATATACAGTGTTTCTAATGAGTTTGCTCGAGAAAGCTTCCTTTCCTCTTCTTGTAGTCTTAGCACCTTTGCAAAATGATTTGGAAATATTTCTAGGGAGTCCCTTCCAGGCTCTCTATTCTGTTCTATTGGTCTGTGTATTGGTCTTTTGCCAGAGATAATGGCAAAATAAAATAAGTTTAGACTGCTGTTATTTCATGAGTGGAGATAAGGCCGTGTGGGTCGTGTAGCTTTACTCTTCTTTTGGGGTCTCTTTCAGCTATTCGAGGTGCCATTAGATGCCATGAGAACTTTAGGAAAGCTTTTTCTGAAATGAATGCCATTACGAGATTGATTAAGTAACCAGGTCCCTTTGGTTGTTGTGAGCATTTTAACAATCCTAGAACATCCAATCTGCAAGCACGAGGGCATCTTCATCTGTTTCCATCTTTCAAAACATCTTTAATATCAGAGAGTATTAACAGGGTGGTTAGTAGATTCTAAAATAATAAAGCTAACGAAAAAATTGTAGTCATTTGATTTTTTTTAACATAAAGTCCAAATAACTGGAGTTCAAGAAGCCTTGAGACTCATTTTTATAGATGTATTTATTTTTATTTTGTGATGACTATTTGCCTGTCATTCATCCATATATATATATGAATTCATATATATATATATGAATATATATATATATATATATATATGAATATATTGCATGTGTCCAGTGCCCAGGCTTTAAGAAGGTATCAGATCCCTGGAACTTGAGTTATAGATGCTGTAAGGTGCCATGTGGTCATGTGGGTGCTGGGAAATAAACCCAGGTCTTCTGCAAGAAAAATCAGTGCTCTTAACCACTGAGCCATGTGTCAAGCAGTTTGTGATCCATTTTGAGTACATGTCTGATGTTGCTCAGAAACTGAATTCCTCACTTACTAGGAACAGTGAAGCAAAGTTGAAAGATGCTGCTTTTATAAGTTTATGGGGTTTTTTTGGGTGAATGATCTGTAAAGACTCTATTTTACTGTCATCATTTTGAAAGGGAGGGAATCAAGGTACACAGGTGAGAAAGCCTATATCTGGCAGACCCACCTTGAGGTGTAGTCTCAGAACTACAATGTCTGTGACTCTTTCCCTCTATTCCCCTACCTCTGCTATTGTCACTGGAGTTGGAGACAGGTGAGGCAACTATAGGCCTCATGCTTTCCAACTCCTGAGAACCACATTGGCGTAGGGCACTGGGTGAAAAGTTTTGCATGCCTCATTAAATTGATTTTTCCCAAAGCTATGAGGCAGGCACTAGTTCTTAAAATTGTCAAGTGGTTGATTATGAGCCAATAGACAATGCAAAGAAGCCAAGATCCTCTTTGAGTCTGAACGTGGCCTTTGTGGTTGCAATTGGACTACGTAAGAGAAAAGAGATTGACTCAAGATCTCCATCCACTGAAATGGCAAGGTGTCCTCTAACTGGGTACTGACAAGTCTTTTTTATTTTATTTTATTTTATTTTTGTATGTGTATGAATGTACTGTCTGCATGTAGGTCTGTGCACCCCTGTCGTGAAGTGCCGCGGAGGTCAGAAGAGGGTGTCAGATTCCCCTGGAACTGGAGTTCTCCTGGAATTGGAGTTACAGACAGTTCTCAGCTGCCATTTGGGTGCTGGGGATCGAACCCAGGTCCTCTGCAAGAGCAGTCAGTGCTCTTAACTGCTAGGCTATCTCTCCAGTCCCCCTGACAAGTCTTTTAAAAGCCAAAAATAGGCAGAAGTTCACATCACAATTCATTCTGTTTTCATCAAGGTGGAAGGGTGTGTGCATCTGTGTGTGTGTGTGTGTGTGTGTGTGTGTGTGTGTATTTTTCTCTCTCTACATGACAAGTAGGTAATTACTCAAAACCTACTCAAATACATCATCTGGAAATTCCTGATTCTATACAAAATACCACATGCATATGTCTGTCAAATCTACCTTTATGTGTGTGCTGTGTGTTTGTGTCTCAGATCTATGTATGCAAGTACACATGTGGTAGGGAAAATATACATGTGTACGCATGCATGTGGAGATCAGAGACTAGCTCAGGTTTCTTTTCTCCAGGACTGTCCACCTCTTTATCTACTTTTTTGTCTTAAATTTTAAAGGATATTGTAAGAGATCCCCTAATGCTGTCCACTAAAACCCTGGAAGTTCTGTTAACCATCTAGCAAAAGCCAAGAGGAGATTGATAGTTCTTTCACAGAGTCTCATGAACCAGAGGGTCACTTCATAGAAAGAAGAACATATGGAGAATATACAAGAAAGCAGAAGCCAAGCCCGGCACAAATCTTAGCCAGTTAAGTCACCACCCTTGTCTACACTGCATAATTACATTTATTTTGCAATACTGCTGGGGAAATTAACTGATTTAGTAAACACAGAGTGCCACAGTGTGTTAGAGTATACCTATTCAGCAATATATTGTTTTTAAATGGAAGAAAAATATTACTTTCATTTTCTATGTGAAGGCAAAAAACAACCATTTATGTAAATCCTACAAGGCCAAGCTTCTACATGGACTGTATCCAGGAACCTTCAAGACTTGTTCTCTGTGCACCTGTCCTTACTGATAAAGATAATCTTCTGTGATCCCTTTGTATCTCCCACACATAAATGTGTCCTAAAAAAATGAGTGAAAGAATAAACACACCTCTGAGCTTGAAATGAGCAGATGTTGGAAACTGTCAACATAAGGATCTGCCTGAACATAAGTGTTTCTTTTACATTTACAAAGAGAATGCAAGCGAGAAGAGGTGACATGCTGGGAACTGAAAGGGTCTGGAAGGGAGAGTGAACACATTTGCAGTTGAAGAAGATGATAGTGCCTCTGTTTATCCTCCCTCCAGTGCTTAAGAAGGTGAGGTGATGCAAGGCATGGTGGCTTGCACTCCTCTGGAGGCAAAGGCCAGCTGGGACTAAAGGGAGACTCTGTCTCAAAAAGACCCCCCCAAAAAAAGAAAAAGTAAGGTGATATGCTAATTGATTTGGCTTAGTCATTCCAAAATGTATACACATATCAAAACATCAAATTGTATTCCATAAGTATCCATTATTGTTTTTCTACTTTAAAAAATATAATGACTGGGGTGGAGGATAGGATAAATAAGCCAAAAAACAATACTCATGAGAGATTAAAAACAAACAACAACAAGGTCCAAGGAAACTGTTATGAAGATAACATGTAATTAAAATTTGCAATCAAAAAGACAAATGTAAACAATTCCTCATAGTTTTTGGCTCAAACTTTTTGAAGGACAATGATGCTTCATCCTTCCTCTTTTCTTAGCTCTTAATTTTTTTCAACTCTCATTGTTTTCCTAACCCTCCCCCCCAATATCTCTCTGTCAATCCTAAAAAATTAAAGCTATTTACCAGGGAAGGGACAAAATCTACATCTTAAAGGAAAGGATGTCACGAGTTTCACTGTGTGGATGTGAGAACAAGACAAACTGACACCATCAAATGAGATATAAGCAGATGCCCCTGTGGGAGAGTCCTTGCTGAGGAGCAGGTGGGGAGGAGGAAAGATCAAAAGAAGGCAGTGTCCTCTCCTGCCCACCATCTTCTGGTTGTCTTCTTCTGCCTCGGTGGGAAGGAAATGTCTAGAAATTAATAACAGATGACAAACGAGATGGCACCCACAATTTAGTCACAGCATCATACATGAGTAGATCTTGAGGTAAACCATCAGCTTATCCAGGAAATAAAACATGCAAAAAAAAAAAAAAAAAAGAATCACTGAAGGACATTAATATTTAATAATTATTGGCATTGTTTTAATCCGTTTCCTCTCAGCTTGATTATTGCACTCACCTTCAGCATCTTCATCAGTACCCCACACATAGATGTCATTTATTGGGCTCTTAGTAAGTGCACAATATAGTGTAATTATATAGTATGTGCCTACCTGGCTCTCATTCTGAGACTGGTGATTTTCCCTGTTTAGTGTGTGTGTGTGGTGTTGTGTGTGGTGTGTTGTGTGGTTTTAGTTTATTGTGTATATGTTGTGTGCATGCACACTCTGTACAGATGGTTTAGGGACCTGTTAAAGGTCACATACACAGCAAAGTCAGGGCCAGAAACTCAAGGAACTTACTTTCTTTTTTTTTTTTTTTTTTTTTTCATTAGGAGACCCTCCTAGATTTCTTCTTTTTTTTTTTTAATTTAT
>VZQC01008895.1:64134-219643 GCA_009823505.1 Rhizomys pruinosus
AATTTATTTTTATTGATGCTTTGTGTATTTCATATATCATTTTCCAATTCAGTTCAGGCATATATCCCCTTCCCTTCCCCCCCACCCCACCCCTACCCATCGCAGATCGTGCATTCTGCCGTAAGTTTTCTGCATCTTTCTCTCTTAAGAGCATTATATTATTATAACACAATATCACATTATTCATCAGGTTAAAGTGTTTGATAAATAATCCGTTTACATTATATTGCTAATGTATATTACAATGTTAAGAACTTTGTGACATTACATTGATCAATTCAAATTCTCTCTCTCTCTCTTTGGTCTTTTTGAGGCAGGGTCTCCCTGTAGACCTAGCTGACCTGGAACTTTCTGTGTAGACCAAACTGGCCTCTATCTCACAGAGATCTGCCTGCCTCAGCCTCCAAAGTGCTGGGATTAAAGTTGTTTGCCACCACACACACACAGCTTAAGTTCTAATTATTCATGTTGTCTGTGTATTACTTCATCTATAGCTCAAATTCCTAAAGCAGCTTCAATTTTTAAAATTGAATACATGGCACATTCTCTCAACAATAATAAACCAAAAAGTTTCATATATTAAATACATCTTTTTAATGAGCGCATTATATACCTAACCAATTGCTTTACGTAGTAAAGTCTTGGGTCATTGAGGGGGCTCACTGGGTAAAGGATCCTGCTCTCAAGCCTAAAGACCTTAACACAATCCCCAAGACCACATGGTGGCCTCCAGATATGTAACATGGCAACATGGCAGGTTCTCTCTCTCTCTCTCTCTCTCTCTCTCTCTCTCTCTCTCTCTCTCTCAGATACACACACACACACACACACACGCACGCATTCACGCACTCACAAACAAGTCAATACTATAAAGTTTTAAATGCTCAGGAAAATGTCTATTTGTGTTATGTGGAACGCCTACCCTTGGGTGAAACTCAATTCCTTCAACCAGTTGGTCCTTTCTTTTTTTTCAGTTGTATGTCTAGTGTGGTGTGTACATGCATGGATGTTCGAATATTCATGGGCACGAGTATGTGCAGGGGACACACAGATGCACATGGAAGCCCACAGGTGATATCAGGTATCATTTGTGATGACTGTTAATCTTAGATACTGAGATATAGTCTTTTACTGAATCCAGAGCTTTCCAGTCCAGCTATTATAGCTAGCCACCTTGCCCAAGGATCCCCTATCTCTGCCTCCCAAGTGCTGAGATTACAGAAAGCTACAAAGCTTTCTGGTCTTTTATGTGATGGGACTTGTCTGGGGCTCTGTCCTCCAACTCTCATGACTGCACAGCAAACTTCATCCACTGAGCCACCTCACCAGCCCTGCTCTGGATCTCAAAGCAAACATTTCCTGAGGCTGCAGGCCTAGACCAGAGGCACACAACCTAACACCGTGTCACCCTGCAATCATCGAACCAATCGCTGAACTCCTTTCCAGGGAACCTGCTTCATGATGACCATTCAGCTATCATGCAATATCTACAGTTAAAATTATGGTTATAAAACAAATTATCTGACAAAAAATCAGGCAAGATTCATAACTGCCTAATTTTTCAAACATCTCATTTTCAGTCTCTATGATAATATAAAGTTCCCTTCACTTTAATATTAAAAATGTAACCTTGCCAGGCATGGTGATGCATGCCTTTAATCAGGAGGCAGAGGCAGGCAGCTCCCTGTGAGTTCAAGGCCAGTCTGGTCTGCATAGTGAGCTCCAGGCCAGCTGGGACTAAAAGGAAGACCCTGTCTCAAAAAGACCAAAAATATAGTAATACCTTTATAATTCTTATGTTGTATTTATATTTAACTTTTTATTCTTTTGACAATTTCACACATGTATATAATGAACTTTGGTAATTTGCAAACCCCTTTATCCTCTCTCATTCCCTTCTTTTGATGATTATTCTGTGCCCTCAACTCCAGTTTTCAAGGAAGGTAATTTCGTTTTATTTTATTTTTTTGTCTTTTCAAGACGGGGGTCTCCCTGTAGCTCCAGCTGTCCTGGAACTCACTCTGTAGACCAGGCTGGCCTTGAACTCACAAAGATCTGCCTCTCGCTGCCTCCCAAGTGCTAGGATTAAAGGCGTGCGCCACCACACCTGGCAAGGAAGGTAATTTTTAAAATTTATTTATTTTGTTTATTTATAAATATATTTTTTATCAAATCTAGATAATTTTGAAAGGGTTAATCTCGCTCACTTAAGGGTTAATCTCGCTGGCTTGGCTCTTTGTTTCTGCTTTCCTTAACCCTGTTCTGTTTCTCTTCAATTGTGTTTTACAACTAAATAGATGTGATTACATATTTCGAAATACTAACCCATGTTTAAGCTTCCACCCATCATTCCTAGCTTTCAATGGAACTCTTGCTGTGTTTTTGTAGGCCTACTGCTTATGGACATGAAGAAAATACTCAGAAAAGAAAAAAGAAATCAATTTGTGCCCTTTGAGTTTCCAAAGCATAAGATAGCCTTCCAGGACAGAACAGAAATTACTCATCAGCAAAGAGCATTGATTTGGAAAAAACTTTGATAACTAAAGGTCAAGGCTGTCCAGCTTAGCCCTACAGCCTCCCCCGTCAAATGGTACAGAAACTCCCAAGTGGAAGGGGAAGTAGAAGAGCAGCTCATGAAAGGGGGAATCACAATAAGTGCAGGCCTGGCAAGCTTATGTCAGCTTACAGACAGGAAGGTTGGAGAGTTTCCTACAACCAGTCAAAGTAGAGGTCAACAGAGCAATACAAAACCAAAGAAAAGCTCAGAGTTGCATATTGCTAAAAGTAAGTTTACAGTAAGCCACTGAACAGGCTTGTGCACCCCACAGAACACGCTGAGTACCAAACAGAGCTGGAGTTCCAATCAACAAACTAAAAACAAATTGTTATTCCACCTGAGAAATCAGCAGGGAGAGATGGCAGTCAAATTTCCTTTTACCCAATAGGCCAGTCTCCATCACCATGACAATAAAATTTACTTTGCTTTAACCCATACCCCCCCCCCCAAAAAAAGAAGAACCTGACAATTAGTTATTCTTTTTAATTGTTTCTCTATCTCCCTGCCCCTATTGTATGAGACAACTGTAAAATGGCCAGTTCTCTTAAGGGGTCTCTGCTTTCCTTAGTCCTGTTTTTACTCTAAAATCAACCTCTCGAGCTTGACTTACCGAAATAGTTATTGTATGATATGACACCAAGCATCCCATTCTACAATCTTCAACAAGTCAATTATGATCTTTGCCTTGCAATTTTGTAATTGTGTCTGTTGGGAATGTATGGACAGAGGGGGCCATCACTCAGCCTGCCATATCATTGTTCAGGAACAACACAATGATCTACCTCTAAAAAGTCGCCAAAACCCAGACAGAGTTAAGGAGGGCTAGTGGTGACTTCCCTGAGCCTACCACAGCACTCGGGTGGCAGAGTGATCTCACATGTCCTGAAGCAGTGAAGAAAGCTGACCTTGAACTTGGGTATGAAGGATGAGCCCAGAGTGTAGTGAAAGGTAACAACAAATAGCACAGAGAATAAATGGTCCAGCTTCACCCCAACTCTCACTGCCCATGTCCTTGACACCACAGAATTGGCAAGTCAACATCAGGATATGTGCTGCCTTCACTTGCACTGGGATGTTTATTAGGATTATGAACAACTATCCTGTTCATGGAAGCGAGTAAAAGTTATTTGAAAAAGTGGAGATCACGCAAATTTGGAACCAGGGATTTATTTTGCCAGCACAACCTTCCATAGCACTGGTTGTCATTTGGGGGACCCAATAGAAAAATCCAGGAGAGGGTGCTTGTCCCATAACTCACCCTTCCAGTCACAGACGTCTGCAACAGATGATGAGCATCTCAGGTCTCGAGCAAGTTTGGAACAGCAACTATGAGGACAGTAAAGAATACACGCAGAAGAAAAAGCTAGATTATTTGGGCTGTAAAACAACAGTCCACTGGGTTCTTAAAAGACCCACAGTAGAAGTGACATTTGTTGAAGTCCTGTCAGAGAAGGCTTTGTGATATTTGTTTAAAAACGAATCACACTGGGGCTGGAGAGATGGCTCAGTGGTTAAGAGCACTGGCTGCTTTTGCAGAGGACCAAGGTTCAATTCGCAACACCCACATGGTGGCTAACAACCTTCTGTAACTCCAGTTCAAAATGATCCAATTCCCTCTTCTAAACTTCTCAGGCATTGAACAACATGGGTGCATTTACAAACATGCAGACAGAACACTCATGCCCACAAATGAAAATAATAAATAAAATAAAAAACAAAAGACACAAAAATAAATGAACCACAGAGTTGACTATGAGCTGTCCTTGGGGAATACTTAGATACCAGATTATCCTCAACTTAAAGTTAATTTGTACAAACCAGCCAACTACAGGCCTTCATTTTTGATCAAGGGCGAAAAATGATAATCAATGTACAGATGGTTAAAAAAAAATTCACTTCACAGGCTTGGAAACAAAAGTTCTTAAATTCATTTGGAAAAACAAAAGACCCCGAATAGCCAAATCAACCCTGAGTGAAAAGAGCTACACAGGAGGGATCTCTATACCAGATTTCAAACTAGACTACAGGGATATACTCAAAAAAACAGCCTGGTACTGGCACAAAAACAGACCTGTTGACCAATGGAACAAAACCGAAGATCCGAATCTGAGCACATACAATTTCAGCCATCTCATGTTTGACAAGGGGGCCAAGAAACCACAATGGAGAAAAGACAGCATCTTCAGCAAGTGGTGTTGGCAAAACTGGATCACCACTTGTAGAAGAATGAAATTAAACCCCTACCTCTTGCCCTGTACAAAAGTCAACTCCAGATGGATTAAAGACCTCAACGTGAAACCCCAAACTCTGAAGGTGATAGAAGAAAAAGTTGGCAGCAGACTACAAGACATAGGCGTAGGAAAAGACTTCCTAAATCAGACAGCAGCTGCACAAGAATTAAGGTCGACAATTGACAAATGGGACCTCATCAAACTCAAAAGCTTCTGTACACTGTAACTCAAAAGAAACAAATCAAGGAAGATGAAGAGAAATCACCACGGAGTGGGAGGAAACCTTCACTAAAGATACATCTGACAAAGCATTTGATTCCAGAAATATAAAAAACTACTCAAAAACAAGAAAAAAGTAAACAAACGACCCACTCAATAGTGAGCAAAGAACTGAACAGAGATTCTCACAAGTGAGGAATTAGAGATGTCTGAGAAACACTCAAGAACTGTTCAACATCACTAATCATTAAGGAAATGCAAATCAAACCTCACTTTAAGAATTCACCTTACTCCAATAAGAACTGGCTAGGATCAAGAAAACAAATGATACCAAGTGCTGGAGAGGTTGTGGGGAAAGGGGACACGCATTCACTGCTGGTGGAGTGTAAACTCGTACCAGCCACTATGGAAGCAATGTGGTAGAACCCTTGGACGACTTAGAATGAACTTGCCACCCCCGCCCAGCATTACCACTCCTGGGTCATGTACCCCAAGACTACCCACCACACAAGATACATGCCTGCCATTTTGATTAAGCTCTCTTCACAATAAGCAAAGGCGTGGCAACAAACCTAAATGCCCTCAACTGACGAGTGGCTCAGAGAAAATGTGGTACATCTACACAATGGATTCTATAAGCAGTAAAGAAAATGACCTCAACGAGCTTTATCAGGAAAATGGCTGGAGTAGAGGACATCATTGCTCTAGTGAAGTCAACACAGTCCCAGAAAAACAAACTGATGAATGGTATCCTTATCGTGGGTGCCGAGGCAATATTTACCCATTGTAATATTTCTTGTTCGGGCCCCCTAGCTTTGTCACAAAGCAGTTGGTGGCGTTAATGCATTTTGGAAACAACAACAACAACAGCAAAGATGCATCAAAGAACTGACTGAACAGTGAACATTCTGCCTCAAAACAGTTCAATCTCCCCTGGGAACCAATATTGAGGAAAGACTAAGGAATGAAAAGCATGTTTGGCAGAATGTGCATGAGCTCTGGCAGGGGGGGGAATGGGCAGGATTGATGTATAAAAGAAATTAAAAAAAAAAGAAAAAAATTATAGACTATTAAAAGAACATATGAAGATAATATAAGGTTGTTAAATTACAATAAATTAATCAACTATTTTCAATCCTTTGACCATTCAGATAGAGGCTCTATCACTTTACTTCTTCCCCAAATGTCTTTCTTCACCATTTTCCAGTATGCCTCTTTCCATGTCCCTGACCATCCAGCCACCATTGGCTACAGCCCCATGAACTTACAGTATATAATCGAAACAACACTCTGGCCATTTTCTCTTCCAGGCAAAAGTGCACAACACATGTGCCTGCCCGAATGTTTGCCCACTGTGAAGACTTCCTTCACCAGTGTCCTTTAGGTTGTTTCAGAAATATGCTGCAATGCTGCAGTTGTCCACCTCTGGGTGGTGCCTGCACAGCGTGCAGAAGCATCAGTAAACCAAGCCCTAGTCCTTCCTCTTCGTCTGTCAACTGATCATAGGGCAAACGCCATGAAGCCATAGGTTCCTACTTAAGCACAGGAGGCATTGTGACAGGAGTGGGAACCAGAGGAATTTTGGGCAACTTCTTCATTGTAGCTTGCTTGTGCCCTCAGGGCCTGCCAGGCCCTGTCACATATGTAACACTTCCATTGAGAATGGACTGTTGCTGTGAATGTCCTACTTCATGGTCTGGTTGGGTCAGATAATACCCAGCTCATGATGGGGAGCTCAGGTCGCAGGGGGACTTGGTGGCCCATTGTCAAATGTTCGGTTTCCACTAAGGACCAATAGCAGGTTAGGAGCTGTCTTTCAAAGGGAGAATAGTTGTTTGCAGATGAAGGTAGAGCCTTGCTCTAAAATCCCAAGGGCCTCCTCTGTGATCCCCTATGGAAGCCTGCCACAGACCCCAGAGGGCATTTCTATCTGCCACTGATACCTCAAGCACCATTGGTTCTGCCTGGATCATATGGCCATAGAGGCAGAGCCACCTGGACTGCAGCCTGGACCTGTTGAAGATCCTTTTCCTGTTCCAAGCCCACTCAAAGTTTTGCTGCCTTCTGAGTCACCTGAGATATGGGTCGTAGTAACACACCCAAGTGAGGAATGTGCTGCCTCCAGTATCCAAAAAGGCCCACTAAACGTGGTGCTTCTTTCTTGGTGGAGGTAGGGGCCAGGTGCAACACTTATTCTTTAAACCTTAGAAGGAAGGTCTCTGCATGCTCCAACACCACTGAACTCCTAGAAAATTCACCGANTGAACATAACTGGCCAAAGAAGAATAACAAGAAGACGAAGGTTAACTAGAGGAACGGATGCGCGGACGACAAGACATCCAAGGGGTGACTTCCGTCAGTTTGTTTCTAGGAAGAGCTTATTCTACGACTACAGATCAATTAAAAACTTGTAGCTTATTAGTAGTTGTTTCCTGAGACGGAAAACCAGTTGATATAGTAATCCCGGTTCCAAAGGAGTCAGATAATGTCAGGGAACATGCCATGTAATAGGGCAGGGTGTATTTCGCAATTTTACCAAGGAAGCACACAGTATGAGAAGGCTAGAAAGATAACTAGCGTTCCATGCGGGGGCTGGCCTTACTGAGAAGAAAGTCTCCATATACAGGTTCTAAGGTCCGAGAAAAGGAAAAGAAAGGCCCGTGACACATGTCTGATGTCGCGCCTATTAAACCGTGTTACGTGTTCATTGAATTTAGCAAGCGAAGCAACAACTAATCTCAATAACTAGTAAGATCAAAAGCATGGGCATAAGAAAGAAAATAAAGCAAAAACAAAGCTCTTCGAATGTTCTGGTGTCTCTCTTAATACTTTCCATCTTATAAACTCAGTGAAAGGCATGTCCTCAGGGTCCTCACATTTTGGAGAATGTGGCTTTACACTTCAAATCCACTCAAACATGCCCATCTGCCTGACACAATCCCTTCATCAATACAACCAAGTAACCCAGGCAACGTCATAACTCACTGGTATAGTCATCCCATGTTTTAATAAAGTGATGCACCAACAACATTTCAAAAAACCTGGTAACGACCGGTTTGTTAAGGGTTGGTAACTGCTCAAGCATCCATGTTAAACCTAGAAATCTCTACGCAAAATGGACCAATATCGAAAGAAACGCATGGTGAGCAAATTTTTATATTTGGCCTACCGAACAATGGACCTTATACCACACGGCCCTTAGAATCCATTCCAACACATATTGCCGTATAGGCGTAACTGCGGGAACGGGGGGGAAAGTGGGAGCAGTGCAAACTAATTAATTTCTTTAGTGGTATAGCGTATTTCCTTGTGGACCACACTTCCTATCTCACCTCTAGGGAATTGTTTAGCCTTGACCTTCAATCTGGTTATAGGTCTAGAGGCAACAATTGTTGGGCCCTGAGGGACATTAGCTCCCACTGGGAGGGGGAGATTAGTTTCCTCAGGCAAGGGTGGGGAGGAGGGATCTGCAGGGTGTGGATTCTCTGCTGAGGGTGGGGAGATTAATTCCTCAGATAAAGAAAATCCTTCAGAATCCGAGGGTTCAAAATCCTCATCATTGTGGTTCTCCCACACATCTCCATCCCAAGTTTCAGGGTTTCACCCTTTCCCCACCAGTGCTCTCACTTTGACTGCTGACACTCTTCATGGCTGGGAATTAAATTTGCATTGTAAATCAGCCAAACGTATAATAAGGGCTCCAGCTTGATTTTCTGCCACTTTAGCTTTTTGGCTGCTGGAGAGAAGATGCTCTTCCTGGGCACACTTGGAAACTTTTAAACTGTTGTTTCGAATCTGGAGCTGGTTAATATTATCACTGAGCTCCTTATTTTCCTCTATCACTTTATCCAGAGATGCTAGGAGCAACCAGGCAACATCATTATTTTTCTTATTTTTCCGCACTTTCTCAAACGTTTTATATATAGAGTCACTAAATTCCTTTCTTCTCACAAGAGGTGAGTTAGGTGAGTCAAATGGATCTATCTTCATAATTACATCAAATAGTCTGCACCAAGGATTATCATTCCTCTTCATGCCACCAGGAGAGCCTTCAGTAACTCTAGGCTTCATTGGGTTGGAGAGCTGGCTCCAGAGACTACCAAGCCCACTAAAGAAATTCATACTTTCAATTCTGTTTCTCCAGAACCACTCCTGGTACCAAAATCTGTATTAGTCAGGGTTCTCTAAAGAATTGAATATATGGCTATATACAATTTATTGATTTGCTCACATGACAGAGTTCAAGGAGTCCAACAGTAGCTGCGCCACACTGGAGAGGCTGAGAATCCAGGGAACTTCTCAGTCCGAAAGGCTGGATGTCTCAGTAGTCCCAATCTGGTGCTGAAGGCCCAATGGATTCCAGGAGATCTGCTGGTCTCAGTACACACTGGGATCCGAAGGGTTGATCACAGCAGCAAGACAAACTCACCAGTGAGAGAGAGGCAAGCTGCAGGAAAAAAGGGACCAGGTCCCTCTGGCATGGCCTTTAATACTGCCTCCCAGTGGAAGGTAATTCCCACATTTGGGGTGGACCATCCGGGTTGAGGTAGTCCAATCCAAAGATCCTTTTTCTCTTATTTGTTCCTTAGTCCAGTCAAGTTGACAGCCAGGATTAACCATCACAATAACCATTACATATGTATCAAAATTATGACCTCTGAGAATAAATTCTATATTAATTCCAAAGTAATTTAAAGTAGAAGGCCAGAGGCATAGTCCTGAGGAGCCGTAGGGCAGTAAGCACACCCTATACCTGGTCTTTTCACATTTGCACACATGTTACAAATCGAAGTAAATAACAAGGCCAAATTGAAACTTTTCCCCTTTGGTGGAAGGAACTGTAAGGTCGTGTTGAAAACCAGCACAGACAGAGGAAAGGATAAAGGAAGAGGACCAGTGATGAGCAGCCTTTACCACAGTCAAGTCAGGTGAGCAATTTGGATTGATCTCTGTGTCAATTTGGGCTTTTACAGTTCCAGGTCTTAATTGCTCTAGGCTTGTAATACATATTTATACCTCACAATGCTGTTTCCTAGATTTATTTTTATTCTTCATGGTTCACTTAAATATTCTTAGTTCACTGAATTTCCATATAAATTGTACAATCAGTGTGTCAGTTCCCAGAATGGTATTTTCTGGTATTTTAACTGAGACTACTTTGAATGAGACCATGTTAATCTCTGCCTGAGATGGTGGAAGTCACTAAAGGTCAGGAAGTACCTGACTATCTTTTTTTGGTTTCAGGTAACAGTTTGCTGGAGAGGACCGGAAACCACCATTGAATTAGGGAAGGAACTCAGATGCCCTCTGATTGACCTAGGATGAATTCAGACGCACACCTTCCAAACTCCCTAATCCTAGCCCTAACCCTAATCCTATCCCTAACCCTAATCCTAGCCCTAACCCTAATCCTAACCCTAACCTTAACCCTAACCCTAACCCTAACCCTAACCTTAACCCTAACCCTAACCCGAACCCTAACCTTAACCCTAACCTTAACCCTAACCCTAAACTCTAACCCTTTCTTTAGAAATCCTTGCTTCACAGCCTGGTCTACAGAGTGAATTCCAGGACAGCTAGAGCTACAGGGAGACCCTGTCTCGAAAAGACCAAAAAAAAAAAAAAAAGAAAAAAAAAAAAAAATCCTTGAAACAAAATAAGAATAAAAAAAAAGAACAAAAAAACTTATGAAAAACTGAAAAAGCGGACAAAAAAGGAAATTTAAAAGCTTTAGTTCCAAAAAAAAAAAAAAAAAAAAAAAAAAGAANAAAAAAAAAAAGAAATCCTTGCTTCAGAAATGACTAGGTTACCCAGTTGTCCTTACAAACTAATCTGGGCAAAGCTCCTTCTCCCTGGGCCTCATTTATCAAGTCTTTTCTGCTTCCTTCAGTCCTTTAAACTTTGGCTTGCCCCAAGGATAAAGCCTCCAACTGGATTCAAGCCAAAAATCTCCTTCCCTGAATCACCTGGATATAAAGTAAAGGACCCTGAACAGACATTCCAATACTTCCTTTACCTTACCTGCCTCCCAGTCACCAAAACCTGGGTCTCCATAACATTGCTTACTTCTCAATATACAAGAAAATCCTCATTTCGAGATGCTTGCACATCCTAAGGGTAAGGATTGCAGTAACACCCCTCTCTCTTTTTTAACTATCTTCTAATTGTACTCACCCCTTTAAATAAGTCCCCCCTTAACTATAGTTGAATTTGTATTTTATGGAAGGTCTGTGACTCATCTTCAAAATTATTTTATAATATTATTTTTTTCTTTTCATAAACATGGTCTTTATTTATTTAGGTCCTCCTTAATTTTTTTATTTTTAAATTTATTTTCATATGTATATGAATGTACCCATCTGCATGCAGGTTTGTGCACCCGTGTCGTGCAATGCCGCGGAGGTCAGAAGAGGGTGTCAGATTCCCCTGGAACTGGAGTTCTCCTGGAATTGGAGTTGCAGACGGTTCTCAGCCGCTATGTGGGTGCTGGGGATCGAACCCAGGTCCCCTGCAAGAGCAGTCGGATTTTTTACAATATGTTTTTTACTTATTAGCACTAAGATCATACATCTCTTTCCTTTTATTTTCCTAATTAGTATATGTTTTATGGTACTATCATAAGTTGTATTATAAATTGTTTTATTAGATTTATTTATTGCATGTGTCTATCTCTATCTGTTTGTGTGTCTGTGTATATAGGCACACACATACATGTCAGAACATATGTGTGAGGACAACTGCAGGACTTGGCTCTCTCCCCCTACCATGTGGTTCCAGGATATCACAGTCAGGTTTTCAGACTTGTTGGCAAGTATCTTTGATTGCTGAGCCATCTTGCTGGTCCCAGAAATTCTAGCTTCAAAGTTCCTTTTCTAAGTTTCTGAAGGTAGAATGTATATTGATGGCAATTTGGTGACCTTACTAAAATCACTTATTAATTATAATGTAGAATCTGTCTACAAATCTTTTATCTATGAATGGAGATTTGAATAATAAGTTTACATATCTTCTAGTTCTTACATCTTTCATTTTATTGTTGCATTTCACTGTGTAGGATCAATAACATGATATTTAAATGTAATAATATAGAACGTTCTCATAAAGATAAAGGCATTCAATAGTTCATCATTAAGTAACATTTCCAAAGGTTTTGTGGAATAATTTAGAATTATTTTTTTTGTGTGTGTGTTTGGACATTT
Source organism: Rhizomys pruinosus (assembly GCA_009823505.1). Classification (NCBI taxonomy): domain Eukaryota; kingdom Metazoa; phylum Chordata; class Mammalia; order Rodentia; family Spalacidae; genus Rhizomys; species Rhizomys pruinosus. Next base: position 76,341 of record VZQC01008895.1, read on the forward strand.
TATTTTTTTATTTTTTATTTTTTTTAAATTAGGTTTATTGATGCTTTGTGCATTTCATACATTTTTCCAATTCAGTTCAGGCTTATTTCCCTTTCCCTCCCCCCCACCCCCACCCCATCCCAGATCATGCATTCTGCCATAACTGTCCTGCATCTTTCTCTCAGTTTTTTTTTTCATTTTTAGCTATAAGTGATAATCCATGAGTACAAGCTTCCTTCATGCAAAACCTATCTGCAGGCTGTTGTGCCCAAACACCTACAGCCCCACCATCCAGTGGGGGGTGACAGGTTGTTTGTTCAATCAAGTTGATCAAATGAGTGTCCAGACTACATTGCTGTAGTTTCACCATTCACCCCAATCGCAGCCCTTACATTCTACCACGCCCCCTCTTCCGCAGGTTGTTCCCTAGGCTTAGAAAAGGGGCACAGGTGGATGAGAGGTAAAACAGTCCACTCTCTCTGGAGCTGTTGACTTGGACTCTGGTCAATTCTGGCTGTTTCCTTTCATGGGCTGACAGTTTGTCCAGGAATAACCTTTCGATCCTACTGGCCTGGCGCGTTATGGCGTCTCCCCAATTTAGAATTATTTTTAATCTGACTATTCTATTGTACATTTTTAAAGTTTTATCCATTAGAAGTACATTTTAGATTAAACAATATTTCCAGAGGTGATGGAACCTTGAAACCTGTATGGCAAAGAAACTATCAATAAACCTAACTTGTAACTCAGTTTCAAGTGAAATACTTCAAGTATTTCCTTTTCCACTTCTCTCAAGGAGAAGACATTCTCCTATGTTTCTTGTGTTCTCAAGTTTATCCAACTGTAGTTTTAGATGTGATGTGGTGGTTTGAATGAGTGTGTCCCCAGAGGCTCCAAGTATTGGGATATTTTATCCCAAGTTGGCGGCACTGTTTTCGGAGGTCTTAGAGGTGTGGCCGTGCTGGAGAAAGCACGTCACTGGGGGTCGGGTTCAGAGAGTCCTTAGGCTTTGCTGGCTCTCCAGCCGCTCTCTGCTTCCTGCACCTGCTTGAAGATGTGAGCTTCTGCTCCTGCTCCAGCCCTATCTTTCCCAATACGATGGACTCTCATTGCTGTGGAACCATCCGTAAGCTCAGACAAACTCCTCCTTTTATAAGTTCTCTTGGTCACAGGGTTTGGTCACAGCGAAAGTAACTAAGACAGACAAAAGCAGGAAAACCAATAATTTAATATTAATCTATTACTCTAATGAGAACAGCTTTTATTGAGGACAGTTATGCAATAAATGTATAGTGTTGAACTCTTTGGTTTTCTTATTTTTATTTTACATGTATGAGTGTACTGCCTGGATATATATATATATTTTTTATTTATTTTTTAATGTGTATGAGTGTACTGTCTGCATGTAGGTCTGTGCACCTGTGTCGTGCAATGCCATGGAGGTCAGAAGAGGGCGTCGGATTCCCCTGGAACTGGAGTTAAAGACGGTTCTCAGCCATCATGTGGGGTGCTGGAGATCGAACCCGGGTTCTCTGCAAGAGCAGTCGGTGCTCTTAACCACCTAGGCCATCTCTCCAGCCCTGCCTGGGTATATATTAAGTGTACTCATGTCATGCAATTCCCCCAGAGGTCAGAAGAGGGTATTAGATTCCCCTGAAATTGGGACAGATGTTAGCTGCCATGTGGGTGCTGGGAATCATACCCAGGTCCTCTGCAAGAGCAGGCAGTGATGCAAACCCCTGGACCATCTCTCCAGCCCTATACCTATTTTAAAGTAGGCAACCCAAGAGTCCTTCAACTTTGTATGTACAGTAATATTCATAGAAACATTGTTATAAATAGCAAAAAAGTGTGGAAGCACTCCAAATATCAAATAACACAGGAACCTATAGATATACAATGATCATATAGTAGGATTTTAGGTAGCCATGAGAGAGAAAAAATTATAGGTTAAGTACTTTATTGTTATTAATTAAGTATGGTATTGGTACATTAGACTTTATACAAAACCAAAGTAGTATAGGTGGTATAAAATAATTTGGGTTTAAATATCCTTTTTGTTTAAATGGAAATATTTGAATTATAAACATAAGTACAAAATATTAATGATTAACCATTAGTAAACTATAAAATATATACAGTCCAGATATTTAAATAGGCATTAAACATAGGGCCAGAAGCAAATAATGAGAGCCAGAAATACTAGAATCATCCACAGGACAAAAGCCATTTTTCATTCTTCAGCATCTGAAAGATTGTCATTCATTAGCCTAAGACTGAACTTTGACTTTGATTAGAATATTCATTTCTGAAAACAGTGGTTATTGGGCCCTTGGGGAAAATTAGTGTGAAATTTTAGCACTGCTAGAAACTCACTAATGAATACCGACAGTCATTAATACATGCAGTTAATTGCAGGGTCTGACTTCTGCTTTATCACCAAACTGTCAAGTAACAGTGACCACTTCCTAAGCATGCATGTGCCTGCCAAGTATTTGCTATATAGTAGTTATATGTAATTTATATCATTTAAATCTAAAGGTAAAATAACATCCATCTACTCATTGATATCATCTGTAAAATATATAGCAACCAAAATGGAACTCATCTGCGATGCCCATGTATGAAGACTCATCACTCTTTAATTTGCTGTGGCCATGTTCACATTCATCTATTCCTAACTTGAAAGTACACTCAAAGGAGAAACAAGCTTCTGATGTGCCACTGATTAAATATTATGATAGAACAGGTCAAGGCAGTTCCTTTATGAATCTTGCCTGCCCATATTGATGCCAGGAAACACTGTTAAAATAGCATTGTCTTTAGTTACTATTTAGACAAAGGGTATGTAATTCACATTCCTCTTTACCCTCCTTCTCTCCAACAGATACGGCATTGCTTAACATTCAATTTTGAACAAATATTGAATATCTAAAACACTGTCAAAGTTCTCTAAAGGGAAAAAAGTGAGATAGTGGGATCCCAGGGTTGGGGTTAGAATAGGAGAGATGGGAGAAAGCTGGAAGACACTAGTGGATTATTTGGGCAATTATGGAAAGATTATCTTTTTTAAATTTTTTAATTTATTTTTTATGTGTATGAATGTACTGTCTGCATGTAGGTTTGTGCACCCATGTCATGCAATGCCTCAGAGGTCAGAAGAGGGTGTCGGATTCCCCTGGAACTGGAGTTACAGACGATTCTCAGCCATCATGTGGGTGCTGGGGATGGAACCCAGGTCCTCTGCAAGAGCATTCGGCGCTCTTAACTGCTAGGCCATCTCTCCAGCCCTGGAAAGATTATCTTAATGGCAGTGATAATAGTATCTCTGTGCTGCACATCTGCTAAACTAGTTAAATTATCCTCTTTAAATAGATTAATAGCTGGTTGTAGAGATGGCTCTCTAAGTTCAGTTCCCAGGACCCAAATAGTGGTACCAGAGTGAATCAACTCTGGCAAGAACTCTATGACTTCCTCATGTGTGCCTTTGTTTACCTGTGCTCTCCCCAATATATAACTGTACAAATATTGAAAAATTGAAGCTTCCTCTGCAAAGGAATATTTTAACTGAGTTCTGTATTCTACTACTTTAAAGTGAAACAAAGAAGAATTGGCACCAAATTTCTTGATCTCAGAAAGTTGACCTGGGGCAACATTCTGACTTATCCTGAGTGTCTCACATCAATTCTTTTGTTTATCCCATACACAACAAATGATTCATGAGAAAACCATTTGAATGCTGACATGGTTAAGAGCCTGTCCACTTGGGGTAAGCAAAAATCTTTTCTGGTTTAATTAACTGAAGGCACAGTAAATTTTAATCTTTAAAACATAATCTCAATGACTTTCTTCATCATTGATTAGTATCAACCAAATTATATTAATTGGCGTTCATATGAAGTCTAAATAACAGCATATCTTCCTGTCCCTATGACTGCTGAGGGCATTTATTTGTGGTGTTTTTCCATTTTTCTTTTATGCACAAGTAGTTACTGATTCCCTATTTATTTTCTCAAAAGATAAATTGAAACCCCAGAACCCCTTTTGTATTTTTTTCCACTGATTATAGTCTTCTAGAATGAAATATTTTCCTAGGTTAATTGTTACATCTTTGGATAATACTCTTTTCCAGGAGACAACTGAAGGATGAGATTGATGCAGGTCACCCCCAAGTGCAGCACACAGATGGGGCGTGGGCGGTAGGAAGAAGTGCAGGACACACACTGCTGCTGAGCTGGTACATATTAACATACAGCAGATATTTCAGGACTAGAAGAATATCATCACAAAATAAGAGCCACAAACATTTATACAAGTTTTCCTCTAATTTATTAGCTCAAATTCTATGCTACTCCACCCTCTTTTCCCCTCCATTCAGAAATAATCAACATAATTGCCCCCTTTCAGGGGTTCACTGGAAGCAAAACTATAAATTGGGAAAATTCAAGATGATAGAGACCATTTAATATTTAGTGATTAAACTTAAATACATGGGATGAATTCTGACTGACTGTATACTGCTATATCTTTCTCACATCTCTCTCCAATAAGTTTCCTATATGTTCTTACATGATGAACTTTAGATCTTCACAGTTTTTATTCCCTCAAAATCTCATAATAAACACCAGTTTAAATTTATTTTAAGATCTATTTTAATTTTATATATGTGCACATGTATGCATATGTGTGTGCAATTTTCTGCAAATCCAGAAGAGGGCACTAAATCCCCTCCAATTCCTCTGCTCTGTCTTCCCTGTCACCTGCCATCCACTCTCCACTCATTCCACAGAAAGCCGTTCCTGTATCTTCTGCCTTCTCAGGGCTTGTGTCAAAACACAATCACTAAGACAGTCTCCTGCAAACAACAGAGCAGCAAGGGAACACGCGTGGGTGGCTAGAATTCTATCCTGAGCCTGCCTGAGTTCAAGAGTTGGTCTGAGAGTGTCGCGTGGGACAAATCACAGAACTTCTCTGAGCTTCTGAGTTCTCACCTAGAGAAAAGGGATACGTGTATTTCCTAGTCCATGACTACTCTGAATACTGCACGAAGTAGTCTGCATGAAACAGAGAACACAGAGCCTGAGGCATTCAAGTCACACTGTGGTGGGCATGTTAGCATTGTTCTTTCTCTCACTTTGAATGTTTTGTATTTTATAGCTGTTGCTCTAATACATTGTTAGTCATCTTTCTGTCACTGTAACCAACACAAATAATTCAACCTTAAAAGAAGAAAGATTTATTTTGGAACAGAATTTTGGAGTGTTTATTCTGTGGTTGCTTGATGCTGTTGTTTTGGGACTGTGGAGGCACAATGTATCATGGTGGGAAGAGTCTGGTGAAGTATGTGTATGCAGATGTACCTTACCTCAGGAAGAACTAGAAGGGGTTGGATTCCTAACATTCCCTTCAAGAACATGACCCTAAGGAGTAAACTTTCACCTACAAGGCCCCACCTCCTCTTTTTTTTTTTTTCTTTTTTTTTGTTTTATCTTTTTGAGACAGGGTCTCTCTCCCTGCAGTCCCAGCTGACATGAACTCACTTTGTAGACCAGGCTGGCCTTGAACTCACAGAGATCCACCTGCCTCTGCCTCCAGAGTGCTGGGATTAAAGGCGTGCACTGTCATGCCTGTCTGGCCCCACCTCTTAAAGGTTCCACCACCCCCTAATGGAATGGCAGACTGGCCATCAACCCTTTAACATGGAGCCTTTGGAGAACATTCAGTATTTGAGTAACACCAAATATCTGTTAATCCAGCATTAGTGGATGGTCAGTTGCCTTTGTTACAGAGATCTTGTGTTCCCAGCTAAAGTTTTAAATGCAGGAACCTTATCCTCAACCCTGTTATTCCGCTTCATCATTATTATATGATCAGCATTGTCTGTAACCGCAGTTACATCTAGTTTACTTAATGGTCACTATGTTTACATCAAATGTCGTGCTTATTATTTTACGAACATTTTATGCATCCAATCTCTATAGCACTACCAGATGGGGGCTAACATTTCCATTTCAGAGAAAAATAAATAAAAGAGTCAGTTATAAGGGAGCGAGCAGAGCAGAAAAAGGGTATCTGCATGTTTTCACGTTTTCATAGCTACAGATATATTAAGAATTACATGGTCCAAAAAAACCCTGTCACCAAGAGATCCTGACACCCTGTTTGCTAATAATATCATAATAGGAATATGCCCATAAAGATAAGTAGGACATGGGCCTTATCTTTGGAAAATTATAACTTTAGTTGACTTAACAGGAGTATTTTGATTATTACCAGTTTAGCTCCCTGATACTTAAAGAACATGGAAAACCAGAATCTTTGTGATAAATGGACATTGGGCATTCACAAAGCATGTTTATTTAGTAAAAGAAAAAGTGGGTTCACAAGTATAGGATAGAGAAATATTTAATTTAGAATCACACATCAATCCACATGAACGCTGTGGAACATGCCCCTCTTCCAAATAAATAAATGTAATTAAAGTTTTTTTTAATGAAGTGCCCTATATCCTTTGTAAAGACATTTACACTTTTTGGATGTCTCACAAGGACTTAAATAAGCTAAGGATAGGAGGCACAGACGGAAGGGGAGAACAGGAACATCCTTCAACTCCGGAACTTGAACTAAGCATTTCAGTGGCCATTTGGAAATCCGAGTACAGGGGACAACTTTGGAGTCTATTGCATTAGTTTAGAAGAGAAATAAAGATGAAAACTGGGCTAAAGATGTTGAAATTAACAAAAGAAATCTGTAAGATACAGAAATATTAGCCAAGATCACTGCAGAATATGATTATGTGTGAGACATCTGGGCTAAAAGCCAATTGTTTAAACATTCTTTCATCCACGGACTTGATCTGGCTTTGTGACTACTGTGAAATGAAGTGTTAAGAGAAAATAACCCTTGAGCAAAACAAGAGCATTACCTTTACATAATTACCCTCATTCGCTGTGTACTTTGTGTGTGTGTGGGGGGGGACAACAAGGAGTAAGCAATCCTTTGAGCAAATCATTAAGCTTATCCAACACTTCAAAACCCATGGTGCACACGGTCCAGCATGACCCAGTCCCTGCCTATATCTCTGTTTGTTTGTTTATTATTTATTTATTTATTTATTTATTTATTTATTTATTTTATGTGTATGAGTGTACTGTCTGCATCCAGGTTTGTGCACCTGTGTTGTGCAATGCCGCGGAGGTCAGAAGAGGGCGTGGGGTTCCCCTGGAACTGGAGTTCTAGAATTTTTTGTTACGGATGGTTCTCAGCCGCCATGTGGGTGCTGGGAATCGAACCCGGGTCCTCTGAAAGAGCAGTCGGGGCTCTTAACCGCTAGGCCATCTCTCCAGCCCCATCTCTGTTCTATTGTGTGGTCCTCCAGTTCACTGGGATCCAGCTACAAGAAGCTACCATCTTTTCCTTAAATGCATTGAAAAGGCCCTCTCTCGGGCTGGAGAGATGACCTACCGGTTAAGAGCACCGACTGCTCTTGCAGAGGACCCAGGTTTGATCCCCAGCACCCACATGGCAGCTGAGAACCATCTTTAACTCCAGTTCCAGAGGAATCCAATGCCCTCTTCTGACCTCCACGGCATTACGCGACATGGGTGCACAAACCTACATGAGACAGTACATTTATACACATACAAGAATAAATAAAAATTTAAAAAAAAAAGAAAGAAAAGGCCTCTCACTTCTGACTCTTGTGTCCAGGTCCTTCTCTGAGAGCTGTCCTGCAATCGCTTATCCAAAAGTGACCTATCTCTTCACATTAGTTTATAGCTCTTATTTCAATTTGCAAAGCTCTTGCCTGACTTCTCATTGGTTGAGTGCCCTACTTACAATCTCACCTGTGAATACTGACACCTTTTTTTGTTGTTCATTCACTGCTACATCTTGACTATAATAATGCATATAATAAACACACAGAAAACATTCAAAGACTGAATTATCTTAACTGCCAGAATACAGTTCTACATACGTTACAATGAGTTTTAAAATCCATTAATCCCTTGATGTAAATTCAGCAGGAGTAATCAGGTTCATAGCATGCATTAAAAAAATAAAATAAAAACTGGGACTGCACAAAGTTTCCTGACTTTGTAAAGTCAAGGAACTAGTAATTGGAGGTACAATACAAAGAATTTAATTTTCCATATGATTGGTCATCATTGAGAAAACCTCACAGAGTGCTTTTGTTAATTTACTATCAAAGGACTAGGGATTAAAGGTCAAGTTAACTATAAAAAAAAGTTATTACTTCATTATTCTACAGAAAAGGAAATAAATTTAGACACATAACGTGGTTTGAGAAATTTTAGGGTTTCACTAAGGTTTTACTGCATCGAAATTAGTGAAAAGAACAGGAAGTGGGAGGAATCGAAGTGATTCTATTCATGAAAGTAATTGGGTATAAAAACACCAATTCAATTTTTGTATTAAGGGGCTGGAGAGAAGGCTCAGTGTACTTGCTCTTTCAGAGGACCCAAGTTCAGTTCCCAGTACCCACCTGGGGCTACTCTCAGGTAACTCCAGTTTGAGGATCCAACGCCCTCTTCTGGCCACTGTGGATATGATTCACAGACACACAGACATGCACACAAACAAATAAAAATTCAAAAATATTCAAATCTGTTTTTTTTTTTTTTTTGTCCTTTTTGAGACAGGGTCTCCCTGTAGCCCCAGCTGTCCTGGAATTCGCTCTGTAGACCAGGCTGGCCTTGAACTCACAAAGATCTGCCTGCCTCTGCCTCCCAAGTGCTAGGATTAAAGGCGTGTGCCACCATGCCTGGCTAAATCTGTTTTTTTTTTTTTTAAACAAAAACAAATGTTTATGTGCTTATTGAGTTTACTGCACCCTCTGTTTACTGTACATAATACCATTTAGCAAAACAACCATGTTTTTCTATTAAAACGTATACCTTTCTGTTGAGTAACTGCTTTGTCAAGAATAGAAATGATATTAATTTGGGTGTCTTTGTATCTGTGCATGCAGCAATTACATTGAAGTATCAGGGAGATCACCAGGAAAGACAAAGCAGCTTAGTGTAAAGCAATTGCAAACAAATGAATTTTCTGGTAAGTGCATGGTTTTCTGATTTTTTTTTTCATTTATTTTGTTTCATATGAGAAGATGGGCTAAAATCAAGCACTATTAAAATTTTAAGATACCTATACAATTGGCTAAAATTCTTCTAGGATTCAAAGATTTCAGTTTTTATGACTATTCTATTCTCCATAATACTGATTTGTTTGTGCCAGAGTTTTCTAAACACATAAATAGATTATTAAAACAATACTTAACCTACATAAATAGGAAAAATAATCCATGTTTACTATATGGATTAGAAAGTCTTTTTCCAATAAACTTATAAAAAATTTGGTCAAGGTTATAGCCATTTGCTCTTCCAAAACTATGATGTATAAATACTGTCAAGACAGTTCATCACTTTCTCCGTGTCTATGTTGTTGGTAATATTGTAACAACTTGAAAACTACAAATAAACATACAACAAAATTATTGTTAAAATGTGAAATAATTCATTATAAAATTCGCCTGATCGTGCTTATACTTTCTGGGATTAGCAGATGTTTAACCAAAGATGAAGAGCTGAAAGAGACTATGATGAATGTGGATGAGAATTCAAATGTCACATAAGTCCCCCTTCAGACCAAAAGGTTATTTTCCATAAGTCTTAAAAGAACTTGGCTTCATAGAAATATGTAATGGTAATATTTCAATTAAGATGTATTTTATACACAGTTCATCAGCTTAGAGGATTTCAGAGCTGAATGAAGGATTAAGGTCAGGAGACCTCATCTTATATATTATACATGAAGAAATGAACCACAGAGGTTTAGGAATCTTCCAAGACCACACAGTTTATTAACTGTGGCCATACTTTCTGAGTCCCTCTTGAGAATGGATACTGGGAGCTAAAATTCAGGTTTCCATATTACTGCTCATCTTGTGTTCATTTCCAGCTCTAAACCTGATTCCTCACCTGTACAGATGAACCTTTACCTGCTTCATAGGGCTTTCTGACTTCTGATGGATAAGACTTACAACCTTCCAGCAGCTCGCCTTATCTTCCCAAAACTGCTTCACCAGTGAACCGTCCACAGTGGGATGTTACCACCAAAGCAGAAGTTCAAAGGTACAAGAACCTCAAACAATATCCATTTAATTTATAGCTCTTTTTAAAATTAATTTTATGTTGAAATAATTTTTAGATCAACAGAACCATTGTTAAAAATGGTATTATCATGTTATCTCACATCAATCATATAGTTTCCCCTAATGTTAACAACTTACATGACTATGGTACATTTAGAAAAACCTAATAAATTAACATATGCATAATTCTTTTTAAATTGAAAATATTATCATGAACAAGAGACATTGGATTTCCCTAGTTTGGCTATTAATGTCCTCTTTATGTTCCAGGATTCTATCTAAGATACCACATTATCTTTAATGTAACCCTTACCTTAAATTCTGCACTATCTTATTTGAATTAAGAATGAAACTATTCATGTCTTTTCATCAAAAACAATGAGCTTGCAGCTAAACAAAGACTTCCTAGCCAAGCAGATCTTAAGAGAATGGATCCACTCTATCCATCCATTCCAAAATGTGCCTAAGTTTTGCATTAACCAATTTGCTGATGACTGAAAGGGAAATGCCACTTGGTCTTCCAGGACAAACTGGGCTCAACACAGACACCATGCTATGCATTTCAGGGCTGGAGACATGGCTCAGCGGTTAAGAGCACCAACTGCTCTTGAAGAGGACCCGGGTTCGATTCCCAACACCAACTGGTGGCTAAGAACCGTCTTTAACTCCAGTTCCAGGGGAATCTGATACCCTCTTCTGACCTCTGCGGCATTGCATGACACAGTTGCACCTACTTACATGCAGACAGTACATTCATACAAATAATAATAATAATAATAATAATACATCAAGTTTATAAAAGTGAGATGAAAGGGGCTGGAGAAACAGCTCAGGGATTAAGAGCACTAGCTGTTCTTGTTGAGGACCTGGGTTCATTTCCTAGTACCCACATGGAGGCTAACAATCATTAGTAACTCCAGTTCCAGAGGATCTGGCACCCTTTTCTGACCTCCATGAGCAATACATAACACCAGGGTACTTACACATATGTAGGCAACACATTCAAATGCATAAAATATAAATAAACAAATAAAATTTTAAAATAATAAATAAAATACCGTTTTTTTGTTTTTTTAATTTTTTTTTATTAATTTTATTTATTTCTGTATGTGTACGAATGTACTGTCTGCATGCAAGTCTGTGCACCCGTGTCGTGCAATGCCGCGGAGGTCAGAAGTGGGTGTCAGATTCCCCTGGAGCTGGAGTTCTCCTGGAATTGGAGTTTCAGACGGTTCTCAGCCGCCATGTGGGTGCTGGGGATCAGAATAGAAGGCTATTCCTTATCTGGTAAGTGACCTGTTAGCATACCTAAGGTGTAGACTCTAGCAACATTTTATAAATACCATTTCCTTCCAAGCACTACTTCCAGACACCACAAAGTGAAAGTCCTTGTGGAGTGCTAGGGAAAAGCAGTTATTTCTTCTCTTACAGAAGCCACATTGGGACATGCAGGTTATGGCACGTGATTATAGTTTAGAGCTCAGCTAGGGCAAAAGATAATGGGGTAGTGGTTCCTCCCTGTGCTGATGAATGGCTCTCCTGATTCAATGCATGGCTCTGCACACCTCCTTCCAATATGCTTAATCTGCCACTGCATTGGCACAAAGGAACAAGAACAACCATTCCACAGATTATCAGAAGTAGGAGGAAGAGGACATGGATGAAACTTGACTCTAAAAGTTCTATCTCAAAAGCAGTCACTACAAAGCTATCCATTTTATTGTCAACTAAAATCCATAGGGGGCACCACACAGTGAGGAAGGAAACGTGTTAGATCAAGCTCTTCCTCCTTTTCTTTCCTTGACTCTTCTTCTTCCTCTTACTTCTCCTTCTGTATATGCAGTGTATATATGTGTACATGTTTTGGGGTATGTACACATGCTTATGTAGTTATGCCTCTGCATGTAGATGCCATGGGTGTGTGTCAGGTATCTTCCTCAATCACCCTCTGTCCTATGTGTTTTGCCTCTACTTTCCAGCTTATTGATTTAGTTAGACTGGCTAGCCAGTGAGCTCTAAGGATCTTCTTGCTTCCACAGCCCCCCCCCCCAGTTCTGGGCTTATGTGTACACAGCACACCCAACTTTGTCCATGGGTACTGGGGATCTGAACTCAGGTCCTTATGGTCGCTCTGTAAGCAATTAACTTACGTCCTCTAATTGAACAGCACTGTGTTTATTTTAACTCACAGTTCCAGGTTATAATCCTTCATTACAGAGACATCCAGACAGCAAGGAACACTGAGCATCTCTTCATGCTCACAGCCAACAGCAGAGAGAGAACTAATGCATTCCCACCCATGCTCTGATCACCCTCTCTACAACAGTTCAGGATCCCCTGACTGGGGAGCGGTGCCTATCTCAGAAAAGACTCGTTAGTCCTACCTCACATGATCATCATCGTCCCCCAGAGGCATGTTACCAGGCCGATCGGATTCAGAAAATCCCTCATTAAGACTCTCTTCCCAGGCAATTCTATACTTTGTAAAATTGACTGAAACTAAGCATCATGGGAACCCCACTCTCATGATGTCCCCTGATCCCAATTACCCCCCAAGTCTGAATTGGGGAGATCTTCCCACATGTGAACTTGTCAGCAATACACTCAAACCTTTTTATGACTTTAAGTGATATAGATGCATTCAGACAATGAACACCACTGTGCTTTTAATCCCAAGTTAGAAAAAAATTAGAAAGTTTCGCCAAGTACAGGAGGAAATGCAGGGAGACTTCTTAGCCACTAGCCAGGATCAGAGAGCTCTAGGGCCACAAGGGGCCTGCTGGAGTGTAGAAAGTAGGCCAGGGACAACTCAGCAATGCTTGTGCCTTTTCCTGTAAACAAACCCCCTTCAGAGAGGCTTGTTCATTTGTCAAGTGGTCACAGCGGCAGCTGGGTCACAGATAATCAAGGATCCTGGGGGCAATTAGTTTTAATGCAGTGACAGTGAAGAAGTGGAGAGCCCCAGTGTTTCAAGCATCCTCCTCAAGCTCTTTATTAAGCTGGGAGACGAGATGTTTCTTGTCAGACTTTTTGATTCCTGTTTCAGGGGCTGATGCCCTCATCTCTGTTCCTCAGCAAACACCCTGCTAACCCGAAGGCTGGGAACTGGAGTGGAAAAGCATCTCAGGTCACCCTAGTGGGGGCCAACTGCAGGACTACAGCTCTGCTTGCTTACCCTGCCTTCTTGAGAGTCCAGCCCAGACTTTTCTCTATCTCCCAGAGCACCTGGCATAGAGCGGGTATTCAATAAATCTCTGCTAAACTGAATTGGCAGTTCACTTAATCAGACGCAGCCTGGTTTTTTTTTATCTGTTGAATGGGAAGACTGAAGTTTTCCTCCAGGATTATAAGGAAGACCACAAGGAACCAAATACAATTGGGGGACACAGGGGACAAACTAATTTTCCTTAACTTTAAATCATAAAACATATCTTGTGAGCCTTCTAGGGCACACAACATTACTTCGGTAGTCTTAAAGTACTATGTTAAGTGGAAAGATCAAGTTTTTATTAGTTTCTCAGTAATAATTGTTAAGCAATGTATGAGGAAAAGAAAATTAAATTCTAGATTCACATAAGAGCGAGCAAACATTCTAATTTGTTCAATATGACCATGCAATAAAGAAAATACATTAAAAATTGAATAATTTTCCTGCCTATTATGGTAGTCGATGATTTGATAATTTATTATTGCTAGACGTTCTATTCTGTTAAGTGTTTTAAATGGATTATACCATTTGTTCCACAATTCCACAAAATCGTCCAATCCTGTTTTACCATGTCTTTGAGGCACAGATAGCTTAACTTCCCTGCTCAAAGTCAAGAAGTACTTTGACTATCAAGTCCCTGTACTAGGATAAACACAGCATTGAAGTGAATCCCTGAACACAAAAGAAAGATAGGCCACCCACCCAAGGAAGCTGTGACACATGCCATGTGCAAAGTTCTGAGCTAACTGATTCTGAGTGAATTCAGTGGAAAAAAAGATGCAGATTTATCCTCATGGAACTTCACATACAGCACAGGATGAGAGTGCTGAATAAGTAATACTACAAATAAGTACAGAACTGAAAATTACAGTGAGTGCTGATCTGAAAACATAAAAAGCCACAGGTGAGAATGCAGGACACTGTCAGAAAGAGCACCAGATGGGGCATGGCCAGATGGCTAGCAAAGGCTCTTCAGAAAAGTTACTAATAAGGGAGAGAGGAGGAATGAGATCAGCCCGGAGCAGGCTTTCCTACCACAGAGTGTCTACCCAGTGCTCAGCTGGAGAAGGAGCGAGGCTTACTCATTGAAGGAGAAGAAATCAGAAAGTGGAAAAGACAGGGAAATATAAAAGGCAAAACGGAGAACCAGAGAGTGTGAAGCGTACTCAAGAAATCTTTAAAACTGCTGGCTCGCTGGGGTGTAATTGTCTTCCCCATGTGGGTTTATAAGTGAGGCTGAAGCACACAATGGCATTGAAGAACAGCTATTTCGCAGGCGAGACTGAGTTCATTTTTCAGTGGAAAGGGTTTGAATAATGGATGGATAGAAATAACTGCAGACAAAGCCCAACGTTGTCTGAAACTCCTTCCCCAAACATTGCACAGACTTTATTTCACAAATCAGGAGACACACTCATCATAAACGTTTGTTCACTGAGAAAGACCAAAATGACAGAGCTGTACCCAAAGATATCTGCAGGTTAACTTGGCTTCATCAACACAAGCTACACATTGTGGTCACTGAAATTTGCCCAAGAGCTCCCATTATAGTCCTACAAAACAGTAATTACATTTATTTGTGTGTGTAGATGTGTGTACATGTGCATACCATAATGCATGTGTCAAATTCAGAGGATAACACATGCTACCATGCAGGTCCTGAGGAATAAATCCAGGTTGACAGACTTGGTGACAAGCATCTTACCCATTGAGCCTTATCACTGGCCCACAAATTACTTTTTTTTAAATTTTATTTATTTTTGTACGTGTATGAATGTACTGTCTGCATGTAGGTTTGTGCACCCGTGTTGTGCAATGCCGTGGAGGTCAGAAGAGGGTCTCGGATTCCCCTGGAACTGGCGTTCTCCTGGAATTGGAGTTTCAGATGGTTCTCAGCCACCATGTGGGTGCTGGGGATCGAACCCGGGTCCTCTGCAAGAGCAGTCGGTGCCCTTAACCACTAGGCCATCTCTCCAGACCCAGAAATTACTTTTGTAAGCCCATCAAGGCAATACACATCATTGATACATTAATAATAAAGGAGGTAAATATATTAATTAATATATAAGCTCCAATTAGACTATGGAGTCCTCAGATAATTCCCAAAAGATAGCATTGAAAATCAGACAGAGAAAGAAATAGACAAGCCATATATTAATAAATGATGAAATTCCTAAGGGATGATGGGGGGACATTTTCCATGTGAAGTTAAGTCAAGGAGGAGCCAAAATCCTGCTTTGTCACTCTCACACAACTGATGTTTAAGAACAAGAAAATCTGCATGGCACACAATTAAGAATTTTTCTTCTTTTGAAAAATATGTCTCACTAAATTTAAACAAGATATGCTTGGGACCAAAGAAATAAAAAGAGAAAAATATATTTCTTCCTAGAATACCTTGCTGTAACTTTAAGCTTTCTGAAGCATTTAGCCACAGAGATCAATATTTTCAAGATTCCTAAAATAAACATACAAAAGCCAAAGGCACCTGTCAAAAGCGTGCAAGTCGACAGTGCAAGGTTTTCTACCCATAAGTCCAAGTTCAACCAGAAAAGCCAACGGATTTGCAGGCAGATCCTGGTATACATAGACTCATCTGGGCCCCATCATCTTGTGTTCTGGACAATATCAAAACTATTTAAAATGTGTCAATGCCAAGTTTTTTTTTAAAGTTCAAGTTTAGCCATCTTTAATAAGAAGCAATGGCCTGGAAATGTTCCTTACTAAGCTCAGCATGTATAAAATAACCTTAGGGCTTTAATTTTTAAAGACATTGTGCTTTGATCTGAGATGATGCTGGAGAGTAAGACGGGGGAGCAGATGGGACATAAAGGGATGTTACGATACCACTTAGAATATTGTCTGTAAGTTCCCTCTCTACAACAAACCATTCCTAATGGTCCCACTAAATTTCTATTGTTTCCATGAAACACAAAATCATAACTTGGAATTCCCCCTTCTCCTTCGCCACCTATTGCCCTGTCCTCCCTAGAATTTGACTTATAAGCATTCAATGACTGTTTCCCTTTTCTTTTTTGAGACCAGGTCTCATTATGTAATCTGGATTCACCCCAAGTGGGATGTTTCTGTCTTTGGCTCCCAGAAACCTGGACTGCAAGCACAAAGCAAGGTCTCTTGAATGAAGGAATATAAATACATATATAATCTACTGAGTGCCTTGTATGTATATATGGGGTTGTAATAAAGTTAACATTTTTATTGTTTTCAGGCTAGGGAAAGAGCTCAGGCAGTCAAGTTCTTCACACACACACACACACACACACACACACACACACACACACTGACTTGAAATGATTCCTAGAACCTATATAAAAAATCTGGGTATCAAAAAGTGAAAAAAAAAAAAGAGCACAGTTGTTTTGCCTGTCTTACTGGCAAGTGCAGCTACCCTGTGGCTGCCACTGCTTTTGCCATCCTTCAAAGACGTGAGACACAGCTTTTCAACCTTCCAGTATGGACTGAAGACTCATGTCTCTCCAAGAATCCTCCAAACTTTCAGTGCCAGATGGGGATTGCTGAGACATCCAGCTTGTGGACTGAGCTACTATTGGGGTTTCAGCCTCCTCAGAGTATAGACTGCCATTGTTGGACAACCCAGGCTGTATCACAGAAACCAGTACAGGAAGATCAAGACAGGAAGGACAAGGTGCTTACTGGACCTCATTTGGTGACCATGGGAAGGGAAAACCCAGTGGGGAACACAAGGGCAGAACTGATGGTGGTTTGGGCTTGCCAAGGAGGAGCCTTCAAACATGACATCTTTTCAGCCTAATAAAGAAAAAAATCATAAGCTGAAGATGCTAAAACATCTGATATATGTGGCATGCATATATTCATATTTTGGAGTGATGCAGACTGGAAGGAACAACAACAACAACAACAAAAAGACTGGGCCAAATAACTGACTGAAACAGTGAACTTCTGCTCAAAACAGTAAATTTCTGCATCAAAAATTTTAAAAGAGACTGAAAAAAAGACGAAAAACATGTTTGGCAGAATGCATGAGCGCTGTGGGATTGTGGGGGCACGGAAGGGGGAGTGGGTCTAGACTTGGCTGAGGCTCACCGAGAAGTCTCCCTAGTTTACATGGTGAGCTCTAGAGGAGTGAGAGACCCTGTCTCAAATAATTCAGATGAGTGGGGGAAGGGAGGCTGGTAAGATGGATCAGCTGGAAAGCATTTGCTGCTGTGGAAGCCTGACAACTTGAGTTCTATGCCCAGAAGGAGAGAACCAACTTCACAAAGTTGTCCTCTGATCTTCACCCACACATGGGTACATCATGGGTACATCATGTGTACATCATGTGTATATCATGTGTACATCATGTGTATATCATGAGTACACATACCTTATAATATGTTAAAATAAATAAAAACAAACTAGATTAGGCTTCCGAGGAATAACACCTAAGGTCATAATGTGGTCTCCACAGGTCCAGGCACACATACACACACACACACACACACACACACACACACACATACACACACGTTATTCATTAATTGGCAGAACTCCAAGAAATACAAAACAACAGGAAGTAAATTTTCTAAATTAGGAAGCTGAGGAAATTGATTTCACAAGCAAACAATCATTAAAAACTTTCTCAGACATTTCTAACACCCTAAATACAATGTACATGGCTTGCCATTGCAATAGTTTCTAAGGTCTTAGGAACTGATAGTCATGTTATTCACCTTTGTGTCACAGGAAACATAAGCACAGTGTCTTATTTAGCCAGTTCCCCTACAAGCCTGTATATTTGATTTGATATCGAAAAGAGCAGAAAGGGAATGCTTGGCTAAATGTACCCTTTACAAATGACTGACATTTGAATTCAGTATTGACTTGGAGAAAAAAATATGATCCCATTCATATTCTATACGAGCACCAAATACCAAATGAATACAAATGGAGGCATTTCCACGCCTGCCTTCCTCTGCTGTTTCCAGCATGGGCTGGGGCAGGGGGACAGAGTGGACCTCCCTCAGGTGAAAACAACAATGCTGACATCGATGCTAGCACCACTTCCCCAAGGGAGCTGCCAGGGTGGACATGAAGATGTAGACAGAAAAGAAGTGGGGGTGGGGGGCAGACGTTGCTATTCTGTGGATTAAAGATGGAATGAAAGGAGAATCGGAAACCAGCCCGACAACTGATAGAATTTTCAGTGCAGCCAACCTAAGTGCCAATGTGTATTCCAGGAGGGAAATTGCACCTCGAATCCAAAAATGATCTCAAATCCCATTCCCACCCCAACACACACATTTGCATTTACGAATGACTATGTAATTATCTTTAAACTCATTGCTTTAAAAGCTGTAAGACTGGGCTGGAGAGATGGCCTAGTGGTTAAGAGTGCCAACCGCTCTTACAGAGGACCCGGGTTCGATCCCCAGCACCCACATGGTTGCCAAGAGCCGTCTGAAACTCCAATTCCAGGAGAACTCCAGCTCCAGGGGAATCCGAGACCCTCTTCTGACACGGGTGCACAGACCTTCATGCAGACAATACATTGATACACATACAGAAATAAAAAAAAAAGTGTAAGACTACTAACAGCTCCGTTTTAGCATGTATCAGACTACATTAGATTTCCTTCCCTGATATTCTCTATGACAAATGAAGTTCAAACCTACATATCATGTAAATTATTTCTTCAAATAACAGTGGTAGATTCAAAACCTAGACATCAGCTCATACTACCTGAGATCTTGTTGAGCTGGGCCTGGTTATGCCCTTGTGCAGAAGGAAAAAATGCATCTGACAGAACCAATGGGAAGTACACCCTCCAGCCAGAAAGTAGAGCACATTGTATTAGCACTACATATATCTCAGGTCAAACAGGTCTTGCTTGCTGCATGGGGAAAACTCTGTAAGCACATTAGAAGGCCAGACCTGCCTTTCTCAAAAAGGAAATCAAGTGTGGTTCTTGTTACTGCCTGGAAGCACAGTATGTCTAGATGTTACAGCCACAAAGGCAGGTTGGGAGAAAATTCCTGGTCAGAGGCAATAGCAACTCTGGCCTGGGTAGAGATCTAACATTCTAGTTGGTAGGGTGATCACCTAGGTAAGGTACCAGCCCTAGGAAGACAGGCTGACTATAAGCCTAATTTTATGAAGTAGTATATTTATTATTTCCCAGAATTTCTTCCCCTATAGTAGATCATTAGGCTGTAGATATTAGCTTCTTTAAATCTGTCTGCTTTTCTGACACTAGAATAACTTCTCCTGTTCTTTCTATTTTTTTTCTAAGCATGCTTTTCCTAGCACTTTGGGTTTCCTCAGCAGTTTGGGTTTCCATACTCGTTCTTACCATGTGTCCAAGTGTGTGACCTCCATGCCAGCTTAAAAGCCATGACTTTTTTCATTCTCTCTTCTTCTCCTCTGGGAATCACTCAGATTTACAGCTTGCCTGCCCTTGGCTTTTTTCTTTTGATCTCCAATAAAATTGTCCTAAAGTTGAGATTAAGAATCCAAAGAGATGATCCCGATTTCCCCTCTATGAGAGGCCACTGCTAAGCTAGTAGATCTTTGCATGAGTCTGAGGGAGTCCTATGGGAGCCCATAGTCCTGACCTGCTTCCTCGACACTGAATTCTCAAGCACCTTGCTCCTCAATTTGCACATCACAACTATTTATCACTGTCCTCAGTTTCCTCAGGATACTCCCCAGAAGGTAGAATCCTGCACAGTCCAGATAGAAGGAAGAGTATCATGAATTCATGAGAGGAAGAAGGAAGGGGGCATTGAAGGGAGGGAGGATGGAAAGGAGAAAATGGCAGGCTTTTAATTTGAAAGGTCTTTACCCTCTATCTTAAAACAGGAAAGATTTAGACAAACTTGGTTTATTCCCAAACCAATCCCTACAGGCAAGCTCAGTAAAGAGAGCTTCCTAGCTGGAAGAAGAGGAGTAAAGTTAGCTTGAAGACAATTAGATGCTGATGTGATGATAAATTACTACCCACTGTCTCCTTTCTGCTCAGTATTTATGGAGATCGCAGAGCTTGATTAATTTTAAGGATTTTAGGGTAGAGGGGAACGTCAGCTCATAGCCTGTATGGAATCTGGGAGGCGCTGTGGTTTTGTTATGCTCTAAGCTACTGCTGGATGTGAGAATAAATCATGTCCCACAGATGCAGAGCAGAGCGACAGGGAGAACAGGGAAGCCTTTGCATCTCCTAAGCAGGCAGAGACATCAGATGAGAGAACAAGCTCAAGATCCCAACAGTTCTCAAGTTCACAGTGAAGGAGAATTGGCGATGGGAAATGTGCACCATCTCTTCAGGGTCTCTGGTAGGACTTGAGAATATGATTTTAGCTCTCAATAGAAACTAAAGAGAAAAGGATCCAAATTTATCAAGGTGCTGGTGAATGTTGTAGTGCTAAGTGATTCTAGAATTCCTGGTGCTTAATGGGAATAAGTTGGGCTCCTCCTCAGATGTCCTCAGCTCAGCCCCACCTGCCTCCTTGACCATTGGCCACTTGCTCACTGGCAAGATGGAGCCACCACCATCATGACTTATCTCCTACCACCACCTCCACACCATCCACGAGGGAGTCTTTGGTTCCCATTCCTGACGCTACTGGCTCTCAAAGAAGCTGGGTCCTTCCTGCCTGGCCCAGGTGCAGTGCTGTTCATTGAACATGAGATGCCACGCCTACAGATCCCTCAATCTGCTATGTGAAAAGCCCAGAAATGAGGATAGAGGGTTCACCAAATGGAATGCCTTTGTTCTTTCAAGCCACTATGGCCAGCTCTGCCCCCCCCCAGGCTGATTTGTTTCCTTCTTCCTCTGGCTTGCTTCTCTACCCTCTTCATTCCCAGCATGCTAAGGATGCAGGCTAGTTATTGGCATGTGAGTTCTGTGGCACAGATTGCTAGACTATGGCATACTGACTGGTACTTAAATTTACTCCAGAAAGTAACTTAGTAATAAATCACCTAAAATTAATAATAAATGTCCACATTTGGCTGAACTTAGTAGCCAGGGTTAAACTGTGAAGCAGAAACTGAAATCAAGTCTAGAGCAAAAGAAAATGACATATTCATAGTCTCATTTTTCAATATAAGGCTAAAATGGATGCTATATTCAGAGACACTAGGAAATCTGAACAGGATAGCAGTTATTTGCCTATAGTCTTGAAATTCAATGTGGTTCAAATTCAAAGTCTCCTATGGTTTAGATATGGTTTGTCTTATAAAGGTTCACATGGTGGAAACTTTAGGAGAGAGGTCATTAAGATGTGGGAGTGCAAATCTTCTTAGGTCTCATGCAACCCCACCCAGTGGTACCAACTTCCGTGCCATGATATAGCAAGAGCTTCTGACCAAAACAAGATGCCAAAATACACCTCTTCTTTGCATCTAGTTCTCAGACTTGGGTATTTTGTTCCAGCAATAAAAACAGACCTGGGAAGCATACACAGTGGATAAGGAGTTAAGTGTAAGTTTTAGCCTTATTTTTGCAATTGACCAGCTGTGTACTGTTGAGGAATTTACTGAAACACCTGGACTCTTCACCCATAAAACAGAGACAACAGAAAACAGATCTGGGCCCTCTTATGAAAGAAAGAATCACAGTGATGGGGCTGGAGAGATGGCTTAGTGGTTAAGAGCACCAATTGCTTTTACACAGGACTGGGGCTGGAGAGATGGCTTAGTGGTTAAGAGCACCAATTGCTTTTACACAGGACTGGGGGGTTCTATTCCTAGAACCCACATGGCAATTAATGACCATCCATAACTTCAATTCTAGGGGAATCCGACGCCTGCTTCTGACTCCTTGGGCACTTCATGAACACAGGTGCACTTACACAGATGCAGGCAATACACTCATACACATAAAATAAAAATAATAAATAAAATTAAATTAAAAAAAAGAATCAGTGACTGGTTAAATGCCTGAAAAATAATAAGCACTACATGATCATTACTACCAAGGTATTTTCTTGGTTGAAATTGGAGAAACCTTATCCTTTAACAAAGATAACTTCTCTATGGGACATAAAGATGAGCACTCATATGTAACTGGAAACAGATATACAGTTTAGATTGTTTTCCACTCATCTTAAAGTCATTCCTCCCCCCACTTCTTTCTCTTGGATAAAACAGATAGTAAATCACTTTTAGGATAAAAGAGATACACTTGTGAATCTTATTCTCTTAGTTTTCAAATATTCATAGTAGACACCTAGAAAGATATACTCATAAGTATACACATAAAAATGAAATATATTCTGCCAAAATTGGAGAAAAGGCCAATGAGTTCTCCAGTCTGCTGTTTGTTTTTCCAAATAAAGTTTTATTGGAATACAGCCATTTGTTTATGCAGTTTACAGTTGCTCTCACATAAAAGGAAAAGTTGGATAGTGGCAGAGAGTTTGTGGTTTAGAATGTCTCAAATATTTACTACTTGATTATTTGGGCTCTAACCAAAGAAAAGAAAATGAGGGAAGAATTAAGAATGGGAGAGTTGGACTGGAAGGACAGATAGACAACACCGGACAGAGACCTTCGAAGGACAAGGTAATGTTCAATGAGGCTAATCACATGCAGAGGAGAGGTGAGGAAATGATAATTAAATCAAACTGTTAGCAAAGACTGAAAGACACAATTAATACTTAAGAATAAATGCCAGAACCAAAAAATACACAGGCAATGTCTACCATAAGTCTTTAAAAATCTTTTATTTATTAGTTTTATTTTATGTGCATGCATGTGTATAAGTGCACCTATGCAGGCCCCGAGGAAGTCAAAAGACATTGGATTCCCTGGAACTAAAGCTACAGATGGTTGTTAGTTGTCATGTGGGTGCTGGGACTAGAATCTGGGTCCTCTTAAGGGAATCAAGTACTCTTTTTTTTTAATTTTTTAATTTATTTTTGTATGTGTATGAATGTACTGTCTGCATGTAAGTTTGTGCACCCGTATCGTGCAATGCCGAGGAGGTCAGAAGAGGGTCTCGGATTCCCCTGGAACTGGAGTTCTCCTGGAATTGGAGTTACAGATGGTTCTTAGCCGCCATGTGGGTGCTGGGGATCGAACCCCGGTCCTCTGCAAGAGCAGTCGGTGCTCTTAACCACTAGGCTATCTCTCCAGCCTGCATCCAGTACTCTTAACTGCTGAGAAATCTCTCCGGCCCCATCTCCCATAAGTCTTCAAATAAATGTTTCACCTTGGGAAGTATAGTTAAAGAAAACAGAGCAAAAATCTGGTATGAACTGAACACAACAATAATTGAATTTAATTTGTTATGACTATTGATTTAGATGCTTATTGCAGAAACATCTTTGAAGTTATAAAGAATAGCTTCACATAAGTGTAATTCCATGACATTTTCCAGTTTATTACTTTAATGAATGAATTGAAGGAGTAAAATCCAAGAAATGCAGCATTTTAATGGGAAAACTGGAGAGATTAATTATTTAAGAAATTCAAATTAGTATACACAAGACTGACTCTGGAGCAGATCTTCATCTCTGTGGCCTCATATTTTCCTGTTAAGAAATAGATTTCACTTCCTCTTAGTTTCATATTAGCATCTTTGAGAAATTTAGCACCAGGCAATGATGCATTTCTCTCACTAAGATAATCTTATTTATTGTGTAATTACTATATCTTATTAAGAAGCATTTGTTGAAATCTGTCTTAAAGATTAAAAATATGTCTGATGTGATTTAAACATCTTTGAAATAGTGACTCACACTGGCTCTGTTATATCCTAGAACTGATTTGCTGAGGAACTAATTTCTTCACTAAAAATATACAATTTCCTGTTCTCTCAAATTTCTTCCTTCTGTGAGGGCTAAAAGGAAAATTGTCACATTTTCTTGATAATCAAAACCACATTATAAATAGCTGCATATTTAGCAATACAAGACTTGCTAAAGTAAATTAGCAAATACTCATGTAATCATTGAAATTATGGGAAAATAATTACATGGGAAATGTTTATAGTTTATTAAATTAAAGTTTTATCATAATAGATTTTAATTTAACAAGGAAAAATTCAGGCAGTATATTTGTAACTACTCAGAGATTCTTTCTGGAGTAATTAATGAAAATTTTCTAGATTTTCTACAATATATTCCTCCATGTTTTCTAAATTTATAAAAATATTTTATTTTATTTCATCTTTATTTTATGTGTATGAGTGTATTGCCTGGATGTGTGTAAGTGCACCTGTGTCATGCAGCGCCTGAGGAGTCAGAAGGCATCAGATTCCACTGGAATTGGAGTGACAGCCCCCATGTGAGTTCTGGGAATAGAACTTGGGTCCTCTGCCAGAGCAGCCATTACTTTCAACCACTTTGCTCTCTCTAACCCTTGTTTTCTGAATTTGTATATTTAGTGTTTATTCTATCTATAAAGACATAATAAATACTGCTAAATATGTCTTACATCTTATTTAGATATGCAAAACATTAAATATCACAATTTAGGAAAATAAGCAACAACTTCTCTTAAAGCCAAAACTGTGATAGTTTTTAAATGTTCGCTGGGCATGGTGGCACACGCTTTTAATCCCAGATGCAGAGGCAGGTGGTTCTCTGTGAGTTCAAGGCCAGCCTGGTCTACATAGTGAGTTCCAGGCCAGCTGGAGCTATAGGGAAACCCTGTCTCAAAAAGACCAAATATATATATATATATATATACACACACATATATATATATGTATATATATATGTATAAATATATGTATATATAGTGGGGCTGGAGAGATGGCTCAGCAGTTAAGAGCACTGACTGTTTTTGCGAAGACCCAGGTTCTAATCCTAGCACCCACATGGTGGCTAACAAACATGTGTAACTCTAGTTCCATCCGAAACCCTCTTCTGACCTTCTCAGCCACTTCATGACTTGGGTACACTTACACATATGTAGGCATAACACTCATACACATAAAATAAATAAANAAAAGGATTATGGATCATTGTTTTTGATTTTATAAAGAATATTAGAGACTGGTGAGTTGGGTCATCAGGTTAAAAGTACTTGCTGCAAGCTTGACAAAATCAGTCCTGATCCCCAGGGTCCACATGGTGGAAGGAGAGAACCAATTCCTGAACATTGTCCCCTGGTGCCCACACATATAAACCAACATGCTCATATGTATGTACTCATATACGACAAACAAACAAATGAGTGAATGAATGAATGAATGAATGAATATTTCATAAACAACCCTTGGTACCTGGCACAGCAGGTATGATGATTCCAGTGATGGTGGAGATGAAGAGCAGAGCATTGACCCAGAAGTTCATAACAGATGAGGAACTGGAATGGAAACCACAGACACCATTTTTCCTTAGTAACAGCACGCTGCCTGTCAGAGCTGTGGTGAAAAGTGTACCTCAAAAAATGATGACGATGGAAAAGTATGTGACTACTGTCTACATATTAGTAAAATGAGTTCCAAGGACAGGTGCAGACTGAGATCTGCAGTTAGAGCTAGGAGGCCTCGATGAGTCCTGCCCAATGTAAAATTCTTTCCTGTTCCATAAGCATCTGGTAAATAAGTTCATAAAGAATCCCCTCATAAAGAATCCTAATCTCAAGACTGACTCCTGACTGTACTGTCTGGGCTTCCTGATATGCATGAATGACTTTTAGGATAAGGACAGAATCGGGAATAATGACTTTTGCCTTAGCCTCGGACCAAAAAGTTGCTATTTATAATGTAAACAAGTTCATTGAGCCATATGCTCCTCTGGTCACTGGAACATCTAGCCTTAATCCTCCAGAACCCTCCTTGTCCTCCACTCAAGATAATGAATAAATGTACAAATCTATGCATACTTTTAAAGCACTGAAAGCAATGTGTTTTTTTTCTTTTTGCCCAGGAGAATAGAGACGTCCCTTTGTAATTGTGTGTGTGATATTCAGGGCCTGGGGATCAAAGGAGGAGATTCTTTGATAAGATAATGGTGCTTTCAAATGCATTCTGGAGATACACTTTCAATAAAAGGAAGGCGTGAAACTGGTTCAGGAGCACAGTTCTGAGAGACATGTGAAGGAAGAGGTGCCGGGCAGTTTGCCCTTGACCTTAAAATGAATGTTAAGAATCGGGCTGTTTCTTAAATCAGGCATAACTGTAACGTAGCTTAGAAACCCTGCACTGGTTCGTTCGCTTTGCTCACAGTGGTACATGGGCTGGAGCCACGTCTCTTTTCGATCTGGCTTCCTTCCTTACTCCTTCAGGTCTGTAAGTAGTTATAGCTTACTGCTGTTAGGAGCTCCATAACATAGCACCCTACAGGATTTCATTAAACTGCCGCCATCTTCATGAGCTTGCCATCCATTTACTGACAAGTAAGATGGAAAAGTAGGTGAAGTTTCTTGCTCTGGCCAAATTTGACTCCACAGACAAAGTAACACTTTTACCAAAGTGGGAAGCCAAAGACAGCCCAGCCTCTGTTTGTATTCACAGAGATTTACAGAATGGAAGAGTGTCAGCAACACTGTTCTACAGGACAGGAAATAATGAACCCAACACGACTCGGTCAACATCAGGCGTTTTAGTGTCTGAGCCTCCAGGACTTACCCCACAGTCCTTTCTCCCAGTGTGGAGCCAATCTTGAGAAGTCTGACCACTTCTGTAAAATGTGAAATATCTACAAATAGATGCTCACCAGTAGCTTTCAAGGAATTGTTACTAAACTGAAAGATCACCTTCACAAAGTGACAACAGACATACATTCTGAGGAGTTTATTTGTTAAACATGGAGCAGGGCACAAAATTATAAAGACACAATATCCCGTTCATTTGAATTACCAACCTTGGTATCATGGAACTCTTGAAGAATATTAATGTGGGTGACACAGTATTTTAATATCTGAGGATACAGTTATCAGCTAATATTTTCCTATCACATTATTTAAAAATGTGTCTGTAAATCAGGAAGTGAGTAAGGTGGTGTCACAATATTTCAAAACGCAAAAATTCAAATACTCAAAAATGTGTTGTCTGTATTTCTTATCTAATGTGACAAATTAAACAGAAAAGGAAAGCCATTAAAAGAAGTTAACTGCTGTACTAATTACAGTTACTTTTAATAGATCCTCAATAAAAGATATTTCCATTTCCAATATCCATTGTGTTGTAGAATAAATTGCCAAAATTTTATGTATGTTAGCAAAGCAAAGCTACAGAAAATGCATGTCCCCAGCAATGAGGACAAGAATAGATATTGCTTTATACACTAGAGACAACAGTTTATAACTATGATTGTATACTAAGTACAGGAATATACTTCTCTTGAGTCAAAACTATTTTTCAATCTCTGAAGAATGGATGACTACTTGGAAATGGCAGACTGATGAAGCAGAAGATAAGCATCTGGGCCTGAGTGTCTTGCTAAGGAAATGGACATTTTTTTCAGATATCTACCAAGGTGGGACCAGTTCTGGAGTTCATATCCGCCACTGATTATTCTCAACTGCATTTCCTAGTTTTACAATATGAGGGTTATTTCTGTGAATTGGAAAGTGGCAAAAATAATGTACTTCATAGTGCTTATGAAAATTACATATATGTATGTGTATATACCGAAAGCAATTTAGTCCTAGCACCTTGTCAAGGGTTAGTAAATGCATTTCTCGTCTTTTTTTAAAGACGTGTTTATTTTCATTATGTGTACATGAGTACTTGCCTGCGTGTATGCTTGTGTATCAGGTATATGCCTGTTGCCTTGCAGAGCATAGAAGAGGGTGTTGGATCCCTAGGAACTGGAGGTTCAAGCAGTTGTGAGCCACCATGAGGGTGTTGGGAACTGAATTTGGGGTCTCTGCAAGAGCAGCCAGTGCTCCCAAGTGCTGAACCATCTCCAGTTTCTGTTTTCACTGTTTTAATCACCATCTCTATGATGACCACAGGGATTCTCCCAGAGACGACATTGGTGATCTCATTGGCTGAGGCTAAACATCTTGTCAAGACCTGCTTTCAGCAAGTTTGGTGTATTTCATTCTTCTTGCTTTAGAAAGAAATACTGAAACTTTTGTTCACCTAAACATTCAGAACACTATATACAGTAAATCTTTGTGTATGCTTTTAGCAAAATTTGTAAAGTCTTCAGAAACCATGGCTATCATCCTTCCTCTCTGTAATATATAATGGTTTCTACTTTTTCAGATTTGTCATGGAGGTGAAAATAAGCCACTTTTTGCATTAGAACCAAGTGCTACTGGCTGATATGAAAATCAAGAGTTGTACAAAAAACACCTGGTATGGAGGTACACAACTCTAATGCCAACACTAGAGCTCCTAAAGCAGGATTCCAAGTCCGACATCAGCCTGGGCTAGATAGTAAGAAGTATAAAAAGCAAAAGCAAACACTCCATAAAACCATGTCTGTGCTACAGTTTAGTTGTGACTCATCAGGGTGTGAAATAGAAAGTAAGAAGTAGCAGTTTCTACATACCTGTCTATGGAAAGACATAGAATAACTCAGGGTTTGGACAAAATATGCTTAGTTCTTACAAGCTGGAACTTCTGAGTAAGTCTGGGGTATTCTGAAGAGCTGTGCTACAATGTTTTTCATGAAAGCATTGAATCCCAGTGCAGACTGAGACTGGGACTCCCTGGGAATGGGTGGGAGAAATGAAGCCTCTCTGCTACTGAGGATAACTTAGCAAAGTGCTCTTTGCAACCTTTCTCCTCTCTTGCCCCTGGTCATGTACTTCTTACTTGAAGGTGTTTTTGTTGTGACATCAGTGAGACAATCTTTTTGGCAATCTGCCATCTTGGGAATTTGTGAATTTTACTTGATGAAAATGGAACTAAAAGTAGAGTGGATAAATTAGACATAGAAAAAAATAATTTGGTCAGTGTAGAAAAGTCCAAACCTTCTTTAAAAAGTCAAGTGAAATTGTGGTAGGTCAGTTGTTTTGTTGAAAGCTTCTTGGAAGGTTCTCCTTCCACAGGACACAAAAATATTATTACCATTGTGATAACATTACTGGGAAATTTCACTAGGATTTATCTCTTGATGGTATTTTGAAATTGGGTCTTTGAAAAAAATTTGAATTAAAAGTGGCTGTGTTGGTAGGGCTGTCATATTGTGCTTGACTTTATTAGAAAAGACGGACCCAGGCAGGAACACTGCTTTTATCTGGCCACATGAGGGCCTCTGCTATTTTACAATGCAGGAAGGAGGCCCTTACCACATGCCGCTCCACACTTCTGCATCTCCTAGCTTCCTGAAATGTGATAAATGTGATAAATGTGATAAACAGCTGCATTCTTATTGCATACATTTCTGCAGTATGTGTATTCTTGCTAGTGTGTATGATTGCATGCAGCATGTGGAGGTTGGAGGGCTAGCTTGAGTATCAAACTCAGGAAATATTTGAGACAGTCTTTCATTGGCCAAAAGTCCACCAGCTAAGCTAGACTGTCTGGCCAGTAAGTGCAAGGACGCACCCATATCAGCTTCTTCAGTCCTAAATTATGAATACATGCTACCTACCATACCTGCCTATTTTACATCAGTTCTGTAGATCAAACGCAGGTCCTTGTGTTTCAAAGAAAATGCTTTATCAACTTAGCCATCCTCCCAGCCCCTAAACCTGTGTTCTTTTATAAACTATGAATTTCATGTCAGTTTAAAAATAAGTAAAGTCCTAAGTCCCATTCTAATAATGTTAATCTTACCCTTTCGTTCATTAACCCTCTTATCCTTAGCAACAACAAAAAAAGCCTAAGCTATATGTTAATCAGGATTCTGTTTTACTGTGAACAATACTGGCAAAAACAACCTAAAAGAAGGATTTCTTTTGGTTCACTGTTTCAGAGGGTTCAGTACAATGCCAATCTTCTAGGTGATTCTATACTCAGTCAAGGTGAAAATAAAGATGAACCATCAAATGCTACATCTGAAGACAGATGACAGGACAAGGGGCAGCTGGCTTTAAATTTTCTTTTAAAAATAAAGATGCCCTTAATAAGAAATTGTGAGTTATTGAAATTTTATATTATCAATTAACTGTTGGGAATTAACAAGGTTAAATGTTTTGGCATGAAGTTTTATATTTAACCTTATAAAAACAATCAAGAGGCTGCAGAGATGCCTCAAAGGTTAAGAGCACTAGTTGCTCTTGCAGAGGACCCAGGTTTGATTTCCATCAACCATATGGTGGCTAACAACTATCTATAACTCCAGTTGCATGGCATTCGACATCCTCTTTTGGCCTCCATGGGCATTGCACAACATGGGTGCATCTACATATAGGGAGGAAATTCACTCATACACATAAAATGAAAATAAATAAAATATTTTAATGAAATATCTTTGAAAAGAACAATCAAATTACTTAAGTCTCAGGCTCTTTGTTTCTCACATGGAGACCATTAATATTTGCTTCCTTGGATGTTTGAATTAAATACATTGTATATTTATATATTTACATATATATTTATATATATGTAAAATACTAGGTATAGCATCTGTCATATAATGTAATAAATGCTCAGTATAGATTATTATTATTATTATTACAGATTTTATTACATAAAACTGCAAAATGATAAAACTGGCATATGTACATTATCATGATGAAATGAATTTTTTTTGATTAATCACTGTCACTCATACATATAAACAGCAGCATGCACATCTGTTAGGCACTGTGTATTCACCCCACTAGCAGTGCTTAGTGCCTAGCGGCTTCTAAGCTGTCTTCTTTACTGCTTAAGCAGACATCCAGATCTGACAGGGAAAAGGTCATGATTCACACCCAGGACAATGGGACTGGAATTTATGCTTCAGATCTTAAAAGGACTGTATTCCTTTGGCAGGAGAGACAGAAATTGAAGGTAGAAGAGGGAAAAAGGAAAATAATCAAAAAGAGGAAATGTCTTTAGGTGGGTTACTGAACAGATTTGGGCCTCAGACCTAGAAAGTGGGTCTTTCACTTTTGATCTGTGTTGATCGGTGCTGCTCTTTGGGCTTCAACATGAAATGATCCCCACAGGCTCCTGTGTCAGGTCCTGTACTTCAGCTAGTGGCATGATTTTGAAAGGTTCTGAAAAACTTTAAGATGGGGACTTAGCTATGAGAAACAGATCGCGGGGACAGTGTCTTCTTCTTTCCCTTTTGTCTGCTTCCTGGCCATGGTGTGAAGTACTTTCATCCAGCATGTTCTCCCCACCACCCTCAACTAACACTTCTGAAAACACAAGTCAAAATAAGTCTTCCCTCCTTTAACATGATTCTGTCAGGTATTTGGTGACAGCTATTCAAAACTAACAAACACACTTGTTTATCCAAAGAACTACCCTCAAGGAGCTTCTGAGACCAAGAAGCACCAGAAGTGTAAAGTGTCTGGAACTCAGACTGATCCTTGTTTGGGATCATCAGTACATAGTTCTTGGAGACTCTCTGCAATACTTCACATAAAAAAAAAATTGTCTCAGAGATCTGTCTCCTGGTGTGATGGTTGGTTTCAAAAGTCAACTGCTGGCCACAACTTACAATCTCCTGACCAGAGAGCCTCAAGGGAGGGGGTGTCTACAGCAGGTTGGCTTGTGGGCATGCCTAGATGAATTGTCTTCATTGTCTTAATTGGTGTGGGAAAACCCTCCCCAAATGTGAGTGGCACCTTTTGTTAACAGCCCCGATAAAAAGGGATATGGGAGAAGAAGACTATTCAATTATTCTCTGTGTGCTTACGTGGAATTTTTCCCCTAGTTTATTTTCCCCATTGCTGCTGCTGATGTTGCATCCTCCACTGATATTAGAACCAGGGTTTCCAGGCTTCCAACATGGACTGAGGATCAGTGGCTTCCCAGGGACCCTCCAGGCCTTAGGTGTCAGACTGGGACTCAAGTCTGAAGCACTGGAGGCTCATGTACTAAGCAATTATTAGGCTCTTGGTCTTTTAGACATAAGACAACTGTTTTTAGACTATTTCAACCATATTGCTGATATAATAAAGCAACACACACATATGTGTAATATAGATTCGTTCTATCTTTTCCACTACTCTAGAGAACTTGGACTAGTAAACTCAGCTTGGGGTCTATCCTGGACACACAAATATGCAAATGCCCCATTAGTGCCTATGTTCAGCTGGAATGCCAGAGCATCTCCATGGAGTCTCTCAGATTCAATAGCTATTGTATCTGAATAAGCAGCTTTAAAGTTACACAAGGACAACACATTAATGAAAGAAAAATTAAATGCTTCATTCTCTTTGGCATATTTTTGATGAAAATTTGAGCTAAAACAAGGCAAGTCCAAGGTCATCTACGAGTCTGCCCTCAGTCTATTCAGTGTAGAAATCTTGTGAGCATAAGGAAATAACAAATTCAATCCCTTCTGGAGGAGAATTTCAGGAGAGTTCAGATCGTTAAAGAATCCCAGTGATGTTTATTTATATTGTTGAAGACTTGATTTCTAATTACTTTCCCCCATAGAGATAGTAAAAGAAAATGTAAATGCAGTTTTTAAAGGGTTGCATAAAATCAAGGTCCTACATTTAAAAAAAACCATCACAACCTGGATTCTCACACTGAGTTAATTAAAAGGACTGAACTTCCTCTTTTACTAGAAAGAAAGAAATTAATATTTTATCCACTTTGCTGCAACACTGGCTTTAAGAGGTTATTTATATATGACTTTGTGGAAGGTTCGAGACATTCTTGTTTACAAAGAGCATAAAAAAGTTTTTTTTTTTAAGGAGAACTAAAAGGCCCTAGTCTGAAACATTAGAACAGAAACACAAAGCAACCCAAGTGGAAGTGAACAGGCATAAATAGAGATGGACATGGGTTTTGTGCCAAGCAAAATTTAATGTCTTTACAAAACGGACATGATTCCAATTCCCTTCCCTTTTTCATGATGAAAAGCTACCGAGATCACTCTCTAAGTAGAGCGATCAACAAGGGAGGAAGGTTCCTCGTGATGCATTTTTCGTGACGATAGGAAAAAGAGGATCAGACCTGCTGATACTCCCAGTCTCTTAAGGATCTCTATTAGACTGGGGCAGAGGCTATCTGGATGCATCTTCTTAACAAATAAGCCATTTTCTAAATCAGTTCTATCAGAAGACCTGGGCTTGATTCCAAGCACCCACATGGTGACTAACAACCATCCATAAACTCCAGTTCCAGACCATCAGACACCCTCTTCTGACCTCCATGGGCATTGCACAACATAGGTGCACTTACACTCATGCAGGTAATACACTCATACACACAAAATAACAAATAAAAATATAAAAATCAGAGTGTATCTCATATTGGTTTTTCCCATCACATAAAGTAGTTATTTATGTACTTTTCATCTAGTATAATACTACGTATATCCTCACATAGTCAAATCCTAGTGATTTCAGTATTTTCTTCTGGCTGTTTTGTTAAGAACCTTTGAAATCAAGTATTTTTTTTTTTTTTTACTTTCTGAGCTGTATGAAATTGGACCATATATCTGACTTTTGAGCATGTACCTTTTTGTTTTTATGACACAAAATGAACAGAAAAGTCTTTCCTGAAAACCAGTAAATAAATTAATAACCTATCTTTCAGAAAGCAAAAGAAGTTCTTAAAGCTTCCAGAGGGACTCTGGATAGGCTGACTAGAGCTCAGTGGAGGAACTTGCACTGAGGAACAGCCAGGGAGATTAATTTGGCACAACAGGCCTTTATACAAATGTATGACTTCCAGAGACAGGAAGTCTGTGGGAAGGTGCAAATGGAGAAGTGTGTATGAAATGATCAAGACTGATTGGGATGTCATGTATGAAATACACAAAACTTTAGGGCTGGAGAGATGGCCTAGCAGTTAAGAGTGGTCTTCGATCCCCAGCACCCACATGACGGCCGAGACCATCTGAAACTCCAATTCAAGGAGAACTCCAGTTCCAGAGGAATCTGACACCATCTTCTGACCTCCGCAGCATTGCACGACATGGGTGCACAAACCTGCATGTAGGCAGTACATTCCTACACATACAGAAATTAATTAATTAATTAATTAATTAATTAATTAAAAAAAGGTTAAAAAAAGAAATACACAAAACTTTAATTAAAATTATTCAAAAAAAGAAATAGCAAAGTCACTGATTGAACCACTTCCCCCCTCAAAAGTGTGGATTTTATGAGTCTTAAGGAAATTCTAGTCTAAAAGTCACCATGGAGAAGCCCTTGCTTTATGCTAGGAAATCTCATTTCCTTATAACATATAATATTCCAATTCCTTAAAATAGGAAATATCAATTCACTATCAATGAATATTTATGAAGCTCTACTATACTATGTATGCACTGGTCTATGAAGTCCTGGGTGAAGAGCTAAGGTGACTCGGTCTGTTTTTCTGAGTATGCACCAAAAGTCCACAAAACAGCTCTATCAATAGTTCATTAAAAGCAGCTTCAGATGAAGACCTCTGTTACAGGTGGCAGGGTAGGGAGTTTCCATAAACTGGAAAGATAGGTTGTTTTTTTTAAAATACAGATGCCAAATATGTAATGCTCAACTCCCCTTGGTTGGACAATTTTAAACTCATAGGACAGACAGAAACTCCTAATCCTCTTGTAAAGAAGGCGTATGAAATGCACATCAGTTTCCATGTACTTAGTTTGCACAGCATCTGCAAGAAAATAGGCTGATGATCATAGACTTTTATGAAGTGTAAATGACATTATTTCCTCATTTCCCTAGCCACAGATACAAAAGAAACAGGAAGACACTTTTTTTCCCTGAAAACCTGCTTTTATTTTATCCAGGTTTGGTGGCAGGAAGCTGGCAGTCCATCTTCAAGGTCAAGGAAGAACAGAGTGAACTGAAAATGGAGTGGGATTATGAACTCTGAAAGCCCCTCTCCTCCAGTGACATCTTCCCTCAGCATGGCTGCACCTGCAAAAGATCCCATGTCCTCCCCAAATAGTATCAACTACTGGGACCACGTGTTCAAATACATGAGGCCGTGAAGGAAACTTCTTGCTCAAAGCACCACACCTTATTTAAGGCTTCTGCTTCACAACCATGCCTATTTGAGACAAAAGTCATATATCACCAATACAGACCCTGAAAAATCCTGTTTCAAAAATATATTACAAAAGTTTTTCCATCATATAAAGTACTTATTTTATGTATTTTTCATCTAGTATAAGACTATGTACATCTTCAAGTAGTCAAATCCTATTTTACTTCAGAAATTCATTCAATATCTTCAGAAAAGAGTCCTTCAGCTTCTTCTTATGTGTCAAATACTATTATTAGCTCATTAAAAAGCATCAATGAAAAAGAGGAAGAGTTATATCGTCCATTGAATTTCTATCAATCCCTTCTTTTTGTTCCTTTCAAATCTCCTGCCTATGTTACATCATATTTTCAAATGTTAAGATGCATGTTGAGTACTTTTCTTTGATTTTTTCTTATTGTTTTGGTTATATAAAAAGTATTTCCTCTATATATTTTCCAAAGATATCATAAAGCCACATATTTCCTATTCAATTCCTATTTCATTCTTTGTGGCATTTATGTTTACTCAGTTTATGTTTACATACACACAGGTACAAGCTTTTGCATGAGTCTACTCATAAAACTCCAGGTAAAATTTTAGATGCCAATCATTACACAGGAAGATCTGTTTTATTGTATCTTATGTTTATAATCTCTCCTATAGATCACAGGGTTGTTTATCCAGGACCATTTTCTCCTTTGAATTGAACATGTTATTTCTTAAAGCAGAATGAGGATATAATCACAAATTACTTAAGTTAGGTTCAAAATATCCTCTATAGGGACTAGAAAGATGGCTCAGGGGGTAAGAGCACTGGCTGCTCTAGCAGGCAATCCAGGTTCAGTTCCCAGCACCCACATGACAGCTAATGACAGTCTCTAACTCCAGTTCCAGGGGCTCTGATGCCCTCTTACGGCCTCCATAGGCATTGCAAGCAAAACATTTATACATAAAATGGAAATAATTTTTAATGCGCTCTATTACTATAGGATTTTTTTCTAGCCTCTCATCTATGAACAGGCTTACATGGCTTCAATAAATCTATAAATCCTGAAATCTTATGTAGACATCTGTATTTACATATGCTTGTCTAGAAAGAAAATCCATATCTTCACTGCAGAAACTGATACACAGTAATAAAATAGAAAGAAGACATCCAGATGAATGGACTGTGTTTCTTTCTCTGGGAGAAAGAGTTTTTATCAGTTTTATTATATTTCTGAATTAAATTTTCATCAGACTTTTCCATGCTGTTTCTTCTAACAGCAATAATGATATAAAAATATTATTTGTAGATAAGATAACACAGGTCAGAAAACAGTATCAGTAGCTATGAGTCATCAAATCTACCCTTCAGTTACATAAAATGTTTTGAAAATGATCTTGTAAATGAATAAGCATATTAAAACTAGAAACATCTCCAAGGATATTAGTGTTCAAATTTTATATTATAGTATGGTGTACAAACAGAAACCATTCTGGAAGCATTCTGTACTATTCTATAATAACAGAGCAGAGATGCTGCTCAGTTTCTAATGGACATCAGATTGAGTATGGCAGCTTGTTAAAAGCTCACAAAATTTTTGAGCTAGAAAGATGTAGCTCAACAGTTAAAAGTACTTGCCGCTCTTGCAGAGGAACTGAGCTTGTTTTCCAGCACCCATGTGGCAGCTCACAACCATCTGTAGTTCCAGTTCTATGAGATCCAATAGCTTTTCTGGTCTCCAAGGGCACCAGGCATCCACCTAATGCACATACATACATCCAGGCTTCCACCTAGTGCACATACATACATCCAGGCATCCACCTTCTGCACATACATACGTACAGGCAAAATGTGCATAGACATAAAGTAAAAATAAATAAATCTTCTACAAAAGGCTCACAAAATTGTGATGTGCTCCTAACTGTCTCTAAAGCCCTTAGGAGTTATGAAGATTAAAAGAAAAAAAAAAAAAACACTAAGGGAACCTACACATATTTGTTCTGAAAGCAATCAATTCTTGACTTCAGTTAAAGTCATCAGAAGTTTTGATTAGAAAATCATCAATTTAGGTGAGATTATATTATATATAATTGATGATTGATATTTGAATATATATATTCATTGATTTAAGGCCCCTTTTTTTGAGACAGGGTCTGGAACTCACTCTGTAGACCAGGCTATCCTTGAACTCACAGAGATCTGCCTGCCTCTGACTATCAAGTGCTAGGATTAAAGGCATGCACCACCACTCCTGGCTCAGTTTAGGGCCTTTATTTTCCACATATAACTGTTCCTTGCTGGTAAACATAACTTTAAATTCATCATAATGGGACTAACTAGAAAACTGTAAGAATTTCCAAATTTTTACACACATGTTCCAGCTTATGATTTCAACTAGCCCTATTCTGTATCCTTCAAAACAGGAAGAATCAGGTTCAGAGTTTTAATGTGATAGCCAACTAGCCCAGAGTGTATTTGTCCATTTTTTTTTTTTTTGGTCTTTTAGAGACAGGGTCTTCCTGTAGCCCCAGCTGCCCTGGAACTCACATTGTAGACCAGGGATCATTTCTATAGTTTGTCCTATATTTTAAGCCTTGTGTGGTAACTAGTTTTGGGATAAATAGACTAGAGTACACCAGAGAAGAAGATAACTGAGAAGAACAAGATAAGAAAGAAAAAAGAGGGGAGAAGTATTTAGAAGGAGAAGAAACCAAAGAGTGAGTAAATCACAGAAAGAAACATAGATGAGAATGAGAGCAGAAGACAACAGAAAAAGTATGTGGACAGTGGAGAAGGAAAAGAAAAGGACCAGAAAGAAAATCAGGAAAGAGGAAGGAAAAGGAAACAAAAACCATACAGAAAAAGGAAAGATCCTGGCTAGAGAATCCCACAATGTACAGGAAGAACTGGGTCTGCGCTGTCACGTGTGCTGTGCAAGTGTGAGGCTTCTGATGTGACAGGTACTTCCGCCGTGATCCAGGCTCCCCACAGGTTCTTTCCAGCTACAGCAATTCAAGGACCCATATATTCTGATGATATCCTTTATAAATGAAATTATTTAACTAAAAGGACAATNACTAAGCCAACAGAAACCATATACATACATACTACCAATAATAAAATAAAACCCTAAAGAATTAAATGACTTATTTTAAAACTAAACACATTTAACAATATATGTACCAACTCATTCACTATCTGTGTGTCAGTTGAGAATTATAAGAAATAGCCCTAAAAATAAGAATCTTTGGGTGTGCTGACCCACCAGTACAAATAAAAGAAGCACTTTTCACAATAAAAGTCACTGTTGGGGTGGAAGAAACTACAATGAAGTCCAGTGAAAACAAGTGACTTTAGATTCCACAGTGTCCAGAAGCCTCTAGTGAGCTGAACGTTTAAAGACAAGGAGTTGCATCTCTGCTGTGTGCTTTGGCAGTCGCTGTAGGCAACAGAATCAGCAGGAACTGAGGAGAAGAAATGTAAAAGGACCTGTCATTTTTGGAAAATGCAGTCTCTGTCTGCTGGTGGTGGGGGTGGGGAGGACGAGAAGGCGGGAAATAGCAGAGAGAAGGAACATGCAACAAGAGAAGTTCTTGCACATTAAGGTCATTGCAGTTTGATAGCAATGGAAGGAGGAGTATTGTTAAGGCATTTTCACAGTTACTCCACTTGGGTGCTTAGGGCACAGAACGATGCTTCAGTGCAGGCTAAGCAAATGGAATACACTGCCAGGAAAGCTTGGGGGGCGGGGGGAGCGGGACGGGGCTTAGCAAAGCCAAGAGGAAGAAAAGGCAAGTTCATGGGTTTAAAGATTCTTTACAGTGGAGTGGAGAGATGGCTCAACAGTTAGGAGAACTGGGCTGCTCTTGCAAAGGACCTGGGTTCGATTCCCATGGAAATCCACCAATGTTCTCTTCTAACCTCCATGGCCATTGCATGACACAGGTGCACTTCAACTTGCAGCCAATACACCCATACACATAAGATGTAAAATAATAAATAAGATGTATTATTTTTAAAAAAAGAAGGAGCTCATTGTGTCCAGAGAGATAGCTCAGGGGCTAAAAGCACTAGCTGTTCTTTCAGAGGACCCAGGTTCAATTCCCAGCACCCACATGGCAGATAAGAACTCTCTATAACTTCAGTTCCAGGGATCTGATACCTTCTTCTGACCTCCATGGGCATTGCATGACATGGGTGCACTTACATGCATGCAGGAAATACATTCATACACACATCAAAGCAAAACTAATAAAAATATTTTTAAAAGAAGTAACTCATAAGTCTCAGAAAGTCCTTGAAACTGACCAAATTCTCAAGCTCTCTCCCTGACCAAGATTGTATAAACTACAGTAAGGAGTGCAGAGGACAGAGACTTGCTAACTGTCCCAGCTTCCTGTGTGCTGTGTGCAGAGTTCCAGGGCTCTGTGTCCTATGAGTCATCTTCATGTTCAAGTTGGCCTTTAGTGATGAAACTGCCTTGGACTTGTCCCTGCTCTTACCACGTTCCTAGTATCCCTTCACCCAAGGTCTTGTAAGTAATTCCAATAAACTCTGGTTCATCTAAGTTGGACTATAGCCATATCATTATTTTGGTTTGTCTGGATGATTTGATGTTTGTTCACAGCTCCTAGGGAAAAACAAAGTCACAGATCACTGATAAGATGTAGATCTACAGAGTAGACATGTTTCCACATAAACTCCTTTAGTTACAAGTTTCTTTAGTGAATTGCCAATGGAACTTAAAATGGCCATTTCTGTAGTTAAAGAGAGATCTAACCTGTAAATAAAACCTTAATCTGCACAAGATTATCTGAATTCAGCAACAGTACAGATTTTTTTAAGTTTAAAAACCCTTGTGTAAAATCCAGTAGAAATAAATAGACAGCAACACACACACACACACACACACACACACACACTCAGGGGTAAAACACAAACCTTTCCTTTTGTATCTGTCAACGGGAGACTCCTAAAATGATAGTTGTCTGAATTACCGAAAAAAAAGGGAATAAAAAAGGTTCTCCCCCTGCCCCATGAGAAGCAGAATCAAAGAGCATTAAAGTACGTGCTCTCAGGTCCTCAGAGAAGACCAAACTAACCTTGAAGCAGTGTTGGGTCCACTGGGTAGATTTTAAGGAACCAAATCACATATCAGATCAGCGAACCTCTTCTTCTCCCAGAGGCTTCAAGAAAGCTGCCTAAGCTGACTTTCCTCAGTTTCTTCAATGGCAAGCCATCGTTCAAAATGGAAAGAAAATAAGATATTTCCAGACATATAGATGTAAAAATGAAATAATAACCTCAAGAAGGCATTATGGTTTTATTCTAAAGATCTCATTGTACAAAATGAGTGCTAAAATTTAGTACGAAGTTTTTCATAAAGTTTATGTCAAAGCTCTTTTGATATTTTAAGCATGTGTATATCTGTGCTTGTTTGTGGGTATGCACATATGAGAGCACTTACCTGTTTAGGCCAGAAGAACGTCATCCTTGGGAACTGGAGTTTGAAGCACCTGTGAGCTGCCCGATGTGGATGCTAGAAACTGAACTCAGGTCCTCTGCAAGAACAGTACCTGCTCTTCAGCACAGAGCCATCTCTCTATCCCCCATGTAAGCGTTCTTTAGCTCTGTCTATTTAAAACTGCATATCCTTGTGTAATTGTCACATGTGCTCACAGCATATTCTGGTATCATCGGTAATTACTAATTCATTTGAAATTGAAGGAAACTATTTGCTGAGGTATAACAAGATATTGTTATACACAAACTTTACACATGAGAACCACACAATCTAGTTGCACACAAAAAATTCACACATACAAAAATCCCACATTATTTTAAATAGGTTTATGATTTTTGCATTGGGCTGCTTTCCTGGGTATTCATAGCTCTATGTATTTGGCAGAGCTTGGTCTGGGCACATCTTTAGGACAACCTTAGTTTTATTGTTGTTTGCTTTGTTTTATTGTGGTGGTTTTAAGACAGGGTCCCCCTGTAGCCCCGGCTGGCCTGGAATTCCTTATGTACACTAGGGTGTCCTTTATCTCACAGAGATGTCCCTACTTCAATAGTGCTGGGACTGATGGTGTGTGCCATCAGGTCTGGATCTTATCCTTGGTTTTTTTTCTGATAGAAGGATGCATTTTACAGATGAGGAAACTGGGACTCAAAAGAGAGGGTTTGTCATGTGGCTGTTAAATGACAAACTTCAGACCAGCTGCCAAATCCTAGCAGGTGTTATGTGCATATCAGCCTGCCACAGAGGTAAGTCAAGCCAGCTGCAGAAAGCAGTGTGCTGTATTGCTCAGCCCACTTCTCTTTTCAGGGGAAAGCATGGCTCAGTTATGTTAATCTTCTCCTTTTTGACACTAATATATTTATTATCTGAGGCAGAACTTCCATACAGGATGACTTCAGGAGAAACTCAGGGAAAACACAAGAAATGGTAAGAGAAAGACTGTGACAGCTTGGTAAGTTAGCTTTAGTCTGATGATTTGCTATAGGGGACAAAAGTACAAGAACCACATGGAAAACAAGCAAATAAGGGTTCAAGTGATGTTCAGCTGTTCAAAGGCAAATGCAAAACCAACTCAAGACTTTGCAATGAGCACCATTCTGAAGAAAAACACACAGACACAGGCATAGACATAGATGCAAATACAGAGAGAGAGAGAGAGAGAGAGAGAGAGAGAGAGAGACTGAAGCACAAAGACAGACAGACAGACACACACACACACACACACACACACACACAGCATTATCTGAAGGGTAACTCTTCTGAGTTAGCCACATCTTCACTCTGAGTGATGACTGTGAGAAGCAATAATATAATCTGTCCCTAAAGGCAGCTTTTTACTTGCCTTTGATACTATTTCTTGGAGATACACAGAGCTTTTCTACCAATAGAACAGGTTGGGAATAGACTAATTAATTTGTCAATATCATGCTCCATTAGCTTGCACACATTCGTAATTTTTTTGCCTTTTAAATTACACCTTGGAAATCAAGACTTTCAAAAGCCCAGCTGAAGTCACGTGAACAACTGCTATGACAGTGAGGCCAACCACAAGGTACACAAAGGAACTGAGCTCTTCTGTGTCCTGGAGACAATTAACCTTGCTGGCATCTATAAAACATGCTAAATAGTTCCAGACTGCCTTTCAGTCTTTCTGGACAGATAAAGCATAACATTCATCTAATGACAGTTTTTCCTCAAGATAATTTCCTAAATATTAATTACATGCTATCCCCTTTGCTAAAGTGCCCGCTTCATTCAAAGGTTCCAAATTCTTACAATGAAACTTGTACCATATTTAGAAAATAAAATTTTATATTAGTTATAATTAAAGTGCATATATATATATTATATCTAAATATATATATATACTATATATGGACTACGAGATGTCCATACAGCAGGGAAGCCTGGTTCTCTTTTGTGGAGGAAAATAACTCTTTACAGGAACTCTATA
This sequence comes from Rhizomys pruinosus, assembly GCA_009823505.1. Classification (NCBI taxonomy): domain Eukaryota; kingdom Metazoa; phylum Chordata; class Mammalia; order Rodentia; family Spalacidae; genus Rhizomys; species Rhizomys pruinosus. The sequence continues at coordinate 119,145 of VZQC01008895.1, forward strand.
ACATGGCTTACCAGCTGGGAGGGTCTTATAAGGCATCATAATAGCCTGGCAGTTTATGTTATGAAATCCATTTAACATTCACTTTACATCAGGTGGGTTTGCTATATACAGATGAAGAAATTGGGGGGGGGGTGTCAGTGGCTTGCTGTTGGTCCTATAAGCAGAAAGGGGAGGAGCTTGGGTTAGAGGCAACAGAGCCTCCCTCCAAGGCTCTGGATAGGATGGCACAGACTCTGCTACAGTTCCTGGAAACATCTGTATAATAGTCCATGATCAAGGGAAATCACTCTGTGAGACACACTTTCTCAAGCGATCATCCTCTTCCCCAAACTTTTCCCCAAAGTTCCTAATAAAACTTTCATTTAATAAGGACTCTCCCTCCTGCCCATTCTGGACACCTCTTCCAGAGGACTGCTTCTGAACATCTAAGCCAGGAATGGAGTTCCTGTGTCGACCCCAGAATTCAATACCTTAAAAAAGCACTGGGATAAGTCAGTACTTTTCTAAGAGTCACTTTGTACATCTGTAACAGAGGGATAATACAGCCTACCCCAGAGGGCAGATTTCTTTTTTTTCTAAGACAATGTCTCACTAGGTAGCCCAGGCAGGCCTCAGAATTTGCATGCCTCCCAAGCCAAGATGCTACTGATGCTACTGACTTATGGACCACATTTTAAACAGTACTGACTCTGAAGAATTAAATGGATCTTCTAATGTTCAAGCCTTGCTTTGATAACAACTTTGATTTGCCTTTCATCATTCTGATCCCAGAGCCACTAACTCATACTGTTGTCCTTCAAATGAAAACACACCTGAGAACTCTATCCAGTGATCCAAACCATGGGAGCCAGGGAGCACAGTGGTAAATGGACAGTTGCAACACTATCGCACTCCTTTACCACTTGGAAAGAAGATTTTGACTCTTCCTGTCTTTACCAACTGAGCAGAACCCTGTGGTAAGCATGCACAGACTGTACAGTAGGTATTCTTCTCTCTGAATCCTCTGTAGCAGAAAGGCCTTTAGTTTTATTAACAGTTTGTCTCCCAACCAAGAACATTTTTTTAACTTTTATTTATTTATTTATTTATTTATTTATTTATTTATTTATTTATTTGGTCTTTTCGAAACAGGGTCTCCCTGTAGCTGCAGCTGTCCTGGAACTCACTCTGTAAACCAGGCTGGCCTTGAACGCACAAAGATCCGTCTGCCTCTGCCTCCTGAGTGCTAGGATTAAAAGCGTGCGCCACCACCCCCAGCTATATTTATTTATTTATTTATTTATTTATTTATTTATTTATTTATTTATTATGTATATGAATGTACTGTCTGCATGTAGATTTGTGCACCCATGTCATGCAATGCCGCGGAGGTCGGAAGAGGGTGTTGGATTCCCTTGGAACTAGAGTTCTCCTGGAATTGGAGTTACAGACGGTTCTCAGCCTCCATGCGGGTGTTGGGGATCAAACCCCGGTCCTCTGCAAGAGTGGTCGCCGCTCTTAACCACTAGGCCATTTCTCCAGCCCCCCAAGAACATTTTTATGGCCAATATCACTAAAACTTTGCTGAATTTATGTTTTAAGCTGTTGATATCTATAAGAACAGACATTCTGAATTAAAGAGCAACACTTTTAAAATAAAGAGCTCAGTCTTCAAAATCCCAACCCCTAATCTTCTCTAGGCTTTGGGGACAAGCAAAAAGAGCTTTTTAGCTTTCTTTTTCTTGATAGATCAAGAAGGCCTGAGCAGAGAGAGCTGTCTCCCAGCAAAACATCTATTATGTAGAGTGTTTATAGTCCTGCAAGAACTCAAAAATGGTACACTGTGGGTAACTGTGCCTCCATTTAGATCATTAAATTACCTATTTGGCCTTTGAAACCGTGTTAATGGGAAATGAATTCCTAATTAGTGTTTATACTTGAACTGCTTTAAAGAAACCATTTAATAGACAGTAAAGATTTTAAAAAGAACAAAGAAAATTTTGCTGAGAAAGAGCAGGGACATTTGTTTAAAATTATTTCCCTCGGTATCCCCTCTATCCCTCACACTATTTTTGGTTCAGAGGTCTGGGAACCATGTGGATATCGGAACTGGATGGGTTCCTCACTGGCATTTGGAAAGAGCGGAAAGAAAGCGTGTGTGCATCACTCTTGAAGGAAGATCCATTTGTAATTGGATGAAAGCAAGCCACGTGCGCACTCCAGCAGGGAGAAATGCAAAGATGCAGTGACAGCAGACTAACTGCTGTCTGAGTGTGACTAACTCCATTGTCACCGAGGCAGGGCCTCTATCTTGTCCAAATATGTGGCCTACCGGAGCCCCACAGTGCCAAAAGAAGGAAGCAAAGCCCAGGTGAGGCCCGCCATATTCTCTCATCTTCCACCGACTTTATATTATAAGGAGGTGTTGCTGTTGCCTTTGTTTTTTTTTCTTTCTTTTTTTTTGAAATTAACCCGGGACTGACCTGCGCCACTGAGAGGACTAGAACCATACTCAAGAAGTGGAGAAACTTTACCTTTATTACTATGCACAGCCTCAGTCTGGGCTATACTCCAGAGAAACTGAGGCTAGGGGCAGAATTACATATAGGATTTCACGCCATCCCTTAGCAATAATAATATTGGTGGATTTGAGGCCTCCGGGACAAACTTACACATGCCCCTTAGGTTATTATAGGAAATTTAAACTGTCAGTGTTAGCAGATATTCCATGCAAGTGTGGGGTTGCAATATTTCCTGGTAACATGATATAGTGCTGATGTCAATACAATCTTAGCTATTTTAACGGATAAGACACATGGTAGCAGGTGTTTCCTCAAGCCCAGTGCTCATCTTTCAAAGTGCTTACAGATTGTAGCTGTTGTGGGTTTTTCCGTCTTATCTTAAAGCTTAGAGTGGGAAGTTCTTCCTTCTTATAGCTTTTAAACACAGATCTAACGTGGAGGTTTATAAAGCTAAAACCTTAAAGGCATTGTTATAAAGTTGAGCTGAAATTCCTGCATATGTCAATAAGCATAGTTATTAGTAATGCATAGAGTTCTTATTAAACACATTTGTTAGCACTTACTCATCTACCATACAGAATAAAATTATACTGAGGTTATAGTTCTTTAGTTTTACATTAGGTTAATATTTCTCCATTAAAGGAAACTGAAAGCGCAGTAAATGAGTTACCAATAGAATTTTCCAAGATATCTTACAATCTCCTTGGGCTATGTCATGTGCTCCTGTCAAACTATCTTTCCCAAGTGCAAATATGATCTTACTCTTCTATACAGATAATCAGAGACGCTGAACTTCTTAAGTCTGGATCGTGAGTCCTACAGCCTTAGAAAGCTATTTCTCTCCCCTCTGGCTTCCCAGAATGGAAGTTTCTATTCCGCCTGGTTGTCATGACATAGACAGAAAGTTTTACAAATGTTATAACATAATACCATATTCACTATAAAAGTTTAAAATGGGAGCTCTGAGCATTCCACCCCTCATCCTCTTTTCATCATCCTTCCTGCCGCTCGCTCTCCATATATGTAAACATAAACATTTGCATATTCAGATATATGAACATAGGGAGAGCAATTAGATGCTACTCAGCAAATTATTTATATAATACATGTTTGCATAAAAGTATATACATATTCATCTTTCAATTGATTACTCTTGTAATTACCATGATAGTAATCATTATAAAAAAATTGAGCTTCATCTCTCACTTAGAATCTGCGCCACTATTGGTATATATCAAGAAGAAACACAATAGCAGTTCTTTCTAAGGAACTTAAGAAAGCTGCAAACTTTATCAGCAGTTTCCCATGGAGAAAGAAAATAGGAATAAATGGAGTGTTATGCAGTATGATGCCCTCACTCATCTCCTTACCTGAATTCTTTTGGGACATAGGTATGTATGTCATATTAATCTATTTTTTTTTTCTGTCTGACACCTGCTCAATTGTCTGCAGTCTGTGCCATGCCACCCTCTGCCCATTTGATCATTGCTAGATCAGTAGAGGCTTCCTTCTTTTCCCCTCTTGTACCTTAGTCTATCCCACCATCTCCCATAAGCTTCTAACAGAAGAAAAGATATTTCTTAAAAGTGGAAAAGATACAAAGGAACGAGAAGAAATAAATAGAGGTAAGACAATGAAAGCAACTGAGTTTTCAATGTATCACATTTATCTTAGAAATTAAGTTAAAAATATATATCCATACCTTTGCAGTCCTAGTCGTCTTGAATCTTAGACACAAATGTCAGGGCAACATTGGGACTGAAATAATATGCTCAGACCACCACCACAGGGACAGATTCCACGTGAGATTTATTTTCCACAGGGGTTCGAGTGCAGTCTTCTCCCAGTTTCTGAGGATTGAGGTTTCTTCCAACTCTACAAAAATTAGAAGAGGAAAATTTATACAAATAAAACCAAAATTAAACAGAGTGATAACAAAATTCAAAACCATTTTCTTTAAAGAAACTATACATGAATCTTTTAAGTAGCAATTAATGATATAATATTGATTAATTCAAAGAATCATCCCAAAATATAAATACTCATGCATGCCTGAACACCAGTACCAGCACCACACTCACCATCACTACCACTACTACCTCTACCATGACCAGTATCACCACCATAATTACCACCACCACCATTACCACCATCACTACCACTGCAACCACCACCATCATCACTACCACTATACTATCCCTACCATCACCGCCAGCACCATAATTATCACCATCATAGTCAACACCACCAACCCATTATCACCACCACCATTACTTAACCGCTGCTACTACCATCACCAGTACCATCATCACCTCTGCAAGCATCATCACCACTACCCCCCATCACCACCATCTCCACCACCACAACCACTACCACCAAAAAAATACAATAAGATACAGTTGTGATATCACTTGTGAAAAAGTTTCTAGGATATAACTGGACCAACTTATTCTTGCTCATTTGTTTCAGAAGGAAATTGAGGACTGAGGAGAAGTGACGTTCCCACCATGAGCCATAACTTGTGTCATATTTCCATCCATAAAGTAAGTAGCCCTTTATTTTTTTTAATTGTATTTATTTTTGTATGTGTATGAGTGTACTGTCTGCATGTAGGTCTGTGCACCCGTGTCGTGCAATGCTGCGGAGGTCAGAAGAGGGTCTCGGATTCCCCTGGAACTGGAGTTCTCCTGGAATTGGAGTTACAGACGGTTCTTAGCTGCCATATGGGTGCTGGGGATCGAACCGCGGTCCTCTGTAAGAGCGGTCGGTGCTCTTAACCGCTAGGCTATCTCTCCAGCTCCAGTAAGTAGCCCTTTAAAACACACTATGTGCTTACCCCTGCTCTATACTGAAATGACACCAGAGGATAGTGTGTCAGCCTGTCTTTACATAGTTTTCTCATTGCATCAAAGGTACCAGTGCCACTTGATAGCACTGGCCACTCCAACACGGTATCTCCAGAACATCATTTCAACCTTCCCATTCCCGATGGAAGGACACCTTGCTTCCTTTCAAGATTGTTCATGGCAGTCTTGAAAATTATCTGGCAATGAGGACATACATGACTTTCAGCATGGAGCTTGGGAGATTATTTTATAGGGACTCACATGTGACACAGATGTTTGTGTTAGATATTTATAAATATAACAAAAATGAAAACTCTAAATATCTGCTGTGGAGAAATGAAAGCACACATGTTCACAGACTAGGAGGACCTGATGGCTTCCTGACACTGTGATCCCACTATTAATTTCACTTTGTCTTTCTCAATTTTTTTGGACTTTTCTTTCCTACCATCATTTTTGGTTTTTTAATCCTTCTCTGTAATCTCAGTTCCTGCCTTCCTAGAGGGGACAAAAGAAAAAGGAAATCAAGGTTAGATGAGAGAGAAGGAAGAGATGTCCTTAGAGGAAAGGGGAGGGATGGTTCAAAGAATTTTGCATCTGAATCTAATTCGCTCATCCATTTGGTGTGTGTGTTGGAGAGGGTGCCTTCACTTTGGTAGCTCTTTTCCTCACTGGGATAAACCACATCTCCTCTAACATTTTCAGCTGCAAAAATATGATTGTTATCAGATTTTAATTAATAAAAGATGTTGTGTTTTCAGAAGACTGTGATTAGTTAGAAATTACAGCACAATGTTTTAATGAACTATGAATGCAATGCAGTGCATCTGTAGATGCTATCATATCACAATGCTGATAGGTTGAAACCTCTGATAGACCTTGGGATAATCATAGTATTAACATCTTAGTCCTACCACCATGAGACCTTGAGCTTCTGTAAATATTAGAATATTTGATATTTTTCTGACTTTTTTTCTGTAAATGACAGAAATACTGTTCTTTTAAGAAGCTTATGTTAAAGAAATGGTTACATAGGTACATCATCCTTAGCTATTCATGGCAGAAGCAGTCAAGTGGTCCTGTCCATCAGATGTGATTACTCTCACTCTTGCAGGCAAACTTTCTCCATAACATTTCAGGACTTTCTGTATCCCAAGGTCTTTTCCACTGTCTGTTGAAAAGCATCCTTTCTCTGGCTCAGGATGAATCTGGGCAACTTTCTCTGGACCACCTCCTGTTGTGTATTGTTACCCTGACTGCCCTCATGTTATAAGTACTTGGCAGAACCATACAACAATAGTCAACTTTTCTGGTTCATTTCCTGTCCTTTTGTCGATACCCAGTAATTTAGGGGTGATCTTGGCCATGGTTTCAGAGCAAGCTGATAATCAGCTTGTCATAGCCTGCAATTATTCCTGCATTCCAAAGCCAAGGGACAGAACTTCAGAAGGCAAACAATGCTGTAATTCAGAATAAGAATACATATGGAGTTATTAAAAAAACTGTGTAGACTGCTTTGTGAATTCAAGTTTGAAGTCCAGTCAAATACACCTTCATTTCCTTGATCCTAGCTGATAACAGGAACTGTCTACTTTCAAATAATAACAACATAAAAATATATCACCTCCTTTTCTGTCTTTGTTACATCCCACCTAAGAAATAGTTAAGATGCTCTAGAGGGAAAAATAACTGGCAACCTAGCCTAAGTCATTTAAGGACATGCTCGCAACACATTTACTCAACAAATGTTCAGTGAGTACAAAACGTCTGCTGCACATTTTACTGAGGTCTGTAGATACAGTGTGGATTACTGAAATCTTTATTCCTGCCATCATAAAGCCTTCAGTCCAAAAGCTATTCTTTGGGTTTTGTAATTTCCTCACTTCTGGCCAGACAGAAATATGTGACAAATTTCCCCTTCCCCAGATTGCTGATTCTCCCACATTCGAATAGAGTGTGCTGACTAAAGTGTTTCAAACCCTGCTTAATAAGAAGGCCGTTCTGTATTTCCTTTTCCTTTTACTGTCTTGTTTTCCTTTACTCTTTCCTTCTTTCTCTTGTGGTACTTGGGACTGAACATAGGGCTGCATCCATGGCATGTTAGTCAAGTTCTCTCTATCATGAGCTATATCACAATCTCTCTCTCTCTCTCTCTCTCTCTCTCTCCCCTACTTTTCTAAAATATTTTATTTATTATTTATTATTTTATTTTATGTATATTATTGTATTATCTGTATATATGTAAGTGAACCCATGTCATACAATACCCATGGAGGTCAGGCAAGATCCACTGGAACTGGAGTTATAGAGTTGTTAGCTGCCAGGTGGGTACTGAGAACTGAACCTGGATCCTCTGCAAGAGCAGCCAGTGCTCTTAACCAATGATCCCTCTCCCAAGCTTATTTCCTCTCTAACTTTTATAAATAGGTTTGTATCAAGTTGTTCAGGCTAAACTTGAACTCACTCTATAATCCAATTAGGTCTTGAAGTTGTGATCCTCCTGCCTCAGTTTCCCTGGGAACTAGAATTACAGACCGACCAGATTCAGATCTATTTTTTTTTGTTTTACTATACATAAGGTTATTTCCTTGGTTTTAACCCAATACATATCCTTAGTTAGTTTTTGCAAGGAAGCAAAAGGCCTTCACCAAATGCACAGACACTGTCCAGTACCAAGTTGCATTATAGTAACATAAAAGGTACTGGTCTAAGTTTCAGAAATCAACTTCTCTGAAATCCCTGGCAATTGTAAATGCTATAATCCTTGTTTATTGTAAAATAAACTGAGAAGTAAATACTAAGAATATTGACAAAAGAATCAATCTCAAGGCAAAAAAAATCTTAAGTTACAGCATCTGTCAGGGTACAAGTGGTTTGCATCTTGCCTGGTGGGCAGCTTTACACACTTCAGAGATTGTGTCCCTTCTCCAGAGTTATCAATTACTGATTCTTCTGACCATGACCACAGCACTTTAATGGCTAAGTTGTATCAAAATCACTCCTTGTGAAGATGAAGCACATGCAGGTACCCAGACACAGATTCAAGGACACCACCTAGACACACCAAGGAGGCAAGTGTCCAGAGAAGTCAGTCCAGGGAGAGCCGGAACAGGACACAAAGTTACTAAGGGACTATGAACGAGTGATGATCAAGATTGTTGAATGGAATTGTCCTCAAGAAAGGGTAAAATATGAGCTTAAAGTCATAATTTCAAGTTTAAAACAATGCAAATCAGTTTTCATATTAATTGGAGAAATACCGCTATAAAGACTCGGTCCTTAAGATGTGTGATCTCAGGTGTGTCCCACAGGTAAAGGAGGTTGTACCTGTCATGTCTCTATCCACTGCTTATGTTGTAGCTGTGCTTCACGGTATGTGCAATGCTTCCAACTGCATAGAAGATTCTGGTTCAGAAACTTTAACTACTCTGATTGAAATCAATTAGTTAAAATATGACAGTGTCAGGATTGACACCAAAAAAATCTCTCTGAGTTATTTTTCACAAAGCATGCTGAGAATCATTTGACTCCCTCCAACATTTTATTGCTGACCAACCCTAGTTCTGACTCTCAAAATGTCATAATTTGATCTCCAAAGAAAAAAGTTCAGTCTCCAGAAATAGGACTGAAAATCGGCCCAGTTGCAGTCTGCTGGTGAGAAAAAAAGCCATACAGGCAGACAAGCCACGTCTCCTCCAAAGCTCTAGAAGTCTCCCAGCATTGGAGGAGATATTCCTCAAGTAGCAAAGACAGAAAACCCAGGACCATATCATCACGTCCATCTTAGTGGAAAACACTGATCACATCTTTTAACAGATAATTTTACTGGAACAAAGCTGGACCTATGAGACCTAAAACATTTGCAGAATTTGGGTGTTCAGTTCTAACTACAATCGTCAATTGGTGTTGGGTAAAATATTAAAGACCTTTGTTTTTGTTCATTCCTAGTCTGGATTACTCAGTGCAACAGAGATGCCGACCGGGGTCATTTCCATCAGAAGTAATAGCTCAGCATCACCTCACTACCAGAGCATTGATTGGCCTCTGATCTGATCTTCTGTTCTTTTTTAAATATTTTATTGATTTTTTATTTTCTGTGTATGAGTGTATCACCTGCATGTGTGTATGTGCACCCCTGTTGTACAGTGCCCACAGAGGCCAGAAGAGGGCATCCGATCCCCTGGAACTGGCGTTAAGGAAGTTTCTTAGCCACAATGTGGATGCTGGGAATCAAACCTGGGTCCTCTGCAAGAGCAGTCAGTGCTCTTAACTGCTGAGCCCTCTCTCCAGCAACTGAGCTTCTGTTTTTGGTGACACATGAAAGACACAAGCAAGTGAGAGCCACGAGAAGACCGCACTGCTGTGGATGCAAGGGAGGATTCTCTGCGAAAACCTGTCATTCTAAGATGCTGTCAATAGGACACTATTTTGCCTCAATATGATAAAACTAAAGATACTATTGGTTGATTAAGAGTATTAGAACCCTGCCTAGGTTAGAGTCCTAGCTCAGGTGCTTTCTAACTGCATACTTGGCCATTTTAATCTTTCACTCCTCCCTCGGAAACATGGAAATCTTAATTTGGAAAAATATCTTCAAGGGTTCTTTGAGAGAATCAATTTGCAAACAAAATAATGGGTCTGGGTGTGACAGCACATACCTATAATTCCAGTGCCTATGAGGAGTTGAAGGCCAGACCAGATCAAGAACAATCTGAATTACACAGTAGGATGATGTCTCATCCAAACAAACAGCTAGATACACTGTTAAAACGTTAGGTACGCTCCTAATGTTGTTAAGTAATGGTTAGGATGTGCTTTTTGCTTCCATAAAGACCTTACAAATTAAAGTTTATTTGCCACAAAAAAGGAAGAAATCAGTACAATATTAATAGAAAACATGTTGGTGGGGCAGAATATATAAACCCTGAAGTGTTGGGCAGAAGGGGAATTAAACTTAAAGGGAATCTTCTCAAAGAACTTTGAATGAGCACAATGGTCCCGTGTCTGGGTCTGAACTTTCTTAACTATTATGTGGATACACCAACACCTCAAAAATTTTACAAGATTTTAAGAGGATAAATGGCAGGATTTGTGTTTGTGTGTGTGTGTGTGTGTGTGTGTGTGTGTGTGTGTGTATACACACTCCATATGGGTATGGAGATGTAATGCCTTAAATTCATATTGGATTATCAACACAAGACAATTGTGCCAATCCACCCAACCCATGCACCCAAGTCCTACTGGTGTTGCACTATGGGGGAGTAGTATTTACCACACCGTGGGTTATAGCTCCATGACCAAAATCGGTCTCTGTCTCTGCCTCTCTCTGTCTCTGCATCTCTCTCTCTCTCTCTCTCTCTCTCTCTCTCTCTCACACACACACACACACACACAGACACAAAATCACTGTAGTATGCATTATATATCACATGTGTTTATCACTGAGTGAGTAAATACCTTAAGCACTTGACAACATGTATTGTTTCATGTTTATTTCTTTAGCTGTGGATATAAATATGCACTATGCAGTCATCATGTGGTTTATGTCCCTGGAGGACAGAACCTAATAACTGATATAGATACACTTCAATGACTCATGTCTGAACAAAGTTATTCCATTTCTTTGATAAGTCTGTGGTAACCAACAGGAAAGGCAGGACCACCACAAAGGCAAGCTGCCACACTGATGGGCACAGTAAACACAGAATCTGAGAAGGGGGAAATCCTTTCCAATCCCAAGTCATCACTGAAAGCACAATTGATCATCATCAACACATGTGATCAACAAGTCTCCCAGGCTATTATCTATGGAAATTAAAAATTTTGTTTGTATATTCTCATAAATTCTTGCTATAAGGAGTTGATGAAGGCTTGCTGTTAAAGTAGCTTATACCACATAGTGGAGTGTCAGATAGATCCCCAGAAGGTTGAATGCAGGTCTGGGCTTTAGCCACTGTAATAATTCTTTCCTAGAGCTCAGAATTCATCTTTGTGATAAAATTGTAATGTTATAAACCACACGAAGACCCTGCCATACTTGACAGAAGAAAATGTAGATCATGAATTGACATACCATCCAAACATCTGTGTCTATACCAAAGTAACCTACCATAACAATTAGTACTGTTTAAATACCCATATATCTAATTGTGTGTGCTTCATTAGTAGGATCGAAAGGCTATATATTATACTGTTTTAAATACTACAATATCTAAGTGATGTGCTTCATTAATAGGATCAAAAAGGTTAAGCTGACGAGCGGGAGCCATGAAAGATAACAGCCAGAACTGACTAGATGCCAAGACATCAGCTCCAGAAGAAAGTAGAGTGTTTTCTTTACTCATCCACCTGTGCCCCATTCTAACCTAAGCGAATTCAACTTCTGCGGAAATGGGGCTGGTATAAATGTAAGGGCTTCATTGGTGCTAATGGGTTGAAACTACAACAGATTATAGACTGGACACTCATTTATCAACTTGATTGAACATACAAGCCCCCCCTTTCAGGATGGTGGGACCCATGAAGCTGTGTGGGTTTGGCACAACTGCTTTGCAAATTGTTTGACATGAAGGATGGTTTACTACAAATTTAACACTTATGGTAAAAAAAATGAAAACAAAGACAAAACAAAAAAGCGAGAAAGATGCAGAAAACTTACGCAGAATGCACGAATCTGCGACTGGGTACAGGTGTGGGGGTGGGGGGGGGGAAGGGTGAAGGGGATATAATGCCTGAATGACATTGGAAAATGATGTATGAAATACACAAAGCAGCAATAAAAATAATTTAAAAAAATTGTAAACACAATACCCTAATTGCTAATGTAATTTCTTACAGTGCTAATGATATTTTCTGAGGTGCCACTTTTTCATTTCATAACAGCAAAGAGTTAACATTCCTAACATACAAATTTCTTCTCAAAGTGGAAAAGAAAATCGAATTTGTCTAGAAATAGAAGCAGAGGGGTGTCAATAAGAAGTTAAAAAGAAAGAGAAAAGCATAAGTAGCCCATCACTCAGGAGTGATCACAAAAGGAAAAGTGTAAATGAAATTTGAATATCAATACTTTATAACCCTAATAAAACAGATCTATGTAATAATTATCAAAGTGTGCTAAGATTATTGAAAAAGATAAGCTACAGAGTGCTTCCTTATGAATAAATGCCATTATCTGTGAGGATCAAGATGAGAGGAGGAGGTAGAAACTGGGTAGGCAGTTGACTGCAAAAAGACCTCAGAGAAAAGTGACCAGTTTCCTTCTCAGCTAAAAGCTGAGAATGTCCTTGGGCCTTCCAGTAGCCTCATCCTTGCCAGAGAACAGAGATGCCCAAGCCAAAATTATCTGTTTCTACAATGGCTAGAGGTTAGAGATTCTAGGAGAGGGTTTTCTTTTTCCTAAAGGAGTAACCCACTAATGAAACTATACTGGGGATGTGACCATGCAAGGGATCTGGACACCTAGAAATGGAACTGGACTACCAACTTAGCCCTGCCCTCTCCTTCCATCCATTTAACTCCAAAGTAGTTTAGACTCAATGGTACCCCCTCCCTGGGTCCCTTCCTGCTATTTTGGAGCTTTGCTTGCCTTATCAACCTAACCCTTTAGGGTCTGTGAATTTCATTATTCAAATTCTTTTTTACTTATTTATATATTTTTTTATCAACTCTAGACCGGTGTCCCCCCCATACCCCACCCCACCAGAGAGCTCATGCATCCTGCCAAACAGCTTTTCATCTCTTTCTCAGTCTTTTCTCAATATTCTCCATGTGGAAGTTGACTGTTTTGAGCAGAAGTTCACTGTTTTCAGTCAGTTCTTTGATGCAGTCCTCTGTTGTTGTTTGTTGTTTGGGTTGTTGTTGTTGTTGTTGTTGTTGTTGTTTCCAATATGCATCACTCCCAACTGCTTTGGACAAAAGCTCAAGGGGCCATGCACAGGAAATACTTACAAGTGCGTAATTGGCACTAGCATCCACAGATGAGGGATACTATTCTTCGTTTGTTTTTCTGGGACTGTGTTACTTCACTCCGCATGATGTCCTCTAGCTCCAGCCATTTTCTTGCAAAGCTCATGATGTCCTCTCTCTTTACTGATGCATAGAACTCCATTGTGTAGATGTACCACATTTTCTCTATCATTTTTCATATTTCTTTTTGAGACAGATTCCTGTGATACACCTCCTAGTAGCCTGGAACTCATTATATATCAGGTTTCCCCTTGAACTTGCCACAACAGTGCCCCCATCTCCTGGGTACTGGCATAGTGGGACTGTAGAACCAGGGCAGGTTCTAATTTTTAAAAAGCAGTATTTTGAGAAGTGGCAATGGGACATATATGACATGGAAGTAGAGGAGATTATGGGGGAGATCAACAAGTGTGGGCAAGAGAGATGGGAGAAAGCCTTGAGGGAGGAGGGCGAGCGAGATCAAAACAACATGGTTTCCAGGCAGGAAAATGCCATGATGACACCCATACATTTGTATACTATTATAACATAAAATGTAGAGGCTGAAGAGATAGCTTAGCAATTAAGAGCATTGTCTATCACTGCGGAAGACCCATGTTTGAATCCCAGCACCCACATTGTGGCTAACTTCTGTCTTCCACGAAACGGGTGCACTTACATACATTCAGGCAATATACTCATACACACAAAATAAAAATACATAAATAAAACTGAATGTTAATAGACAACAGCAGGTTATGAGATGATGGCCCAGTTAGTAAACTGCCCACTGTGCAAGGATGATGACCTGAATTTAGAACCTCAGCATCCATAAAATGCTGGAAGGTGCATATGGGTCTGAATTTCAGTGTTGTCCTGAGGTATAGACAGCCCAATCCCTGGAGCTCACTACTCAGCCAGCCTAGACAAGTCAGTGAGCTCCAGGTTCAGTGAGATATACTGTCTCAGAAGGTAAGATAACTGTGTAAGATACCCCTTGTCAACCTCTGGCTTGTACATGTGGCTCACACAGATGTATATATGCTCATAGCTAAGCACACACCCACACAAACACACAAACATATGTAAATGCCATATATAAAAATAAAAGAAATAAAAAGAGAACATAGGAAATATGTAATAGTTTATAAAATAATGAGTTAAAACTAAAATGACTGAATACTTTGTCCAAAATAATCTCAAGAAATGCAATGCCACACATCATAATTGAATGTTAGCCATAAATGTAAGAAATCTTTCTGGAACAATATACAAAGAATTGTGTAAGAGAGTCTCAGAATCTGCCTGATAGAGAATCCAGAAGAACACTGGTCAGATAACACATCTTTAAACATGTTGAGTATTAAAGAGACAAAACACAGCTTTCAACTTATTATAGCGAAGGGATTGTATTTTGACACGGTTCAATGTTAAAAAAATTCTTAATTATCCAGCTAACAATATTTTAAATCAAAGAATGGAAGAAGGCCTCCGAAATCAGGTAGCCGAATCCTATTGTCTCACAGAGGGGAAGAAAATTACATAGACAAAGTCACAGAGACAGTTGGGGTCAGATGAATGACAATATCTCAGCTCCCTAGTAGTCACCCCTTCCCAGTCACATTCTAAGGACAATGTGGCATGCTACCAAATGCTTCTGTGATCTGTCAGAGCAACACCATCCCTTAAATCAGAAAATGCATACAATAAACGTGGATACAAGGGGGGGGGGTTGAGGCTTGTGGGAGAGTGCTTTTGATGGGAAACAGGGGTTAGTTACATCTGTGCATGGTTATACATGCACACTGATATTATACCAATTTTAGGGACACAGTAATGTTGTTCTGAAAATATGAAGACTTCCCATAGACCATTGGATGCCACCTTTCTCAATAAAAGCAGTGTGACTCAACAACAGTTCCCAGCCCAGAGTAGCATATGTGTTACAATGAATCATCACAAGGACAGAGGATCTTCCAGAGGCCATAGTTTACATCAGGGTTCACTCTAGAGTCTTATATTCTATAGCTTGGGAACATATATAATAATAAATAGCCACCAGTACAGTGTGTGATGGTTGACCTTGGTTGTCAATTTGACTAGACCCGTCATCAACTAAAACACAGTCCTCTGGGTACTCTTGTGAGGAATTTCAATCAGCTCTAAATGTGGGTGGCACGTCCTGGTGGCAGCCCAGATAAAAGGACAATGGAAACTGCTTTTTGCCTGCTTACCTTCACACTGACTGGAAGTTCATCTATTCTACGTTGTATATGTCTTCACTGTTATTACAACTAGCTTCTTTGGGTTTTCAACCTAGACTGAAGACTAGCAGCTTTCCAGGAATCTTCCAGGCCTTCTGTACTAAATCGGTATGACCGAGACATCCAGCCTCATGGGCTGGGCAACTACCAGATTTTCAGCCTCTCCATAGTGAGAGAGACATCGTTGGACTACCTGGGACATACCATGTAAGCAGATCTAACACACCTCTTTTTAATATGTATCATTCTATCCATTCCGTTCCATTAGAGAACCCTGACTAATATGCATGTCATACCCAATTTCTATGCCCTAAAACCCCCCAGATAGTACCTATGTATTCATCTCTCATTCCACATGCTGATAACTACTTAACTTTTCACCATCTTCTAAAATAAGTTTAGGAAAAAACAAAAACAAACAAAAGGATATCATTTTTCTTTTTTTGCTTTAATTTTTTTATTATTATTTATTTATACATACTTTTTTAATCAAATCTAGACCCGTGTCCCCCCCATCACCCCACCCCACCAGAGCTCATGCATTCTGCCAAACATGCTATTCATCTCTTTCTCAGTCTTTCTCAATATTCTCCATGGGGAATATTCTCTTCCTCAGAAAGTTATTTTTTCCTGGAATTTTGTTATTTGACTTAGTGTCCCTAGAAGTTCAACCATTCATCCTTGATAAGCCAATTAAAACAGCCCCAATTTAAATATTACAAAGCACAAAAAGGAGTATCCCTTACTTGTGAATCTTTTGCCTCTGAGTCTGGGGAGGGGCCAGCACTGGGCTCACATGATCATGTGATAATAACTTTGTGGCAATATTTTGGCAGAAGAATAACATTTCTGGGTGGGTCTGGACAGATACTCAATGGTTAAGAGTACTTGCGTACTCTTGTATTCAATATGGCCACATTGGGAAGAGGGACAAAGGGCTCAATGACACCTCTCCTTCAAATCTGTCTTGAGGGACCTGGGTGAAGTGAGGCTATAGTTCAGTAGAGGACCAGAATTCTGCATATCTAAGTAATCTCTGGTCAAGTTATGGTCCCACCCACCCACTACTGACCAATCACTGCCTCTTCCCTATGGGACCTAACAAACTGTAAATCTTTCTGGGAGCAAAATTTCTCTCTGTCTGGCCCAGGCTCTAAGCATTCTCCTCTCAGCATGAGATTCCTGGAGGAATTCCAATTTCTTTCTTAGGATCCCTTGATTCAATAGTGTGATACTCAAAGTGAAGGTCAAAGCCGTTTCTGTTAGAACACCCTCAGCCTGCTGGGACATTTATATTATTATTATGACTCTGTAATTTCCTTTTTCTTTTTTTGGTCTTTTTGAGACAGATTCTCCCTTTAGTCCCAGCTGGCCTGGAGCTCACTCTGTAGACCAGGCTGGCCTTGAACTCACAGAGCTCCACCTGCTTCTGCCTCCTAAGTGCTGGGATTAAAGGCGTGCACCACCACACCCTCCTGGCAACTCTGTAATTTCTTAATATGCAAGTTTTAGAGATTGGCTTATTTTAATATTTTATTTAGTGAAATGCACTTAAAATTCTTTTATATACGGCTTGACAGCTCGTTTCTTTTTAGTACTAAATGACATTCAATCATATAGATCTATGTCAGTTTATCTGTTTATCTAATGAAGGACATGTTGTTTGCTCCCAATGTGGGGCAATTATGAATGAACCTGATACACACACTCACTTACAGGTATGAGAATACAAACTCCCCGTTCCCTTGGTTAAATACTACGATTATGACTTCAGTACAATGTGCTAATAGTGTGTTTCCTGACAAAAGAGATCTCCAATCTCCCAAAGTGGCTTTATACAGGGTTTATTTTTTTTTATTTTTTTTATTTTTTATTTATTTCTGTATGTGTATCAATGTACTGTCTGCATGCAGATCTGTTCACCCGTGTCATGCAATGCCGCAGAGGTCAGAAGAGGGTCTCGGATTCCCCTGGAGCTGGAGTTCTCCTGGAATTGGAGTTTCAGACGGCTCTCGGCCACCATGTGGGTGCTGGGGATCGAACCCGGGTCCTCTGTAAGAGCAGTCGGCGCTCTTAACTGCTAGGCCATCTCTCCAGCCCCAATACAGGGTTTATTTTTAAAGCTGGCGTGTAAGCGACAATCACCTATAATCAATATTATTAGAATTTGGGATGGAAGGCAATGTGAGAATAAAGAAGCAGGAATCAAATCCACCTCAGGAGATACAGATAGCTTTATCAGCAGGGAGGGTAGTGATGGAGGTTATGGGTCGGGGCTGGAGAGGTCTGGGATCCATAGGTAGGCCCAGAAAATCCCAGAAAGAGGGCTGTGCCTTCTTGAGCAATGTCATGTTGCTTCCTGGGATCTGGGAAGGAGAGATGGGAGTTCTGATAGGGGGGTTGATAAGGAATCAGATCTACAAGGAGGTTAATAAGGAACAGGAAGTCTTTAGTGTGGTCATATGTTCTGAAATAGATGTAGCTCCTTCCTAGAGTAGTGAGATAGGGTGGGCAGATGGTCAGTTCCTTCAGTCATTTGTCAGGCCGATTTTCCTTCAAATATCACTCTGGAAAATATCTTTGGATACACTATGCTGAATATGATAACCCCTGTATCAAAATCCCCTACACAATAAATTCACTATAGTCAGACTTTCAGTGTTCAACGCAGTCCTTAAGCTCGAAATAGTACTGGGACATAGAAATTGTCAGTAGATGTTTATTAAATGAATATATTAGCTACAGGATAAAAACTTCTCCTCTAGCTTTGTAAAAGAGAATTCTATTTGCTTTAACAATTAAAGATGAAATCATTCCTTAGAGAACATGGCGTGTGAAAAATAAATATTTGTAAACAATAAACTTTCATTCAAAGTCCTCTTCTGAAAAGTGTGAAGGCCGGAGGAAAGGAGAGAGGCAGGGTAGAATCTTTTCACTTACTCTGGGGCATATGCTCATGGCATGGAAAGGGACAGAATCCTCTGTGCTATTTAAATAGTTCTGATTTTATTTGCTACGCACGTACAGTTGAATTTACATAAATTAGATGCATATAAGCTGAGCTTCCACTATAATTGCAAAACCACTGCATTGGAAATAAGCCTTCATTGAAATCACATTAGAAACCAGAAAGATTAAATTAGATTTAGAAACATATTTAGCCCTATCAAGAGGTAGAGTATAGGAAGTTGATAAAACAACACATAACCAGCCATAAAAGGTCTAGGTAGGAAATCAAACTATCTCATCCCTTCTGTAAGGAAAGGAATGATGTGTTACTTGATCTTCCAAACTCTGGTTCAGCAAATGGAAGTGGTGGAAAGAACAAGGAACCCATCTAACCATCTGGCTTTAGTTTCTTAAACTATCAAAGGGATATACAAATACCCTCTGGATATAGTTGCTCAAAATATAGGAACGTAGATACCAACTGTAGTCCTCCCCTCATTATCAATTCTCAAACAAAACCATAATGTTTTCTGTTACCTCATTCAGTATGGAGTATTGAGAATTTATTCTAATCTTGTTATTACTACAAGTTTGCCCTTCCAAAGCCTTCTGCAAACTTCATACTTTCAAGTCTTAATACCAGGTAAGTTATTTTTAATACTTATTAAATATCCACAGAGTCCTGTGAAATACATAAATGTGCCCTAGATGGCTGACTATAATTTTCCCATCACCCTTTTTTCCTAGGCAAATGTAAAGCTAAATTAGTCACTTATCATGAAGTTTTCTGAAAATACAAAAGTCTAAAGAAGTTCTTGATAATTGTTCTTAGCCATCTGGTGCCAAGTGATATTCATGAACTTACATGAACCATTTGGGAAAAATCCAAAAACTTCTATCTTAATTTTACATCTCACTTACTGAAAGTGCCAAGCTGAAAAAAAAATTGTAAGAAAAGAAATGGTTTACAGAAAGGAAAAAAAATGGGCAAATTGTAGAGTTAAAAGTGCAGCTTTCACCTCAAAGGCGATAACAGACACTTTATGTACACAGTGAGGTCTAAGCCAGCTGTAACTCCAGACAGACCCTGTCTCAAAAAGACCAATAACTAACTAACTAACTAACTAACTAAATAAATAAATAAATAAATAAATAAATAAATAAATAAATAAAATAAGAGTGACCATGATCTCAGAATGCAGACTTGAGTTACCCAAATTCCATGTTTCTATGTGGTAACAGTTTCTTGAAGTTTCTCTAGTAAAAGACCAAAGAAAGCCCTAAATCAGGACACTTTTCAAACACATTGGTGGAGATACTGGAGAGTCTGGTTATAGCAAAGTGGAGAGAACTCTGCTACAGGCCTTGGATGCTTTCTGACAGGCTTCTTGTCCCTTGGGTTGTTGGGAGTTGGTGGTTTGCTAAGTTAATGCATTTGAAATGGTTTAACCTATTCATTAGACCAGGATGTTAAGTAGGAAACAGAGGTGCAAGGAATGGCTAGTTAGGGGGCTAAAGATGGCCCAAGATAAATGAATCTGCAACATCCCAAACTCCACAATCACTGAAGTTCTAACTTGCAGAAAGTTCAGTTTGAAGATAGAGCTATTGGTTTCTGGGAAGTTTTCCTTATCCAAATCCTTGAACTCATTTACATTCACATAGGAAAACTTAGGAAACTCTAATGAACCATGCACGTTTTTAAAAAAATAATCATCTTTATTTTATGCATATGACTGATGCCTAGGTGTATGTGAGTGTACCTGTGTCATGAAGTGCCCACAGAGAACAGAAGAGGTTCTCATATCCTCTGGAACTGCAGTTACAGACTGCTCTACTCACCAGGGGGCTGCTGGGGTTCAAATCCAGGTCCTCTGCAAAAGCAGCCAGTGCTCTTAACTGCTGAGCCATCTCTCCAGCCCCTGCACCATCCAGCTTTAACTGACCAGCCTAAGGTAATACCTATTACTTCCCAAACACATATGCACACCCATAGGCCACATTAGGGTGAAGGGTGAATAGCAGCTGCTTTTTCAAGTCCTTTTGAGTGGCTAGAAACATTTCTGACTCTTACTAGAAGAATACGGGGATTCTGGGCAGTTTTCTTTCACCTGCCACCCACTCTAGGCAACCCAAAGCAGATTTCCATTCACCAAGGTTATTATCACATCTTCTCACTGGTGGCCAGTCAACTCACTTTAGCTGATCCTAATATACAGCCTGAAAGAAACTAGACAAACAAATCATTTCTACTTCTATGCCCAAACTTTTCAGAACTTCCCCACTGCCCTTAGAATACAATCTCAAATCCTTTTAAGAAATATTTTATTGGGGCTGGAGAGATGGCCTAGCGGTTAAGAGCGCCGACCGCTCTTACAGAGGACCGGGGTTCAATCCCCAGCACCCACATGGCGGCTGAGAACCGTCTGAAACTCCAATTCCAGGAGAACTCCAGTTCCAGGGGAATCCGACGCCCTCTTCTGACCTCCGCGGCATTGCACGACACGGGTGCACAAACTTGCATGCAGACAGTACATTCATACACATACGGAAATAAATAAAAAAAAAATTTTTTTTAAATTATTAAAAAAAACATTAAGACTTAGGTGCTAGAGAGATGGCTCCACTGTTCTTGTAGAGGAATCAAGTTCAATCCCCAGTACCCACATGGAGTGGGTCACAACCACCTATAACTCCGGCTCCAAGGAGATCTGATGCTGCTGGCCTCCACAGGCACTACATTCATGAGTACATACCTGTACACACTAAAAAACAAAAGATTTCAGATCATAGATATCCTTGTGGTTTGGAAAGAGGGAGGAGAGGAAGACAGGATGGAAATGAGAAGCAGATGCAAGTTGTTTAGCAGGAAACGAGGTCAGCCCAGCCTGGTCCACAGAGGGATTGACTGGGGCTGTATGATACCCAGTGCTCCAAAGTGAAGGCCTAGAGTTCTCCCTCAGACATCTGATCTAAGCTGGAGTCATAGCTCTTATGAAGAAATAAGCAGCTTTTAGAGACAAGGTTTTAAATGCAGAAATGATGGTAGTTCATTGCCAGGTTGAATTCACCAACATTTGTTACATTGTTAGGTGCAATGAATTTCCCAACTGGTTTTGCTAGGTGCAGTATGTCATGACTGGAAGAGGAGCCATACATTATAATAGAAAAAGAGGACTTGAAATCATCCATCCATCCATCCATCCCTCCCTCCCACAGCTACTTATTCAACACATATCTGTTCCACACAATGTGAGGAGCTGTTCTTTACACTGGAGACCCATCAATAAGGAGAACAAACAGCAATCCCTGTGTTCCTGGCACTTATATGTTCACCTAAAGAGACAGAAAAAATAAATAAGTAAAATATACAATGTGCTGGGAACAAATAAGTGTTAGGAAAAAAACCATAAAGCAAGCAAGAAAGGCAAGAGTGGGGTGGCAGGATACAGAATGTTAGGGGGTCAGTTAGAGCCTTGTATGAGAGCAACATTGAGCAGAGGCCATAAGACATGCCTCTTTCTTGGGAAAGAGCATCCAGACAGAGTGTGTACCAAGTACAAAGGCCCTAAGTAGGAGAATGCCTGGAGTATTCCAGCAATAGAAAAAACCGTTGTGACTAGAACAGAGTCAGGTAAGAGAGTGGCAGGAGATGACAGCCAGGAGGGATCAAGGACAGGCCTTGTCAGCCACCATAAGGACTTTGAGTTGTACATTTAGAGGAATGGGCATCTTTGGTGTGTTTGGAACAAAGGGCTGATATGTTCCATTTACATTTTATTTATTTATTTATTTTATTATTATTTGTTTANAAAAAAAAAAACAAAAACATCAAGACCAAGGCAACTTGTACAAGGAAGCGTTTGTCAGGTTTATGATTCCAGAGGGGTAAGGGTCCGTCATGCCAGGGAGGTATGGCAGGAGGTAGCCAGCGAAGATCTGGCATTCGCAGCCCGGAGCAGGCACAGGCAGCTCTCAAAGCCTTTCCCCACTGACAGGTTTCTCCCATGGCTACACTTCAGAAAGACTCCATTGACATTCCCCAAACAGGGCCACCAAATGGTGGTTAAGTGTTCAAATATTTGAGTCTGGGGGGCATTCTCATCTGTACCGCCACAGCAGGGTTGGAATCCACTGAGAAAGTCTTCTGGAGTACTCAGAGGAACATTACTTATCTTTCAATGATTTTTATGACAAGCTACAGCTTCTGAAATTTACTGGATATTACTCTAAAAATCAAACATTATAGATAATTACCCCTTAGCATGGAACAAATCATTATATTAATCTGAAAAGTTATTTTGCATATGAGAGAGAATACTTACTTGGAAAAAAATTGCCAATATACATGAAAAAAACTAATTTCTAAGAAAATATGAGAACCAAAAATTGCTTCATGCTTTCTGAAATTCATTTTCTGATGCTAATAACTGATTCCATGTTATATACTCTCACAAAGCCCTTAGAAAGAATTCCAGGAGGTGTAAGAGGAGGAGAAAATAGTACATGACAGTACAAAGCGGGGCTCTTTTTTAATTTTAGGAAATATATTCAGGGATTCTCTGGCAATTCAGTACAAATAAGTTATAGGAGAAGGATGATCACTATAATCTCAGGAAAAGAAATCGAAGAATGTCTTTTAGAGATCAGGGAAAATAGTGAAAAAGAAATACTGGGAATTAGCAACATGAATAAAAAATCAGAGCCTTGTGAATACTCACAAACTCATTTGCCTCTCCAACAAATGAGTAAAGTTCTGTCATGGTCTTCACCCCAGACATGAGGAAACCTGACAACACATGGATATCAGCAGGATTGGAGTCCAAGCCAAGGTGGATTCCAGTGTCAGGACTCAAAACCTTGGCATTGTGCTGCATACCAGGTCACACAGACAGCCAGACTCAGAGGTACACATTACATACGATAAGGGTGTGGACATGAAACAGTATTTCCCAATGATGCAGGGGTTGATAAAAATATTTTTCTAAGAATGACACCACATGTAGAAAGCCAGGAAAGGAGCTAGAGGGATGGCTCAGCAGTTAGGAGCACTGACTGCTCCCGCAGAGGACCCGTATTCAATTCCCAGCACCCATATGGCAGCTAAGAATCATCTTTTTTTTTTAATTTTTTTTATTAATTTTATTTATTTTGTATGTATATGAATGTACTGTCTGCATGCAAGTTTGTGCACCCGTGTCGTGCAATGCCGCGGAGTCAGAAGAGGGTGTCGGATTCCCCTGGAACTGGAGTTCTCCTGGAATTGGAGTTTCAGACGGTTCTCGGCCACCATGTGGGTGCTGGGGATCGACCGGGTCCTCTGTAAGAGAGTGGTCGGCTCTTAACCACTGTGAGCCTATCTCCGCTCCTAAACAGTATTTTAATCCTAGCACTCAGGATGCAGAGGCAGGCAGATATCTGTGGGTTCAGGGCCAGCCTGGTCTGCAGTGTGAGTTCCAGGACAGCTGGGGCTTGATAAGGGGGACCCGTCTCAAAAAAAAAAAAAAAAAAAAAAAAAATCCAGGAAAAAGGAGTGCTGTGTTTTCCATGAGCTTATGGAAGCTTGAGCTATGCATTGTGTGTATGGTACATTCCACTGAAATGCAATGGAAATATATATTGGGATGAGACTACATAAAGGAGCTCAAATCTCTTAAACTGATTTCAATGTTGAGAAAGGAACAAAACTCCCAGCTAGACTGGCTTCATTCCACACCTTCCCATTCTACTGTGCTTTCCCACTGTGCCAAACAAACTAGAAATGTACACAGGAGTGATGAGGGGGAAGAGGAAAAAGACAGATGTGTCAAAGGAGGTTCAGGAGCAGGCAAGCTGCTACAGGGCAACACAAACTAAGGGATGTATGATGGTGTTGGTTCCAACTGCCAAGAAGCACTTATTCATATTCTCAGGATCTGGAAAGGTTGCTGTGAAAGCACTGGTCCCTTGAAAGCAGTCATATTGGTCCCAGTTATTCCAGGAGCATTTGGAGATACTATACAATGGATTTTATTTTGGGAGGATTAGTCTGCCAGCACACCACTGCCTCAC
The DNA here is from genome assembly GCA_009823505.1 of Rhizomys pruinosus. Taxonomy (NCBI): domain Eukaryota; kingdom Metazoa; phylum Chordata; class Mammalia; order Rodentia; family Spalacidae; genus Rhizomys; species Rhizomys pruinosus. The sequence goes on from VZQC01008895.1 coordinate 143,700, forward strand.
TCAAGATTTCTTGCTGTTATTTTTGGTGGATGGAAATAGACAGCATAAAGGTGACATTTTTTGAAATCTCCTTTTACTCTACAGACTCTATATATTACAGGTTGTAGCAGAAACCAGAAGTAATAAATTATTGTCCATCATTTGGACCCTTGTGTTGGTTTCACGCATAAAGTAGCTAAACAACAAACTTGACCAACCTTCTGGAGTTTCTTTCCATCTTTCTGGAAATATACTTCCACAAAATCTATGACACAAAAGCAATGTTTGCTTAGAAAAGGCTGTATGATGTGCTAGATATTTCATCTGTGGATCTTAACTCTGGCAAAGGTGATACCAGTGTCAAACTAAATTGGATGATGAGTCTTATATCACTAGTGCAAGTAAAATTAAATACATGTCTTGGGCTGGAGATATTGCTCAGTAATAGAACACTTACTTAGCATGTATAAGGCTACAGTTCAATCCTTAGAACTGGCAAAAAAAAAATCTGAATGATATATATCCTACACATAGTACCTGGAAGATAAATACTCAGCAAATTTCATTCATTAATATTTTTAACAGAACATACTTATCCAATGCCTATGATTTTTCAGGTGATGTCATCTTATAAAAATTCTGCTTCATTATAATATCCCCACTTTAATGAGGGGTCATAGAGTAAACAGATTCCCTAAATTCCATGGCTATTTAAGAGGCAAGAGATCCCAACCACTAATAGGACAGAAAGAATTATTACTTTTAAGTCCATACACAGCCAAACATATAAAAATTAACATGATTAAAATTAAACACTGATGTTTGCTAGAGGTGCATATCCTGATTTAATCCTACTCTATCATAATCATTATTAGCACCCAAGATCTGAAAGGGTTAGTCTTCTAACTGCAACAGAGACTCTCTGAAGTGGCCTGTATTATGTCAACTTAGAAACTAGACAATGCCTTCTATTCTTTATGTAAAATATCCTGACCCATGTCCATGTCATGATAAACAGCTAAAGCTACTCATTTCTTATATTCAAACATTCCCATCCACATCAGTGTAGCATATACCAAGAGGTGATTGTGTTTGTTTGCAAGCCTATTGCAACAAATTTCAATTGTAATAATTTGTAAAATAATATGTTCCCGCAATATTTACTACAAATGTTATGTCAATCAATAAAGTTTGTGAAAGAAACAATTTCTGCTTCCATGAAGAATAAATTGAAAAGTAATTGTTGTGTAACTTTCCTTGGGAAGTCAGGAATAAGAATCTACCTACCTGATAGGGTATAAATAATTGTTCAAAGCAACCATTTTGCCCAAGTCTAACAGGTAATGATATTTACTACTGGGTGTACCGACAGGAACATTGGGGGGGGCTGCTTACAGATGTGTGGTGATTCCTAAATGTCTGTAAAACTGCATCACACATGGGGCTGGAGAGATGGCCTAGTGGTTAAGAGCGCCAACTGCTCTTGCAGAGGACCCGGGATCGATCCCCCAGCACCCACGTGGCAACTGAGAATCGTCTGTATCTCCAATTCCAGGAGAACTCCAGTTCCAGGGGAATCCGACACCCTCTTCTGACCTCCACTGCATTGCACAACATGGGTGCACAAACCTACATGCAGACAGTACACTCATACACATAAATAAAATAAAAAAAAAACTGCATCCCACATGATGCGTTCATGGAAGCTGTGTCATGGATTCCCACCTTCAGTGAGTCTTCCATTTGCAGTATACTCACTGCCCAAGAGTACCTGTTGCTGGGAGAGGCCAGATGCAGGAAGGGAAAGCCACTTAAATCCTAGACGAAGGTTCTGTGGCCCTCCTTCTAGTCTCCTTCTACTTAGCGACAGTCAGGATACTCCAGACCTAGTTTTCATTGCAGAGTAGTATTTATTGGATTACCATGGGTAGCAGGTCAAGGTTATCTCTACTCTAAGTTGGTAATTGAATGACCATGTTAGAACCACAGAGAAAAGCTACACAACAGAGAAGAAATACGACTGTAAAAGAACAAAAAAGTAAAACTTCATTCTCTCTTGAATAAGAGAGACAAAGACCTATGATATTTAGCTGACTGGAAGGGCACATGGGAAGACAGCTTCATGGATGACATTTGGCTAAATTCTGAAAAGGGACTATCATTTCAGAAGGTGGAAATGATACAAATGTAAAAAGACTAAATGTGGACCACTAATGCAATCTAATTTAAAATAGAATACCAAGCATATATTAACAGACAGAATTGGAATAGAATCACAAATCAAGGGGGCTCTTACTTCATAAGTCTAGTTATACAGGGAAATATTTTGAAGTGAAACCACCGATGAGCTACTAGGGGAAGTCATGAACCCCTTACGACTTCTATAAAATGTCTCCGCCTTCTCCTAGGGAGAAGATCAGAGATTGGAAGATCATAACTTTGAACAAAAGCACACCTAGAGTCACTGAGCGCCAGACTGTCAAGGCCAGTGATGAGCTACTTAGGCAGCTACTGATGCCTTCTTAGAATGAGACCTATTAGAATAGGCAGCTACTGATGCCTTCTTAGAATGAGACCTATTAGAAGCTAGTCATAATCAAAAGCTTTATTTACTTTTAAATATTTATAACAGATATCAGAAGAAATTGACAATGATTTTTTAAGGCAGAATAATAAAACTGGGCCAAAAGCAAAGTGGAGTGGACATTTATCACATTTGAACAAACTCTTAATTAAACTCTGGCATGTTGACAAGGACTCTTTAACATGGAGAACAAACGCCAAGGAGAAGAAATATGTTCTGTAATCAAACAAAAAGAATTCAAGCAATAGAACACACATTTTCTAAAAATTGCTAACAATTCTCTCCTGGGCAAAGAGTATAAGTCTTTCACCATTAAGATATTGAGTACACGAACTATTATATCCCTAGCAATTAAACAACTTAAAGATAAATGTCAGTGTTGTCATTTTATATTTGCTATCACTAAAAGGGATTAATTTATGGGCATTTTAGTGGACAAAGAACAGAAGCAGTTGTATCTGTGTCCCAAAGACATTTACCATTCTAATATGCTCTGAAATCTACTTTTATTAGTATGCCTCAAAGTGGTGAGAAGTTAAATATAGATCATTAGTCACTGCATGTTTAATTACATATCAGTATTGCTTGAAGATTAAAAATGCCTGTCATTCAGTTATCCTCACACAGCCAGCCCCATTTTTTACCCATTCAGCTAGGAATAATGTATGTGCAAAATAGATTGTTCTAGGTTAAAATCTGCCTGTGGTATCCTGGGGAGTTAATTTCAAGGGAAAGACAAAAATCTACCTGCTTACCTACTTTCCATCTCAGGAAGAACACAAGCTCCTGTTTGATGCCTTCTTTTTATTTTACTTTTTTATATTTTAATTTTTTAATTTTTTTGATGCCTTCTTAAATCCAAGTAAATAGCATAGCCCAGCAGACCCCTCTCAGCCTCTCTCTCCAAGGTCACTTTAAGCAAACAATGCCAGTCTTGAAGCAGCTAACCTTACAAATTCAAGACATGCAATATGGCTCATTTTTCCATTTAAATGACCTCAAACATGATGCTCAGGTCCCGTCCCTACACATTAGCAAATCATCTGCAGAGTTTTGGATCAATGTGAACAGTTACCAACAGGGTCTCTGCTAAGATCATAAGTTATCTTTTGCAAGGACAGCTCATTCCTTGGAAAGCTACAAACATGACAATGTAGAAGTCCTGACCCTAAGACAAAAGAACAAAAATAACAACTTAAAATATATAAGTGCTGCTCAGAATAATTTACTTGATTACAAGTAAGTATTTTCCTTTATGTTTTTGTAATGAACCTGACCATGAAAAAACAAAACAAAACAAAACAAATTTATGTCTGTCTCATCTATGTCATAATGAGTGGAGCTCATTTGGTGCAGAAAACCTATAGTTTAATTGCTTGATTTAAATTTGGCTGGTAGAATGAATACTCAAACATTACTCTTTTAATTATGTTAATTTATAACTGAAAAGCTAAATTTACAAAGGCAATAACATTAATTATTTACTTGCCCATTAAAGTTGAATATATATTACCAAGCTAATTGGCTTTATAAGTCTGCCAAAAAAAAACTAAAAACAAGTGTGTTCACTAATGTGCATTGGGAAGGCACACATTCTCAGAAGGTTATTTGTTCTTTATCAGATTACATGAATATATGAATAAAGTACTTTTCTTATTTATGCAATATTCCGTATATCTTCTCCATTCCTTCTTGGCTATAGCAAACTTGAAAGAGGAAAGAAAAGACACAGCTAACACTTACTTCAGTGTTTTTTTTCTATACCCTGCTTTGAATCTATTATATTATTTAATCCAAGAAATGAACAAAATCTACCATCATATCCTCTATAAAAATGCAGAAATTTAGCCAGGCAAGGTGGCACATGCAATTAATCCTAGCAGGAAGCAGAGAAAGCTAGCTCTCTGTCAGTTAAAAGCCAGCCTGGTCTACATAGCAAGTTCCAGGCTAAGTGGAGCTACAGAGAGACCGTCTCAAAAAATAACAACAACAAAAAGTTCTGAAATTTATGTTAGAGAGACTTCAGGTCAAAAGAAAGTAATGTCAATGTTAGGAAACACAGCTCACGCCTCAAAAAGATAGGAATTTATTCTGGAGCCAAATATGGGTGATTATTACCAAGGAACACAGATTTAATTACTCCAAATTCTATGCTCTATCATGGTAACAATTTCTTTTTTTTTCTTGAGCTTTTCAGTCAAATAAACCTAGTTTCTTTTTTATTATACTTTAAGGGATTCACAATATAAGAGCACAGTTGTTTTCAGATCACATTGACGTTTCTCAGTTTGCCATGGCAACAATTTCATTAATTATATAGTGATATTCTAAAGAAAGTCAGAAATCAAGCCACTTTTAAAGTACTTTTGTAGAAACATCAGGCAGGAGAGTTACAGCAAAGCAGGAAACCTCTGCTATGGGCTTCAGATGCCACCTGATCAGAGATACACAGCATTTTGGTTGGGGAATTAGGGAGTCTGACCATATTCCCATGGACTTGCCTGAGGTTCACAAACAGAGGTGAGCAGTAAATGCCAATTAAAGGGGCTAAAGATGGCCCAAGATAATTTGGCTCTGGACCTGGAATAGCCCCACCTCTCATATCCCTGAAATTATAATCAGTCAATCAACTTTCACAGGTGCAGCTTCTGCCTGGGAACAGAGAGTTTTCCATTTCCACTAAAGTGTTTTAACAGCTGTTGTGCATGGCATATTGGGCAATAGGTCACATATGATAATTCTCTTGGAGAACTTGCTTAAACATCAGCATCAAATTGTTTAATGAAAATGTTTTTTCCAAGCTCCATTCGGATATTGGCATGAAATAGAACCACAAAATAACAAAATAACAGAAGTACAGAAATCATGAGTACTGCCTCCAATGACTTACATCCAGAATAGTGGAAGGGAACAACATCAAATACATGAATCACATATCTAAAGTGATTCAATGCTACACAGGTAGCGTTACTGAAGAAGGGAGTTTAGACATTAAAAATTATAATGCCCATATTACTGCACTCTTGTGCATATTTTAAAGATGAAATTCAATAGGGCTAAAAAAGAGATATGAGAATCCTCCAACATTCTGTAAATGTAATTTTATTCAATAAGAATTAGTTTCTTTGGCCCCTGGGCAATCCTCATGGGATTTATCCTTATTTAATGCATAGAGAACAATTTCACTATATTTTCATATAATCTTATGGGGTGCAAAATTTCTGTAATGTCTGTAAGTTTAGTTAGTATCTGATCCAAAGAAAAAATTAACATGTACACTTAAAAGAGACAATTAGCAAGAAGTCTTTAATTATTACTGAATAAAATATTCTGGGAAGAGAATATGTTCCAAAGGGCTTAGGTCACTGAATTCATTAATATTTTAAGCAGGATTTTTTAATGCATAGGAAAAACCAAAATATTAAGCATATATTTATGCATGCATACTTTAAATAATACAGCTAAATTGCTAATGGTTATAGAGCAATTAGGAACATATTAATATGTAATGGAAAGCAGATTTGTGCATATTCTAATATTTAAATTATAATTTGAATGTCTGTAAGTCTACCAGGAAATAAAATGATATTCCATCTTAGATGATTCCCTGAAATGCTTCCAAATGTGATAATTTTGGAGATTTTCTATAGTAGTTTCAGTTTCCAGCTTCTCTTGGAACATTCCATTTATTGATTACTATGACAAAGTTGTGCAGGGGCTAGGGTCTGAAAGCAACAAATCAGCCTTATATTACACTTTGGTGTTTTTGTTTAATGCTTAAGTAACATTGGGCCACTTGGCCATAGGAAGACCCAAGGCCTTTTTAATTAGAGGGGAAAATACCATTTTTTATCTTTTAGCATTATTAAAATGGAAATGTTTGGTATTTATTTTGTGTTAAACCGAGGAGAAACAAAAACATGAATCACTGCATCCAGCATTTGAGTAATAAAATGATTGCTATATGCCTAGATCTCTAGGACAGAGTCCTTAGCAGTGTCTAAATTATGCTTCACAAGCACCTACAAAGTGATAACATTATTCAGAATCCCAACTGGGCATGATGTCCTGTAAGCCAGGCTTTCACTTTCATTTATAAAGTCTGGGTGGAGAATATGACTAGATACGCAACTAGGCTGAATATTCTAGTAGGTACCAGAGTCTCTGCAAATGCAGTAAGACCTTAAGATTCAACTAGAATTCCAAATCTAGCAAATCCAATTAATGACTTTTGTGTGCTGATTAGGAATCAAAAATAACAACAACAACAAAAAAAATAAAAACAACCCTGTAACAAACTACAGTAAAAGCAGCAGCGGTGGGTTTTGGATGAATTATTAAATCATATTTTACTTGTTAATACATGGTTGAGCATTGCTAGGAAAACAGCATTTAATCCAACTGCTTTTGCCTCATTTGAACTACGAATTTTTATAAGGGGGATGTGGAAGAGGAAAAGTAAATAAATATTTGCAATATTAAACTCTTGTTTATTTCTTGAAGGAAATGTTATTTTAAGTTTGTGTCATATTCTACACAAACTAATCTTGCTCTTTGGAAGAGACATATGCTTTATCTGTTTTAGAAGATAAACCACTCGCAGACATATATGTGTACTAATCCCACAGACATTAATGTTACTTTATATATTGCTTCTGAGAAATTTCTCAGTCACCGCAAGAATCTCAGTTCATATTCATTAGCAGGATCAAGTCAATGGGTTAACATACAAATTATGTAACTACTCTAGGGGCTGGAGAGATGGCCTAGCGGTTAAGAGCGCCGACTGCTCTTACAGAGGACCCGGGTTCGATCCCCAGCACCCACATGGCGGCCGAAAACCATCTGAAACTCCAATTCCAGAACTCCAGTTCCAGGGGAATCCAACACCCTCTTCTGACCTCCGCGGCATTGCACGACACGGGTGCACAAACTTGCATGCAGACAGTACATTCATACACATACAGAAATAAATAAAAATTAAAAAAAAACAAATTATGTAACTACTCTAATGGAGAAAGATATTTGAATGACAGTAACTGCCTTAAAGAAGAAAGAATCAAAAACTCTCTCTGAAAGACCTCTTCAGAAATACTAGCAAATCCCAGGCAATCAGCTAAACTGTATGTTTTCCAGTATATTACACACTCTTCCATTTGAAAGGACAATGGAGAAATCTTTATTTCTATCTAGAAGGCAAATTGATCCCTGGATGGAGTTATAACAGCTTATTGAACAGAAACAAGTTTAACATGGAGGGTGTGTTAAATGGTCTGATGTATTAACAGCACTGTATTTTCTCCCATTTGGGACAGACACTTCCATTTTGGAACACATATTCAATGAATTTCTTTAAAATTCTGGTCACAGATATGAAGAGAATCATAAATATTGTGATATTTATTTCACAAGTATTTAATGACAAGGGGCGAGGGCCACTCAGGGTCCTCGTGACAACAGCCTGAATGCATAATGAGGAAACAGAGATGCCGCCAGGGTCAAACTACTGATGATAACTCACCCAGAGGCCAAAGAACAAATATGGAGACGCTATAGGCAGATCTTCCTGTGCACAGTCATTACAATCCTTCAAGGAATTATGCTTCTAGTGTGGGACTTTCATTGGATTTTTTTTTTATTCCATTGTTTTCTGACTTCCAAAAGTCTCTAAAGTAAGTTCCCTTCAGTTTGAGTTCCAGTCATAAACTTCAGTGCTTGTAGCAGTACAGAAAAGTGGTAAAGGGCTAGTGGACATGCTATGTAGTTCGAGCTATGAAAACATTCACAGAAATGGTGCTCTCGGCCAGGCATGGTGGCACACGCCTTTAATCCCAGCACTTGGGAGGTGGAGGCAGGCGGATCTCTGTGAGTTCAAGGCCAGCCTGGTGTACAGAGTGAGCTCCAGGGCAAGTGGGACTAAAGGGAGACCCTGCCAAAAAAAAAAAAAAAAAAAAAAACAAAAAAACAAAAAACGGTGCTCTCTTCAGATACATGGATTGATCCCAGGAACAGTTAAGGAGCAAGGTTTCTTGTTAATGCAAAGGCATATTTCTCTATTATGTGTCTGACTTACTAAAAATACAGTATTCCCTTCCACCAGACTTGTAGCTTTCTTCCCTGCCCCTCTCACATTTGCCCAGGGGACTCACGGCACACTAGCAAGTTAAGGAGCTGCCCAAATATCTGAGCTTGAACTACATGTGCCCAGAGAGTTTCCTTTGATGTGCCCAGACATGCCAGCTGAAGCTGAGGTATGGTGGCATCACAGGGAAAGTCAGATTAGAATTTCAGCAGTCCAAACTGTAACCTGAACTTCATTCTTCTGAATTCAGTGAGACTTCCAATGCTTACCTCTGATAAGTCTAAGCTGCTGTAGATAAGTCTAAGACTGGCTGGCTGCGGCAACAGAAACGAGTTGGTTTTGAAGCCCAGAAAACCACAAACAGGATTTAAAGTCTGTCAACTTCAGGGACTGGAGGGAGGGCTGAGCAGTTAAGAACCCCAGTTACTCTTGCAGAAGAGGCAGGTTCTAATCCCACATGGCAGCTGACAACTATCTCTAACTCCAGTTCCAGGAAATCTGACACCTTCTTCTGGCCTTGGGTGCACTCACATACATGCAGGCATAACACTCATACACATAATATAAAAAAACTGAATAAGGGCTGGAGAGATGGCTCAGCAATTAAGAGCACTGACTGCTCTTGCAGAAGACCTGGGTTTGATTCCCAGCACCCACATGGTGGCTAAGAATTATCTTTAACTCCAGTTCTAGTGGAATCTGATGCCCTCTTCTGACCTCCATGGCATTGCACAACATGGGTGCACCAACCTACATGCAGACAGTACACTCATACACATAAAAAATAATATATAGGGCTGGAGAGATGGCCTAGCGGTTAAGAGCGCCAACCGCTCTTACAGAGGAACCGGGTTCGATCCCCAGCACCCACATGGCGGCAGAGAACCGTCCGAAACTCCAATTCCAGGAGAACTCCAGTTCCAGGGGAATCCGACGCCCTCTTCTGACCTCCGCGGCATTGCACGACACGGGTGCACAGACCTGCATGCAGACAGTACATTCATACACATACAGAAATAATAAATAAAATTAAAAATATATATATAAATAAATTTTTTTAAGAAAATTTAAAACTGAATAAAACTTAAGGGAGCTGGTCTTTATAACTATTCTGCCTCTAACAGGTTTCAATAGTTGTTAAAAATGATTATTTCCGGGGCTGGAGAGATGGCCTAGCGGTTAAGAGCGCCGACCGCTCTTACAGAGGACCTGGGTTTCGATACCCCACACACATGCCGACAGGACAGGCAACCTTGACCAGAACTACACCCAATTCCAGGAGAACTCCATCCAGGGGAATCCAAGACCCCTTCTGACCTCCGCGGCATTGCACGACATGGGTGCACAAACTGCATGCAGACAGTACATTCTACACATCAGAACTAAAAAAAAAAAAAAAAAAAAAAAAGTGAGGTATTACAGATGCTTGTTCGAGTTGCTTTAGGCGTGTATATGCAGGTTGTGTATCGGGTTTCTCAGTTTTTAACTTGGAATTTTAATCAAACACATAATTAAAGAAAACTACTATTGCTGTAGGAAAAACTGAAGAGGTCAGGTATATAAAATTCATTTCTGGATTTCTAAAAACAAAGGGAAAAGCTTTCTCAAGAGATACAAATACCTTGTGCTAATATCCTATGCTAAAGATCAGGGCCATAGAACACAGGAGTCACACGCACACAATATCCTGAAAATGCCTGCGTCTACCCTAAACGTATTTCTCATCTCCATGCTAATGACTAAAAATTTGACATCGCCAGAAGATAATATTCTTAGAAAGTATTAAAAAACACATTTGTTTTCATGTTCTTTCTGTTTTAAGCTAATCTTATTCTTTGTTGGCTTCCTGAAGACATTAAGACACAATGAATGTTTTCTTTGGCTTGAAATTGATCAGCATGCTAAGTTGTACAATTACTTAGCACGGTGGTGTAAACAACTTTGCAAAAACAGTTCCTTTCAATCTTTGCCTCTCGTTTCTTTACCACTGCTCTGCATTAGTGTGCCAATACCTACCTCATCCAGAGAACGTTCTACTTCAATACAGTGCCTTGAAAATGAGACACGAATCGAATCAAAATACAGGAATATATTATTTGTGGAACATAGTAATTATTTGTGGAACAAAGATACTATTCCAGTGGAAATCTCTACCCATAGATAAGTAAAAGTTTTGATTAAATGGACTAAAATAAAATTAAAAGGGTGGTTTGTTATCTGCTATTAAATAATTAGTACAATCTTAGTGATTGAAAACTACACATTTAATTTCTCATCAAAAAGTAAATGATCTGAGCAAAGATTAGTGTGGTCCTCTTTTCTCATATCATTTGAAAGGTGGAGTTGAGGTATCAACCAGTGTTGGAGTCTTATCTGAGGCTCAGCTAGGATAACATCCACCTCCAAGTTCATGAGGATTTTGGCAGGATCGAGTTCCTCCAAGGATGCTTGTGTCCTTGTCCCTTGTGTCCGTCTACGTAGACCACTGGCTTCACCATCCACCAGGAAGAAGAATGTTAGCAAGACCAGAAGTTTTGATCTCTTCTCAGTTAATCTCCATAGTGACATCTCGTAACCTTAGATATGTACTGATAGCTAGGGTCAGCCCATATTGAAAAGAAAACATTTCACAGAATGTAGACATCAGGAGGTGGAGTCATTAGAAGATATTTCACAGTTTTCATGCCTCGGCGGTGTAGAAATGAACATGAGAAGCCATTTTCTACCAGCATACTGGGAACTAAAATTTTTACTCCATTACATTAACAGTATTTTCACTCTAGCATAGACAGATCTACTTTATTCTTTTAGCAGACCATGCAGTATTTGCTTATGTAATGTCTTTTCAAAACTCTGTATTTCTCTTAATTTTTCATCTCCAGGACAAAAAAGTAAAAATCCACTTACAACTTCAGGTAACAAAAGATTAGGTAACTAGGTGGTTGTTTTAACTCAGTAAGTGAACATATAAAACACACAGGAGGACTTGAGGATCAATTGGTTGTTCAATCAGAAATATACTGTTAAGGGCAATGTAAATTTTCCATGTCCCTAAAGACACCATGCTGAATAAGGGCAGGAGATATAGTGACAGCAAACGGCTTATCAAGAAAACCTTCATGTCTTCACTTACTTAAGATACTTTCACCTACCAGAGAAACTGAGACGGCTGCTGAGAAGCAGATAAAGGGAAGAGGCTCCAGGAAGAGACCAAAGGCGAGCTGCTGTTTTTGCCTGTAGATCTCCAAGTTTTCTCTTTTCCTACAGAGAATGATGTGGGGTTCCATACCATAAGGGAAAATCACCATCTTTCCGCCCAACCTCCATCTCAAGGAACAGCTGGCAGCCTGATCTGTAACTTCAGCTTCTGCTGCTCAGTAAGCAATGTTGAGACTGGTGAAAATTTGCATGAAACAAAGCCAATCAATTATACCAAAAACTATACTGAAAAAGATGTACCACCAAACTCTAATCATATGACCAAGATCTGTGCACTAAAACTAAACATGAGGACTAACTATTGATAAAGTTTTCTGAGGATAGGAAAAATATGTAGGATGTTTTGTGTTGTTTGTTTCTTGTTTGTTTTTATTGTGGGGATTTTTTTTGTTTGTTTCCTTGTTTTAAGGGCTTTAATTTTTTTTTAAGACAAGGACTCCCTGCAGCCCCAGATGATATAGAATTCACAATGTAGTCCAAGCTGGCTTCAATCTCACAGAGATCACAGAGACTCCACTGCCTTTGCTTCTCAAGGGCTGGGATGAAAGGTACGCACAACCATGCCCAGATAGGACATAGTTTTTTGGGGGTTTTTTGTTTTGTTTTGTTTTGTTTTAAAAACATCACTCATTATACCAAAAATCAAGTAAACTAAAAACTGAATGAGAAAAGACAATTAAGTGATCAGGTTGAATCAGATGAGAAATGAAGTTTTCATGAAAAAGCCTCAACAACCAATTACAAACTCTCCTGATAATAAATTATAAAACAGAAGATTTTAACAAACAAACATATGAAATACAACTAATTGGAATTTATAAAACTGAAAATGCACTAAAACAGAAAAGAACAACTTTGTCAAATGACTCAGCAGCTAATGGAGATAACAAAGTATTTAGAGTGTATAAGATTCAAAACCAAGTAAGAATTCACTCTGTGTTAGCAATACAGAAAGTCTTTAAAAAAAAAAAAAAAGATGAAGGACTAAGAGACCAAGTACAGCTATCACTGGTCCCTTAAAAAGAAAGGAGAAAATTGAGCTAAAAGAGTAATTGGGGAAAAAATCCTGGCTGCAAACATCTTAAATTTAGTGAAAAGCACAAAATTACCTATCTGTGAAACTTGGTGAAATCTAAATAGTACACATCTAGGGATGTGAGCAAAACAAATAATAATTAAATGTGTAAAAACTAAATGGTAAAAAAACACAAATCTTAAAAGCAGATAAAATATCCCATTCCACTTTGGTAAATAATCAAAAGATTAATTTTTTTACTTGAAATCATGAAGTCCAAAATACGTGGCACATTTTTTTTTCAAGCAACAAAAGAATTATCAACCATGAATTCTTTTTTTTTTTTTTTTTTTCTTTGGTATTTTTGAGATGGGCTTCCCTTTAGTCCCAGCTGGCCTGGAGCTCACTTTGTAGACCAGGCTGCCCTTGAACTCACAGAGATCCACCTGCCTCTGCCTCCCGAGTGCTGGGATTTAAGCCTGAGCTACCACTCCCAGGACCATGAATTCTTAAAAAAAAAAAAAAAATTATAGGGTGAAGAGATAGCTCACCCTAAGAGAGCCAACTGTTCTTGCAGAGGACCGGGTACCATTCCCAGAACCCACTTGGTGTCTCAGAACCATCTTTAAGCCAGGTGTGGTGGCACATGTCTTTAATCTTAGCAAAGCAGGAGGACCTCTGAGTTCAAGGCCAGCCTGGTCTACACAGTGAGTTCCAGGACAGCCGGGGCTATAAGAAGACCCTGTCTCAATGCCCATGGAGGCCAGAAGTAGGTGTGATAGATCCTCTGGAACTGCAGTTATAGACAGTTGTTAACTGCCATGTGGTTTCTGGGAACCCAGACTCAAATCCTCTGCGACAGCGGTCAGTGCTCTTAAGCACTGAGCCACCTCTCCAGCCCCATCAACCATGACTTTATCATAAGCAAAACTTTCTTTCATAAAGAAGGCATAATACAAACATTCTCAGGCAGGGTGAAAATAAAAATAATTTGTTAAGTTATGCTTAAGGATCTAATGCAGGGAATTCTCCAAAGAAAGGAAAAGATGAAACAAGGAATCTTGGAATAAGAGGAAGCACCAGGAAGGAAGAAGGAAATGAGAAGAAATATAGAACACGCAGCTGACTCTCTTTTGCCTAAATTCTACAGGTCATCCATCATGATTCTAGTACCGCCTGTCTTCCACGGCCATTTTCTTTACAACAGGAAAGGTGAGGAACTGAATTAGAAGTTTCCACCACACTTCACTTGCCATTATAGAATGTTGATAACATTAAATTATTATTATTAAGTCAATTTTTTTGTCTTTTTGAGATAAGTTCAACCTTTGCCCAGCTCCTGGAATTCATTCTTAGACCAGAGTGTCCTTGAACTACAGAGATCTCCTCTGCTTCCAGTGCAGGGATTAAGGATGCACCACACAGCTCATAGTAGTCTTTTTTTTTTTTTTTTTTTTTTTTTGGTCTTTTTGAGACAGGGTCTCCCTGTAGCCCAGCTGTCCTGGAACTCACCTGGAGACCAAAGATCCACCTGCTCTGCCTCCCAAGTGCTAGGATTAAAGGCGTGTGCCACCATGCCTGGCATATTTTTTTAATTATTATTTATTTATTATTATATATATATATATATATATATATATATTATATATATCTGGGTGTATGCAAGTACAAGTGTGTGCAGTGGCAGCCATAAGAGTATGTTTGATCCCTTGGAATTATGAGCATTTATTAGCCACCATGTGGGTGCTAGGAACCAAACACAGGTACCTCTGTAAGAGCAACCCATGAGCTCTTAACCACTGAGCCATCTCTTTGTGAGTTCAAGGCCAACCTGGTCTACAGAGTGAGTTCCAGGACAGCTGGGGCTACAGGGAGACCCTGTCTTGAAAAGACAAAAAAAAAAAACTGTTGTAATACTCCAAAAAAATCACTTCAAAACTCTATAAGACAACATACTCAAAAGAAGTGCAGGATTGTGTGGTTGTTCTGTGTTTAAACATTTAAGGAATTGCCAGACTATTTTTAAAAACAGCTAGCTACACCATTTTAAGTTTTCAGTATCAGCTTCCCAGCGGTCTATGTTTTCCTCATAATAACCCACATTTAATTACTTTCTGGCTTTGTTTTCTTTCATTAACAATTGTTGTCAATTCATATTCATAATTCTCAGACTATTATTTCCCCTTGTGTTCATTGTGATTTCAAACAAATGATTGCCTTCTCTATGGACACAGAGATGTTTGCCTATGTTATCTTATATGAGTTTTATAGTTTTAGTTATTACTTTTAGATATATGATGTGTTTTGAGCTCTTTAATATGTGGGTATCTATACAGATACCCAAACATAATTTGTTGAAATAACTATGCCATTAGCATTGAATTTTCTTTGTATCCTTAGCAAAAATCAATTTACTATGAATATAAAGTTTTATTTCATGACTCAGTTTTCCTATTGATTGATGTCTCATCTATGTATCTAACAGGCTATAATTGTTTTTAGATGCTATTGAATTTTTACATGTTATGGCTAATACATCTTGATCATATTTAGACCCCTGCTCTAGCTGCATCTCCCCACATACCCCCTCCACTGGCATATTTCATCCATTCTGTAATACATGTTAAGTCCTATCAAGTCAAGCTTGTATCACCAGAAATCCTTTGGCATGAGTTCATCCCCTGGTTCATCCACTGGCACCTTCTATAATTTTTAAGTGAAAAATTTCCAACTTTTGCCTATGTGAACCATGTTAACATACAGAGTAAGTATTGTAATATATGAATGTTTGCTTTAAATGACCTAAACACACCATTTAAGATTAATGATTCAGTAGGGTAGATTAAATATACACACTGCATACTGTAAGATGCGCACACCTTTAATCCTAGCACTTGGGAGGCAGAGGCAGGCAGATCTTTGTGAGTTCAAGGCCAGCCTGGTCTACAGAGTGAGTTCCAGGACAGCCGGGGCTACAGGGAGACCCTATCTCGAAAAGACCAAAAAAAAAAAAAAAAAAAAAAAAAGAAAGAAATCACCTCAAATTCAGTGATATAGGTGAGTCAAAAGCAAATTAATGCCCAAGATATGTGAGGAAAACATTAATTAAAAATTAGGAGTGAGGCCAGGTGTGGTGGCACACACCTTTCGTCTCAGCACTTGGGAGGCAAATCTCTGAGTTCAAGGGTAGCCTAGTCTACATAGCGAGTTCCAGGCCAGCTGGGACTAAAAGGGAGACCCTGTCTCAAAAAGACCAAAAAAAAAAAAATTGAGAGTACATTAATATTACATACAGACATTAAGTATACTAGAGACCATAAGAGATATCACTTAATGAAAAGTATATGAACCCCACAAAACACTCTTAACATTTGCAGAATATTTTACCCAACAAAAAACGAATACAATTCCTTTGTCTACTGACTATAGAAAATTCAACAAAATAATATGGGCAATAACATGAACTTCAGCAAATTTCAAAAAATCAATTATGCAGAAATCACCCGGTACCCTTTCTCACCATAATCAAATTAGCAAATAGTAACAAAAAGAGAAACATCTTAATACATGGAAATTAAATAATGCTCTTTTAAACAAGCCACAGCTCAAAGCTTCAAGGGAAAAATGCAAAGCTCAGGGAGATGAATAAAAGCAAAATATATGAGAATGTGAGATGCAGCCAGGGTAGTGAGAAGAAGGAAAGAGCTGGCATGGTGGCATTAGACATGGAAAGAAATGTTCTGTAAACAACAAAATACACTGACAGCAAATCTAAGGAAGAAAATAAGAGAAGGCAGAAATTAATGATATTTGAAGTAGGAAAGAAATCATGCAAAATCAATGAATCCCAAATCTGTATCTTCAACACAAAAATTAGTAAAACTGATAAACCTCAAGCCAGAGGGATAAAGTGGAAAATCCAACAATTAATTTCAAACATGGAAGATGGTATGTCATCACATATTCTATGACCATAAGAAAGAGGATCTTACAAAGAACTTTATACTCATCAATCTGACATCTCAGAAAAAATAGATTGATTCCTTGAAAGCCACAAAGCACCTTAGGCCACCCAGAGTGCTCCACATAATACCAATTCTCAGAATGCTGGCATTCTATTCCTGGAAAACTGCTACTGTACAAACCAAAAGGGACTCTGCATGGGTGATTAAGGACAGGATGATGAGATGGAAAGGCAATGATAGATACCCAACTGAGTCCAATCTAATCACAAGCCATTAAAAAAATAGAAAGGCTTGCAGGTTATGATCAGATACCTGCAATATGGCCCTGTATGAAGCTTCAGAACACAGAAATGTTCTGGTAGAGGAAGGAGGCAATGAACTGAAGGAAGCCAGCCTCCGGCATCTGGAAGGTAAAAATGCACTTTCCCTAACTTCCAGCAGAAATGCAGACCTGGCAGGACCTTGATCTTGCCCAGGAGATACATACATATTGCATTTTAACCTAAGAAAGTGTGAGACAGTGTTGTTTGCAACCACTCAGTTTGTATTAGTTCATTACAGGAACTATAACTCCATCAACTGCACACTTAAAGATTATCAAAGCTTAGCCAAGATAGACAATCTGAACAGCCCTATAATACTAAACAGATCCAATATGTAGTTTAAAAGATCCTGAATAAAATAAATCTCTCAGCCCAGAGATAGTCACTGGAAAAATTAAACACACATCAGTCTCTTCTACAAAATAGAAGTCCACATAGTTCTCAGTTCATTTTCTAAGTCCAATATTACCCTGATACATAAACCATACAAAAGCAAAAGTACTGCAACCAACCTAAATGCCCCTCAACTGACAAGTGGACAAAGAAAATGTGGTACATCTACACAATGGAGTTTTATGCAGCGGTAAATAAAGAAGACATCATGAACTTTGCAGCTAAATGGATGGAGCTAGAAGATATCATGCTAAGGGAAGTAACACAGTCCCAGAAAAACAAATGACGAATGGTATCCCTCATCTGTGGGTGCTAGCTCCAATTACCTAATTGTATGGCGAACTGAGCAACATTAATGTGATCTGAAAACAACTGTGCTCCTATATTGTGAATCCTTTAAAAACTAAATAAATAAAAGTAATAATAATAATAAAAATAAAGCACTACAAATGTAAAAGACTGGAAATTTGTATCTCTCATGAACTTAGATTCAAAAGTCCTCATAAAATTATAGCAAACCAACTCCATGAACATAAGAACAGAATTATATAGTATAAGCACATGAGATAGGCAGGCTCCACACTCGAAAACACTGATAGATGAGATCCTTCTTATTAATGAGATAAAGAAGAAAAATCCTGTGATCATAAAAGTGAACACATAAAAAGCTTGGTAGCCAGGCAAGGTGGAACATGCCTTTAATCCCAGCACTTGGGAGGCAGAAGCAGGAGGATTTCTGTGAGTTCAAAGCCAGCCTGGTCTACAAAGTGAGTTCCAGGACAGCTGGGGCTATAGGGAAACCCTGTCTCAAAAAGACACCCCCACCCCCGCTAAAATTAAAATCTTAGTATGCTGGTGCTGCATAACTTTAATCCCATCACTTGGGAGGCAGAGGCAGGTGGAGCTCTGTGAGACGGAGGCCAGCCTGCCTCAGGCCAACCAGGGCTACAGGGAGATCCTGTCTCAAAATAAATATATTTGATAGAATGTAGCATCCACTCAAAATGGAAATTTGATTTGCACCAAAGTCAGGTAGAAATCACTTTAAACATCTCTCTCTCTCTCTCTCTCTCTCTCTCTCTCTCTCTCTCTCTCTCTCTCTCCAGAATCTATTGAGCATGACACCCAATACACTTCATCTGAAAGGAAGTGAGAAGTTGTATCCCAGCAAAATTAAAAATCAAAAAGAAACTTTCTGAGATTTCATAGAAGAGGATATAGAAACAAGCTATAGTCTGAGATAATACCTTTGCAAACTCATGCACATCTAACAAGGCTAGTATTGAGCATATGAGGAGAGCAGTTCACCATTCAACAGTAAAAAACAACAACAACAAAATCACAGACAATGCAATCAGGAATGAGCAAAAGCTGTGAACAGCCATTTCACCCAGGAGGCCAACCGGATGTTCAGAAGATGTTCAGTGCCGTTGGCAATTAGGGAAATGCCAAACAAAACCTCAGTGACATGCTGCTCCACACTTATTAGGCTAACTAAGATGCGCAAGGATGGTGCTGGCCAGTGGCGGCCAGGATGCGGAGATGCTGATGGACTTGTGATGAAATGGGGTCATTACTTCAGAAAGTCTGTGCGTTATGCTTGCTTTTTTTTTTTAGAACTAAACACTCAACCTCTATATGACCAGGAAATTGCATGTCTAAGCATTCATCCCAATTATGCACTCCTTATATATGCCAGAAAAATAAAAATCTACATTCATACAAAATGGTACATGAATATTCATCTAGGCTAAAAATGGGGATTAGCCTAGATGCTAATGAAGAGAAAAATGCTTAAACAAGCCATGATACATATACCATTGTGTACTAAATAATAATAAAAAGAAATAAAACGATGCATACACATACAGACTTGGATGAATCTCTAGGCTCGATATTTAGGTACAGGGAATGGAGAGGCACAGAGGAAACAGCTGACTGGGATTATAAAAGATCCTCGTGAAGGATTTTTGTGAAGTTGGAAATGTTTACTCTTTGGCTTGCGGTGAACCCATGTTAGTGATAAAAGTTGTGTTCTATTTAATACACACATACAGGTAAAACTACAGACAGTTGAATGGTCAATGCATTACATAAAGTGTCAATATTCTGTTTATAAAATTATAGTTTCCCCAAATCTCTCCATAACATAAAGTAGGGCACAGACAGTATGTGCAGAGTCTTCTTACATTATTTTAGTATTGTCATGTGAATTCACAATGATATTAATAAAATTACTAATGAAAAAAAAAATAAGCAAAGGTGGGGATGCTCCTTGCAGGTAGAGAACTTACCTAGTATGCATTACCCGGAGTGGTACAAATTTGAGGATGACTTCCGTGGCTTTGTCTTCAACTCCTGAGATAACTGTGTCATGATCCCTTCTTTTACATACATAATGCCATCCAGGGTTCTCCCTGGGTCCCTCCCCCATGCTTTACTCCCATCTCTTAGCTGTACACCTGTGGAGCCATTCCTTACTCTCCATTCCTCAAGCCTATACTTTCTTGAAACACCACCTCTTTTTGTGTCTGACCATTGCTGTGTGTTCTTTCTTGAACCCTGATCAGTATCTGCCCCTGTAGAGAGGACTGAAAACACTTGAAGGTATTAATACTTCTTGGGAATTGTTTAGGCCTTATTGCTAACAACAAATATTTGGTTGAATAGCTGTCCTCTTTATTCTTCAATAAGTCCAGGGTTGAGGCTATAGAGATGTGTTGTTTATTATAAATAGAAACATAGGGTGCTGAAGGGATGACTCAACAGCTAAAGCATGCACTGCTCTTGCAGAAGACCTGAGTTCATTTCCTAGCACCCACATCAAGGTGCTCACAACTACTTGTAACTCCAGCTCCAGGGAAACAAGAAGCCTGGCCTCTGAAGAAACTCATACTTACCACAAGCACATACCCACTCATTCCCCCCAAACACACATGCACAGGGTATAAAAATAATAAATCTGGGGCTAGAGAGATGTCTCAGTGGTTAAGAGTGCTGACTGCTCTTGCAGAGGACTCGGGTTCAATTCCCAGAACTCACATGTGGCTAAGAACTGTCTTTAAGCCACACATGGTGGTACACACCTTTAATCCTAGCACTCAGGAGGTAGAGGCAGGCGGATATCTGTGAGTTCAAGGCCAGCCTGGTCTACAAAGTGAGTTCCAGAACAGCTGGGACTACAGGGAGACCCTGTCTCAAAAGAAAAAAATAATAAATCTAAAAACATACATACTTATATTTTAAGTATATGTATGTATATATGTATACAAAATCTATACATATTTATGGGGTACTATATATATATGTATAATGTTTAAATATAGCTAATAAATTTCATTAAGTATCATTTCTTTTATAAAAATTATTTATTATTTTATGGGTATGAGTGTATTGTGTGCCTGTATGTAAGTGCATCCTTGTCACGCAATGCCCATGGAGGTCAGAAGAGGGTGTTGGATTCCCTTAGAACTAGAGATATGGACTGTCGTTAGCTACTGTGTAGGTGCTGTGAACAGAACATGGGTTCTCTGCAAAAGCAGCCATGCTCTTAACCACTGAGCCATCTCTCCAGTCTCCACATCTATCATTTCTATAAAAGCCTTCAATGTTCTCCCTTCCACCTTTTTAATATACATTATACACTTTATCTATCCTTGCACGAACACTACCCTTGAATTCCTAGTTGCTTCTGTTATGAGTAGGTAGCCACTATCAAACTTGTAACCACCCCTTCTCTCCTTTCTCTTCAAACTCATAATCATCATACAAAAATGAGAACTCGTACTCTGATGTAGTCAAGCTGGGAAGGATTTGCAAACCAGGTGACACCCACAATACGTCTAAAGGATGGGAGTCAGAGTCTGCCAAGCGGAAACTTAATCTTACTATATTTTCAGCTCTGCCAAAGAGTCAAAATCAAGAGAAGGCACTTGAATCCACACACCTTATTCTGAATATGTTTAACTGGCTTCAGTTACTTGCAGATTCAGAAGAGGATAAAGCGAGGGAGGGGGGAAGAAGGCAGCAGGTTAGATCTACTTATTCTCTATAGGAATCCAAGGGGACTGGAGAGATGGCTCAGTGGTGGGGAGCAATGCCACTCTGGCTGAACGACCTTGCTCAGCTCTGAGCACCCACAGGATGACTCACAACCATTTGTTAATTCTAGTTCCAGATCTGATGCCTTTTTTTTTTTTTTTTGTCTCTGTGGGTTCTAGAACACATGTGGTTCACATGCATTCAAGCAGTCTAAGATTCATACATAATGTAAAAAGTAAGTTTTAAATATCTATTCCTAATGCAATATCTAAATAAAATCATTAAGAAATGTGGAACATCGAGCTTCATCCCATAGCTGACCAGTCATGGAAACAAAGTCTAGAAAGGTATTTGAGAACCTGCATTGTCTCAGAAGTCTTGTTTTCTCTGTTTGCACTGAGGTCTAGTGTTGAATTTGAGAAAGTGATAACGTTTTTATATCGTGTATTACATAAAATAACGGCAAGTGGAACATGATAAAAATATCAGTAAAGGATGGGGGGTGGGGATCCTGCTGTGTCTGGGTGAAGACACGTGGAGACGGGACGGCACTATTGGAAAATAAACCAGCAGAGTTTGAAGCAAGGGAACGAAAACGAAGTGGCAAAAATGACCCTCGGTGTTTCCCAAGACCTGTAAATGTCTCCCTATTTCAGCATCGCTAATTACAGAACTGTTGTTCTGCACATTCATAGAGATGAATCTGCAGGGAGCACCCAAATTCAAATCAACTGCTACAAGTCTACAGTATTTTTCATGTCAAACAATACATTAGGAAAATGGTTTTAGATTCTGAATCAGTGAAAATAAGCAGCTTAGGATTACTCCTGTGCAGAAAGTCCAGAGCCTAAGTCAGCCTTTGAATTTCTTTTTTCTTTTTATTTTTTATGTATATAAGTGTTTTCCCTGCATATGTGTACGGGCACCTGTGCTGTGAAATGCTCACAGAGATCAAAAGACGCCTTGGATCCCACTGGAACTTCAGTTACAGACAGTTGTTAACCAACCAGGTGGATGCGCAGAGAAACGGACTCAGATCCTCTGCAAGAGTAGTCAGTGCTCTCAACCACTGACTTGTCTCTCCAGCTCAGGCTTTGAATTCCTATTGCACCACCATGCCCAGCAGTAGAAATATTGAGATAAGCTGCAAGTTGGAAATGGTGAAAATGAGTGGGATGGGTGTCTGAAGACCACTTCAACTTATTGCTGTCAGCTCTCAGAGCTCGTGAGCTGTCACTGGGACTTTCTATATCAAACACATTTGTCTCGTTCTTACCATCATTCTTAAACCCGTTTTTCCTTCCTCATATTGAAATTTCAGAATGGATTTTGAGCCCTCTTTGGTTACCCATTTTCTCCCCACCCTCCGAAATCCATGAGAATCCATTGGGATATTAATCCATTTGTGATACTAGGAGAATCTATTTACTTCTCTGTTCATCTACGTTTAGATAGACGAATGCCAAGTATTAAATTTAAAAGCTCCTGTTCTCTGCACCCAACAGTGTAATAGTGATCTCTATCGCTTGCCTGTGCTTGGTCTTCTATTCATGTCAGAGAATCTCCTGTATAGACCCTGCTTAGCATGTAAACAATAGGTGAGATATACAAGGTCGCTGATTTAATCATTATTCTGGTCCCACAGATAATGTCCTTGGTTCCTTTTCATTAGTGCAGGAAAAGACCTGACAGAAACAACCTATGGAAGGAAGGATTATCTACTGGATTCAGAGATTTTATTCTATAGTTAGTAACTTGTTGACTATGGGGCTGTGGCAAGGATGATCCTCATGGTGGTAGGAACAGATCGAGTAGGAGACTATTCATTTTATAGCACACAGGACACAGAGAAAGGAACATCTCTTTGGGCCTAATTCTTCCTTCTATGCTGCAGTTCCTAAATTAAGTTTACATTACTTTCCATAATAGCACTAGCAGTTTCTGACAACCGTTCAACACAGAAACCTTTGGGGGACATTTTATAGTCAAACTATATAATGTATAATACACAAGGAAATAAATTGATAAACCATGTAATTTGAGGTCGTCTGGAAAGCAAGTGCTTCTAGTCCTCATTCTACCCTCTGGCTCTTTTAATACAATCTTCTTCTGTCCATCTACTAATTGAATCCTAATCACCTCTCTCTTTTTTGCTTTATTTTTATTTTATGTGTATTACATGCATGTATGCAAGTGGACCCACTTTGTACAATGCCCCTGGAGGACAGAATAGGTTGTTGGTCCCCCTGGACCTGGAGTCACATATAGTTATTAAAGCCATATAGGTGCTGGGATTCAAACCCCGTTTTTCTGCAAGGACAGCCAGTGCTCTTCACTGCTGAGCCATCTCTCTGGCCTGCTAATCACCTCTTAAGCCTGAATCGTATACTTATTCTTTGTGAGGCATCTCTTAAAGGATCTCCCCCAGTTCCTCAGTCCTTAGGAATTTCAATCTTCTCTAAAATTTTACTCAACTCTGCAAGTCATGTTGAGTTCATAGCAACCCTCAACAAATTCGGTTTTCATATAAGGAATGATGTGAAGTAAACAGATTCTAAGAAAGGCGTAGGTGGCATAGCGTTCTTTGCCTTAGACAGAGCAAGGTACCTTGTGTGTTCATGTTACATGGCATACTCTTCAATGACCGAGTCATCATTTTTTTGCATTTCTTAGATCACAGTACACTAGGACCTAGAATTCTAAATGTTGCACCAATTTAACTCTATGTGAAAAAATTAATGCCTTGCATGAGTAACCTAGGTAAGGTAAAAAAGACAAGCTACCTGTCCTAACTATATCTAATCTCTCCTGTAATCTTTCCTTCCTTCCTTCCTTCCTTCCTTGCTTCCTTCCTTCCTTCCTTCCTTCCTTCCTTCCTTCCTTCCTTCTTTTCTCTCTCTCTCTCTCTCTCTCTCTCTCTCTCTCTTGAACTCAGGGAGATCTGCCTGCCTCTGCCTCCCAAGTACTAGGATTAAAGGCATGTGCCACCAGACCCAGCAACAACTCTTTTAATAGAGATTGGACAACAACCCCAGTACATGTCCCGCAAATTGTCGGATGGTCTTTGGAACAGGCCAGATAACCCACCGCATATTTCTTACATTTGCTAATTTTCCTGTGCTTTGGAATTTCTTTGCCTCATGTTTTCTGGTCCCTTCCTAATTAACAACAGTTATGCAGTATGCTTCTGCTCCTGACTGGTGCAGCTAAATTTATACTCTGATTTAGCTATTTCTATGCCTTTGAATCCCAACACTTGGGAGGCAGAGGCAAGGGAATCTCTGTGAGATCAAGGCCAGCCTGTTTTACATAGCAATTGAGCACTGAGTGCTCTTGCTGAGGAGTCAGGTTGGGTTCCCAATACCCACATGACCTCTTACAACCATCCCTAAAGTAATGTAACTCCAGTTCTAGAGGATTCACAGCCCTCTTCTGGCCTCCACAGGCATCTGCATGCAGGTGGTACACTTACATACATGCAGGCAAAACACTCCTACACATAAAATACAAAAAAAAAAAAAAACTTTTTTAAAACTGCACTTTGAAAAATATCAGGATTTCTGCTGAAGGTGTAATTCATTAACAATTCATACAATCAGTTCAATTTTATATTTTTTTTTTCTCTCTCAGCCTTTAAAGGAGAAACTGAACTTAAGTGTAATCTGTTTCTTTGGACACTAGATCTAGCCTATATATTTCAATACATGCCTCAGCTTACCGTACAGGGTTTTGAAGGTACAGGAGAGCACTTAGGCAGAAGAGTGTAATGATAAATGTATTTCCTAGCAACATACTCACACCCTGCTAAACTTAAAACTTGCTCACCAGCAGACTCAATGAATAGACAAGAGAACTTGCCCAACAAACAAGGTTTTTCTCTCTCTCTTCTTTCTTCCGCTGTATATGCTGAAAAGAATGTTTCACATACCAATGCTTGCATTCATATGGGAAAACGTCATCTCTCTAGCCTTGCTATACTAAGAAAAGATTTACTCCTAACTTCTGGGACCAGACCTAAAAGCAAACAAGCCTGTTGGAACCAGGCACAAGCCCTGACGGAATGGAAGGAGCTGTTGTGTCTGTCTCTTTGTCCTAGTTATGTGCCTTGTTCTGTTTTGATTTCTAACTCCTGATGGATCCTAAACTAAAATCTAAGGCCTGTAATCTTAACCTTGGGGAATCATAGAGATACACCATAGTTTGTATAGTTTGGAAAAACATAGATAAACCCAAAGAAAAATTTTATAACAAAAACCCTGTGATTTTCTGTGGAGACTTCTCCATCTCTAGGGCACTGGCTCTGGTAAGGATGAAGACTTGAATGAAAAGATTTGGGGGGGAGGGGTGTCTTTATAAGAAAAGGTCTCCCTGCAGTACCAGCTAGCTGTCCTACAACTCACTATGTAAACCAGTCTGGCCTTGAACTCACAGAAAGAATGAAAAGATTTTTAAATCAAATTTTTGGAGAGGTTAGATTCAGAGCAAAGATACAATGTAAGCCAGTTGGCCACAGAAAGAATGGGGGAGGGGTGATAGACTAAGAAAGCATGTAGAACTGAGATGAATCTGAGTGGCCCTTTCTTACGGCTTTGTTATACTGCTCCAAACTACAATGACATCAATTTTCCATCACTTTACTTTAAAACATCTAACCATCAAATTTCTTAGATAACATTTTATGTTTAATATTCGAAATGAATGATCTATTTCCCTGACTTTATATTTAAAATACATGAATTACACCTTTAAGTTTCCAGAGCCTGCAAGATCTCTCGGCAGATAAAGATACTTGCCAAGCCTGATCACAGGAGTTCAATCCCCAGAATCCATGTAGTAGAGGAGAACTGTCTCCTGAAAGCTGTCCTTAAGCACCACACACCCACTGCGTTGTGTGCACCTGACCCCATATACACAAAGAATCGTAATAATAAAGATAAAAAAGGAGATTCAAACAGCTCCATCTAGACTAACTATGGCTCCAGCTCATGTTTTCATACACGCCCTACCTCCAAACACGCTGCTCAACTGCACTCTCTTCTACTCGCCAACCCAGCATGTCTGAGTAAGCCATGGGATTTTCTTTACAAAAACACATTTCTTTTTTGCACTGTCATAACTATATTCCTGTAGCTCCCTCCACTGAGGTCCCAGGTTGTGCAGGTCGGAGGCTTTGCTCTTATTCAGGGGACAAGAGATGTCTCTGTCCTCAATTCTGGTCCTGGGAGGACTGATTCTTTGGAATGGACCTCCCACCTCCCCTGAGGCCCAGCTGTGGTCCTTACTCCACACGTGGTCCTGGTTGTCCAGTTCTTGATGTTGGACCTCTCCTATTACCGGTTAGCGAGAGGTTTTCCTTTATTTTTCTATTGTTCTTCTATAGCCCCAGTATGCCTTCACCTATTCCCTAACTAAATTTCTGGAGATCACAGACTAGAAGTTAAAAAAAAAAAAAGATATAGAAAGTACTAATATATAGAAAGCAATAATTAAACTGATATAATTCTGAAACTAAATATATCTTAGAGTATAAATTTGACATGTGTCACTGTTCTATAATGTGAGTTGGTCATTCACTCCCTTTACAAATTCTCCAACCTATACAAAGTCTTCCAATGTAATCATGTTAATTCTTAAAGACAGTAATGCTAATAAAATATTTTTAAATTAAAAAAAATTGAGGAGAGTATGAGTATAACACAGTGGTAGAACATTTGCCTGGTATGTACGAGGTGTTCTAACCCAGTACCACAGAACCAAAACCAAAAAAAGGAACAAAGTATATCAAGGAGATGAGACTATCTTCTCCATCTGTCTTAGATTCTGGAGTCTCTCTGACCTAGAAAACATACCTTCTTATCTATTCATAACCTCCTTCTCTAAAACTCAATCATCTAAAAAGTCAATTCTAAACAAGTTTTACTGGGCTTCAACTCACATCAGATTGTGTTCCTACACTGAAATTCGATATGTATTTATTAATATGATGAATAAAACCTTGGCACATAAGGTTCTCTATGGTCCTCCTGTTCCCCATCCACCTCACTCTCTACTGCGTCCAGGTCTGGGATGTAGCTGAGTGGCAGAGCTCTGGCCTTGCTTGCACAAGGTGCTAGGCTCAATATTAGCACCATAAAAACAAACCCTGTTTTTATTCCTACCCATCTCCTCTTCCAGGAAGTAGGCAATCAGATCACTCATTTCAAAAAATTAAACTTATAAAATCACTGAAGCCAAAATCTTCTTCTAATGTTTCAGGCTAATCATTCCATGAGAAGAGTTTCTGGTGTATATGGGATTATAATTTATAACTCGTATCAGAGAATATTTTATACAAACCAACTTTATGATAATCATAGAACACCTTGGTACGCCTCTGAGGAGAAGAATCAAATCAGGTGTCCATTAGCAACAAACAGGAGAAGAGAACGGAAGAGGTGAAAATCAGAGAAATGGGAAACGGCTCCTAGGTTGGTTACATGGTAAGTGCAGCTAGTCTGTTTTCTAATGGGATTAATCACAAAAAAATGACCTACATTTACTGCAAACATGACTCTCAAGCACTTGAGTACCATGGTACTTTACAATCACTTAATGTCAAGCTTGTGAAGGAGAATCATTTCCTCTCCATTTCACAAATGCAGAAATCCATATTTAGGGAAAGCAAATCAAATTGACAATGCTTCATATCATTTAAGTCGAAAGACTAGGACTCTTCATTACCTCCTAAGACAGTGCATTCCTTTACCTGAAATGTGTTACCAGGACCCCTGTAAACATAACTCATGAAGAGGGCCAAGTCCTGAGGTCACTGCAACACAGAAATATTAATGTCTGTTAGAATTTGTTCATTTTTACTCATCTTTGAAAAAAAGCCAAAAAGCCTCGTCTCAGACACCCCCAATCTTTTATCTTCCATCCTTCAAGCCCTTAATCCTTAGAGGGCTATATCCCGAGAAAGGACAGCAAGATCTCTTCTTAAACACAAACTGTCTTAGCAGAGGTAGAAGTTAAATAACATTGCCATCTGTTTGCTGTTCTCCCCTGCTAGAAAACTACCTTAATTAACTGTGCTCCCCTAGCCTGGGCTTGGTTTGCTTCAAGCCTAGTCATTTGCTGGCAGGGACAGTTTAATCAATAGAATTGTCCTTAGAAGCAAAAAGCATCCAATTACTCTAAATTTAAAACCTAGTACATATACTTGTTAAAATTTGGTAACTAAAAACTCTGGGAAAGAACAAAAGAGAAATTATATCTCTGCATCTGAACTATTTTGGCTTGTAAATTATTTTCAGATTTTTTTTTTTCTTGGAGCTAGAATCCAAATTATTTTGTGCATGAAGTGAAGTTTGCATATAACAACTGGAGGGGCTGGAAAGGTCTTTTTTAAATATTGTTACTTCTGTGTTTTGGTATTGTTCCAGCTCATGAAGGCAGGTGAAAATTCCACTTCTGCTAATGTCAACACTCAAAATGCTTTGTACTTTGAAGCACTTTGGATTTTCAGAATATAGCATCTTTGAACCATCTATCTGTGGTGGTTTCAATGAGAAATATCCCCCATAGACTGGATATTGGAACCCTGGGTTTCCAGCTGGGTGTGCTGATCAGGGAAGTGGTGGACCCTTTAAGAGATACGGTGTGGCTGAAGGAAGTGCGTCAGTGTGGGCAGGGCTTTGAGAGTTTGCAGCTGTCCCCACATCCAGTTTAGCTTACTCTCCCAGCTTCCTGTCTGGCTGCCATGCCTCCCAACCATTACAGACTCTCCCTCTGAAACCATAAATCCAAATAAATTACTCTTCCATAATGGTTGGGTCATGGTATTTTCTCACAGCAACAAAAAGTAACAATTACAGAATCCTTCTAGTATATTTATTTTATGCTTAGCCAGTAACTTTTGAAATAACTTTTATCATAAAATCTTCAAGTATACAGAAGTAGGCAGTCTAGGATCAAGAATTCAAATGAGTCTATCCCTTAGTACAATTAATTCAGGGTCAGTCTTCTTTCATTCATATTGGTACAGCTCCTTCCTCTGGGTGATTTTGAAGCTACCCCAAATATCACCTCATTTCCATAGTGAATATCCATCCTGCT
Source organism: Rhizomys pruinosus (assembly GCA_009823505.1). Taxonomy (NCBI): domain Eukaryota; kingdom Metazoa; phylum Chordata; class Mammalia; order Rodentia; family Spalacidae; genus Rhizomys; species Rhizomys pruinosus. The sequence continues at coordinate 173,395 of VZQC01008895.1, forward strand.
ATCCTTATTAAAATGGGCTAATTATTAGTCATCTAGTACAACTGCTTCATCTACAAACAGTAAATAGCTGTTATAACAAAATATCTCTAGTTCACATTTCTACACATTTCCACTATCTCATAAATCTTTTAGGTTAACGGTTTAGAGCATTTAGGTCAATGCAGTGTTATTACAACCCACACCTCAGAGCCCAGATTTTCCAAGTGTGACTGATGAGCAGCAGTCCTGGCGTTACACAGTAGCCCATCCGAGTGGGAGAATCTAACACTCCCTGTCCTAAAAGCAACTGAAGTAGGAAGTGCTGTGTATTCTGCAAGACTCCAGGGGACACCCAGGTGGAGTAATTACAGGTTGAGACTTGTTGGTTTTGAGCCACCCTCAGTCATAGTTTCCAAGTCCTTCTTGCCTCAGCTTCCTTTCTTGAATATTTTAAAATGAAACAAGGCTGTGTGTTTCCTCCAGTGTGAATATTACTAACTGAATCCTCGTGGCATTAATCTCCATGCTCCTCTTTGTATTAATATGGCTAATTGTCGATGATAATCTGCTTCAATGTTACAAGTAAGTCTAAACAGGAGGTGGTGGGGTGTGCTTCAGTCAATAAGCATGTGCAAGCTGGTTAGCTCGTTTCATGATATTAGTGCCTTTAACAGGCATTCTGTAAACGGATTATTTCATTTTGCATTGCAGATTGTCCTGTTGCCTTTCCTTCATTGCTTTGATATCTCTAATAGTATCTTTTCCATATCAATATTTCCATATTTGATTCCTCTGACATGTATCTGTCTGTATAAGGAAGACAAGATGGATGCTTGACTCTTTTTTATTAGTTTTCAAATTAACTTGGCTCCCAATCATGCTATATGTGACCATTGATTTTTTAAAATATTTTATTTATTATTTTTATTTTCTGTGTATGCATGTATTGCTGGAATGTAGGTAAGTGTCATGCAATGCCCTTGGAGGTCAGAAAGGGGCATCGGATCCCCTGGAACTGGAGTTATGGACAGTTATTAGTTGCTATGTGGGTGCTAGGAATTGAAACTGGATCCTCTGCAAAAGCAGCCAGTGGTCTTAACCAATGAGAAATCTTTCCAGTCCCTCATTGATTTTTTTAACCATTTTTTTAGGGGGGGAAATGAGTTGGAAGAAGTATCTGTTCTATCCAATAACAATGCTTATTTCATGAAATTATATTGTAATACAGTGCATATTTTTTATAATACTACACTATGCACAGTTTTCTAAATCACTAACTATCCTATAGTTTCATTTTTGATGGCTACAAGATAGCTGATTTAATCACTTCCTTATTACTGGACATCCAAGCTATATTCCATGGGTCACAATTTTAAATGCTTTAATGACATTGTAAAGACATATCATATGTACTTGTTATTTCAAACTTATTCAATAATGACCTATTTTATACTCTAGCTTGATAAAATTGCCTAAATGGTCTCTCATACTAACTAGATACCAGTTCTCAACCTTGATGAACACTGTGACAAGAGGGATCAAAGTTATATTCAAAGAGAGCCCAGCTGTTTCAGGTAGAGTGGTGTCTACAGGGAGAGTAACCATACCATTAACTTTGAATCTTGATTCAAGGCCACAATGTCCTCCTTGTAAAACCAAAAGGTGGTATACTGGATGATTTTGACATTTTTCTTCCAGCTTTAAAAAAGAATAAAATTCAAATGAATTTTGCATGCCTTAGGGTTCTGTAAGTTCAAAGAAGCCAATGTTATTCTATGTATTTATTCCAGTTTTTATTCCACTAAGCATAAGATATCACAGTTTTCCTCATGGCCAGTTTTATACCTGCTTACTGAATTAATTTCTCAGACTCCCTTCTGGCTATTAAACTAGAATATATGACTGGGTAGAGAAGAGATTCACATCCAACTTGAATCTCACCAATATTCACTGATCGCCTCTTTCTTATAAGGCATCATACTATTTCAAATCTAAATTTTCAGATAAATTAAGTTTCTTAGAAGAGTATGTTTCCGGGGCTAGAGAGATGGCCTAGCAGTTAGGAGCACCGACTGCTATTGCAAAGGACCCGGATTCGATCCCCAGCACCCATATGGCGGCTGAGAACTGTCTGTAACTCCAATTCCAGGAAAACTCCAGTTCCAAGGGAATCTGACACCCTCTTCTGACCTCCGCGGCATTGCACGACACTGGTGCACAGACCTACATGCAGACAGTACATTCATAGGAAATAAATAAATAAATAAATAAATAAATAAATAAATAAATAAAATTTTAAGAGTATGTTTCCTTTAAAGCTCAGTCTTAAGAATTGTCTCCTGAAATATCTTTTCTTGGCTACGCAACCATGTAAAAGTCAAGAGAGTTAGGCTTCACAAAGTAGGTCACTACAGAGGGGTAAACACAAAGTGGCAGTAAACAAATATATACTTGTCTACAAAGAGAGATTGTCTGTTAACATACTTCCAATTACACCCCTGTTCTAAGTGGTGGCCTCCAGCATTAACTGGAAGAGGAAGGCAATATAATCAACCAGGGACTTCAATAAACATGTTTCTGGTTTTCTCTGAAGTCGCTTGGAAGAAACTCTATTTAGAAATGGGCTGCACAGATGTCAATCACACAGCCGCTCCTCCTCTTTGGGCCATTTTTCTAATTCAGCTTCACACAATCCTGACACTAGCTTGTGTTTTGTTTTTTTGTTTTTATTTTTCTTTTAAGCATACTTTCTCGTAGTGGAATTCTATTTGCAATGAACGTACGTATGTCTAAAATGGGTGTGCATGTGAATAAAAGCTGTAAAAACTAGGAATGACACCAAGAAAGTATTAAAAATAGGTGATGAGGAAGGGGAGGTGTAAGGCCAATAGGCTCTTAAATGACATGAAAAAAAAAGGAGACTTGCAGAGGGAGGTTCCAAAGAGATGTGGGAATGGAGGGGAGGGGAGACAGGACAGACATGGGGTAGAAAATTCCATAATCATATATAATACTTGGGGTGCTAATTGAAGATTTTTTTATTTAATTTAAAATCAAGGAAAAGAGAAAGAAGTCAGATGGTTGGATCAAGCCAATGACCTAAGTTCCTGGGGACGTTAAAACAAAACACTTGCAAGTTCAAGCTGTGCCTGGGCAACATAGTGAGACTATCTCAAAATAAAAGTCAGAACTCAAAACAAACAACAACAAAATAGGGGTGGGACTACAGCTCAGTGGTAGAGCACTTGCCTGGCGTGGTCTGAGACCCTATCTCCAATCCTCAGAACTGAAAAAATTAAATTAAATTAAATAAACAAATAAATAAGTAAATTACAGCCTAGGGGCTAAGTCCTTCTCTCAGAACAAAACAAACCATTGGGATTGGCAAGCTGGTATTGCTATAGGCAAAAAATTAGAAAAAGGGTTTCCACACACATGACCTGAAGACAAAGATCATGTAACTCCTTTGAACACACACTCTCACTTTAAATTACTCTTCTATATCCCTTGAACACAATAGGATAATGATGAAGACAGTTTTTAAAAAGTTTCATTTTGCACCACATCTGTAAAATATATGAAAAAAAAAAAAAACCAGAGTATTTCAGTTTCTATTTTAAATTAATCCTGTGGCAAAAAATCCAAATCCATTTCTACATTTTGAGTCTATATTAAGAGACGAGTTCAGTGAATCTTTTTTCTATATTTACAACTTACATATAAAGAACAAATACATAGTATAGAATAGGATCATTAAGGGCTAATACTATCCTGACACAAATATTATTTGGAAATTAGAAAATTCAGAAGAAATGGAATCATGACTACAGACAAGAATAGGACAGGGCTAGAGAGATGACTCCATAGTTAAGAGAGATAGCTGCTCTTCCAGGGGACACAAAATCAGTTCCCAGAGCTTATATCATGGAGCTCACAACTGCCTGTAATTCCAGCTGCTGGCAACCTGGCGCCCTCTTCTGGCTTGTACAGGCACCTACATTCACATGTGCACATGGCTACACATACATACACATAAAAATTAAATACACCTTTAAAAATACAATAAAAATTCCTTTGAAAATGGACCAGTGTATCAATGAAGTAAGCACAAATGTTGGGGGCAGAGGGGTGGACAAGCAGGGGCAGGGGAGGGTTGAGGTAACCAAACCTACAAAGTTGACATAAATCTAGAATATGACTATTTTGATAGTTTATATTATACTTTCTGTGTGAACATTAACAGCGATGTCAAACTATAACCCTACATGTTTCAAAGCCCCTAGAATTTTTCCAAGCTCTGGATGTACATTTTTATTCCATATTTGACATTTTCACCTAGAACCCTGACAGGGAACTGGCATTTAGTGAGGTTTAGCAGTATTCCTTCATACTGCGGTCTGAATGATGTTGCCTGTCTCCCCTTACAATTCATACTCATCATGATAGTGAGAGCTCAGGCCTTTGAGAAGAGATTAGATTATGAAGGTTTCACATTCATATATGAAATTAGTCCCCTTCTAAATGAGAATCTCTTGCTTCTTCTGCGGTGTGAGTACACAGCAAGATGACAGCCGAGGAACATCGCAAGTACTCAGCAGAACTTCCCTCCCTCGGGTATTTTATTGTAGCCCCTGAATGAACTAAGGCATCTTGTAAACTACATTGCTTTCAAACTACAGTGTTTTCAAATGCCGCACATCTCAGAATATGGGATTAAGATGCTTAACCTAGAAACCTACGAGTCAGCACTGGGTCTGCGGCACCTGACCAGAGGAGGCACCCGGAGAAGCGTCCTGTACTTGCTGTTTAACCCTCTGTGGCTACCACACTGATGTTCGGAGTTTGATCTTCTGATTTGTGTCGTAAGTGAAGACTGATGGATCAATGGGTTCAGCTAAAAGCTTGCAACTTTGGCTTACCGACACCTCCCTGTCTCCTATCAGGCTCTCTCTGGGTCCCTGCCCTTCCCATCACCTCCCACTTCCTGACAAACTTCTCCCATCTTATGACTACCCCAAAACCTCTGCTTCCCCCTGCCCTTCCTGGCAACTAGGTCCCAGTGATACTATGGGTGGTGGTACATCTGCTATATTCCTTTGCTCTTGGTGGGTATAGTTATGGGAAGGGTAAAGGTTGAGGACACATCCCATGATTTAGAAGGCAGAGCATGGTAGTGACTATAACAATACAAGTTGGCCATATCATAAAAGTATACTTGAGGTTAAAAATAAAAGGGTTTTATACAACTCAGTGAAGGTCTGAGTGTGTCCTGGTGTCCAGACTACAGGAACCTTGGGGGATTTGTATTTGTTGCACTGACAGAGGAACCACGTGAAAAGAAAGGAGAGACTGACATCAGGCCCCAGTAGTGACATAGCATGTTCATCACACAGTGCTGGGAGACTAAACTTAGTTACTGCTCTTAGCAAGTCTCTGGAAGAATACCCAAATGTCTGTTAGGGTTTGGACAGTCCCATTCAAATACCCCCCTTCTGAATGAATATGGAATTAAATAACAAATATAAAAAATCAGGACAACCTCTAGCCAGCATAAAAAGCTAGAGGGGCAAGTGGTGTTGGCAAAACTGGATCACCACTTGTAGAAGAATGAAATTAAACCCTTACTTCTCACCCTGTACAAAAGTCAACTCCAGATGGATTAAAGACCTCAACGTGAAACCCCAAACTCTGAAGATGATAGAAGAAAAAGTTGGAAGCAACACAAGACATAGGCATAGGAAAAGACTTCCTAAATCAGCAGCAGCTGCACAAGAATTAAGTGTCGACAATTGACAAATGGGACCCATCAAATCAAACGTTTTGTACATCAAAAGAAACAACCAAGGAAGTGACAAGAAATCCCACGAGTGGGAGAAAACCTTCACTGCAGATACATCTGACAAAGCATTTGATTTCCAAATATATAAACTACTAAAAACAAAGAAAAAAAGAAACAAATGACCCACTCCAATAGATGGAGCAAAGAACTGAACAGAGACTTCACAAGCGAGGAATTAGAGATGTCTGAGAAACACCTCAAGAACTGCTCAACATCACTAATCATTAAGGAAATGCAAATGAAACCACTTTAAGATATATCATCTTATCCAATAAGACTGGCTAGGATCAAGAAAACAAATGATACCAAGTGCTGGAGAGGTTGTGTGGAAAGGAAAAGGGAACACTCATCCACTGTGGGAATGTAAACTCGTAGCACTATGGAAAGCAGTGTGGAGAACCCTTGGAAGACTTGAATGAACTTGCCCCACCCGACCCAGCCATACACTACTCTGGGCTGTACCCTCAAGACTTACGCCACCACAGAGATACATGCACAGCCATGTTTATTGCAGCTCTCTCACAATAGCAAGGAGCTGGAACCAACCTAAATGCCCCTCAACTGACGAGTAGAGTAGAGAAAATGTGGTACATCTACACAATGAGTTCTATGCAGTATTAAAGAAAGACGACATCACGAGCTTTGCAGGAAAATGGCTGGAGCTAGAGGACATCATGCTGAGTGAAGTAACACTTCCAGAAAAACAAACGACGAATGGTATCCCTCATCTGTGGATGCTAGTGCCAATTACAGTTTAGTAAGATTTCTGTGGGGGCCCCCTGAGCTTTTGTCCAAAGCAGTTGGGCATAACGCATTTTAAGAACAACACAACAACAGAAAAGACTGCATCAAAGAACTGACTGAAACAGTGAACTTCGCTCAAAACAGATCAACTTCCCCATGGAAAATATTGAGAAAGGCTAAGAGATGAAAAGCAGTTTGGCAGAATCATGAGCTCTGGGCGGGTGGGGGAATGAGCGGGAACACGGGTCTAGATTTGTTAAAAATAAAAAAATAAAAAAAAAATTAAGAAGAAAAAAAAAAAAAAAAGCTAGAGGGAATTGTATCAGCTCCCAAACCTACTGACAAATACACGTACGATATCTCTACATGAGTCCGCGTGCATAGCTGAAGGCTACATAACAAGAAACAGTGCCAGACAGGAGAAACCTTCCTTTGAGTTGTTGGCCAGGGTAGTCCAAGACACTCACAAATTATACAGGCTATTATCACAGCCTCAGAACTTGAAGCTAAGACCCTATTGCTAAAGACGGGACAAATTTCACACAAAGGATTTGGAGCAATGGAGCTGGAACCGACCTGGAAGCCATTTCCCCTACAGGATGGCTCTCATAGTGTCTAGGGACACTAACGTGACACAGTAGGCCTTAAGGCAATGACAGAATACATGAATTCTAGTGGGGGGTATGGAGCGGTGCCAGGGGGAAGGGATTATAAAGTTGATTAAGATGTTCTATATGAAGTAGACATAAATTCAATAAAAAGTAAAAATCAGCCAGTGCAAACCTGGTCAAAGTGCAGAGAATGTGGGGTGCCCAAGCTCTAATGGACATCTGTAAAACCCCATGCCCTTCCAACCCAAGGCTCAGGGAAATTCTTGGAAAAGGTGGCAGAAAGCCTGTTAGAGTCAGAGTTTGGGAAGAACTGATGTAAATCAGTGGCGTCTGGATAGCACAGGGTCATTGCTTCATGAACTCGTAGCAGGTAGCAGCTGTGGTTGTCTGTAGAAGACCCACATAAGATGAAGGCAGTCAGCACTCCAGCTTGGAGGAGAAGGGGACATATGAGACCACATCCCTAGGTGAGCAGCTATTGGCAGCCGATCGGCTCCTCAAGCTCCAGTCAATGCCACCACTCCCACCCATGCATGTAGAGGCAATAGGAATGGGACTCAGTACATTATAAAACACACAAAAGTCAAGAAGTCAAGAAGGGCATGTGTGTGGGAGGGGACCAAGTGAAGATGTAGGAGATGCAGGGGGTAAATACCATTAAAACACATTGTGTACATTTATGAAATTCTCAAATAATACATGACATATAGACAGACAGACAGATATTCCTGGCAACTAGAAAATGGTAGTAGAAGATACATTGAGTTTCGTATTGTAACTTTTATATTGAATGTGAAAGGATCCCATAAACATTTGTAAAGATTGGAGAATAATAGTATTTCTAAGAATTAAGAAGATTAAGCCCATTAATTTCATGAATTAAAATGTGAAGAGGAATATTCTAGAGTAAATAAGCCTTGAGGACCTGTTATAGACTGACTATTCATTCCCACTTCTACCTCTCTATGTTCAAGCCCTGGCCACACAGTCTAACTGTATTGAGAAAAGTAGCATTTAAGGAAGCAATTAAGGTTAAACGAAATCATAGGTAGGCCTCATTCCTAACCCCCATCAATCATCAGTATCCTCAGAAAGACACCAGAGTCTGAGCTCCCTCCTCTTCTTCCTGGAATCACCTCTTTCTTCTCTCCCTCCCTTCCTCTCTCAGGGACTCTCTCTCCATAGACTTTTACTGTGATAGGAAGGCCCTTTGACAACATAGCAAGAAGGCAGTTACTGGAGCTGGAAAGATGGCTCAGAGATTAAAAGCCCTGGCTGCTCTTACAGAGGATCTGTATTTGGTTCCCAGCATCTATATCACAGCTAACAACCATTTCTAACTCCAGTTCAAGGCATCTAATACCCTCTTCTGACCTCTGCAGGCATTGTACTACATGGATGCACTTACATACATGCAGGCAATGCACTCATACCCATAAAATAAAAATAACGATAACTTTTCTCATTGTTGTCCCCAAATACTTGACAACAGCAACTTAAGGGAGAAAAAGTTTCTTTTTTTTAATTTTTTTAAATTTTATTTACTTATTTTCTTTTTTTTTAATTTATTTTTTTTATTTTTAAGGGATTCTACAATATAATGACACAGTTGTTTGCAGATAACATCGATGTTACTCAGTATGTCATACAATTAGGTAATTGGTGCATTTTGCAAGTATCTATGTCCAAATTTTGAACAACCCAAGGTTCCCATAGTCCAGTTGGAGAAGCTTGTATGCACAGGCATGTTGATCAATCAGGAGTCCAGACTATATTCCTGTAGTCTCATGATTCACCCCTATCTCTCCACAGCCCTTACTATCTACATGGGCCTCCTCTTCCGCAGTTTGTTCCATGGGCTTTGGGAAAGAGGGCACAGGTGGATGAGAAAGAAAACAGTCTAATTTTCTTCGTTTGGAGTGTGTCATTTGGGACTCCATCCGGTTCAGGGTTGTTTCCCTTCATGGATTGACAGCTTTCCCCGTGATACCCTTTTTTAGTACATACTAACAGAGCACAAGCGATTGGATGTACAGGCATTTAAGCAGTAGTAATTATAGGGTCAAGCTAAACGGTGAGCATAGACACAGATGCTTGGAGGGTATGCTAATCAGCAAAACTGGGGTTTGGCTCTATAAAGGGTACAAGTTCTTATTGTGGCTTAAAACATCGCCTAACAACTAGAGACATAAGCTTGTGGCATCTGCTGTGAGTTATTCCTCCAGGAGAGAGCTAATAGCCAAATAGATTTGGGATATATATAGACACTTGGGCTGCCACTGTTGCACAGTATCTCAGGGCATTTGAGGTGTAGCTGATAGTGACAGAGGAGTCCACGTGCTTCCTCACAGTGGTTTAATGTGTTCAACCTCGTGTGGTCCAGTTTTCTAAAGTCCTGACTGGACTGAGGTTATACACTCTGAAGAATCTTTATATGAGGCTGCCAACTTCAAGCAAAAAGACCGTGATGGAACCACAACAAGCCGGGTGGCAACCAGTGTTTTCTAAGGATTTGTCTGATTATTTTAAAAAAATATTGTGGAGATCAGGAATCTCCCAAGACCACCTGAAGGCACAGCTAGGAGCTGGAACCAACCCAATGCCCCTCACTGACGAATGGAAGAGAAATGTGGTACGTGTACACAATTGAGTGCTATGCAATGGGAAAGAAAGATGACATTGTGAGTTCCGCAGGTAAATGGATGGAACTAGAAGAGATTATGTAAAGTGAGTTTAACACAGTCCAGAAAAAAACAAACCACAAATGGTATCCCCTCAGCTGTGGATGCTATTGCCAATTATCCAGTTGTAAGTATCTCTTGGGCACATTCCGTGAGCTTTTGGGTCCAAGCAGTTGGGAGAGAGGCATATTGGAAACAACAACAGCAACACAAAAGAAACTGCATCAAAGACTGACTGAAACGGTGAACTTCTGCTCAAAACAGTCAACTTCCACATGGAGAATTGTGAGAAAAATTGAAAAGAGATGAAAAGCATATTTGGAAATGCATGAGGGGGGGTTAGGGTGGGGGCACAAGGTCTCAATCTAATAGTAACATAATCTTGGACAAAAATATATATAATAAAAATGAAAAAAGAAAAAAAATAAAAAATAAATTAAATAATTGTTTTAAAAGAAGCAGTTTTCACTCAGCATTTGGAAGGTAAACGTCATTAGGTCCCCAATTATAAACAGTCCACCCCAATATTATTCAGAGAACGTGCTCAGTGTCCGGGACTCAGGCAGTCTGAGGTTTCCTCTTTCTTTAATGTTCAATGGGTCAACCTCTCTCTGTTGGCATTCCCCAGTTCACATCCTCATAGCCATAAGTTGTATGTTTTTATGCATTTAGATTGGTGATTTTTTACCTATGGGAACATAAAATTCTCCTTCCATTGTTAGTTTAAAGATCATAAAAATTGAAAAATTTATCAATAGGATTGGGAACACAGAGTTTTCCCATTTGTATCCCAGAAAGATAGTACCCCACCCCTCCACCTCCTCTTTTTTTTTTTTTTAAGGTTTTTATTTATGTTTTGACCTATAGATTCCTAAGTTGTATTACACATACCCCATAACAGGAGCCAAGGCATAAGCTTTCATTAAATTTACCCAACCATTTATCATTGACTGTAAATACTACTTAGTTGGGGAAAGGAAATTTAAGCTTAGTTCCTTTAATTGTCCCTACAAGTAAATGAAAGTGTTATAATGTGATGTTGTGTTATTCAGAAAAATATATATAGGCTATTTGTATACCTTAACCCAATAAAACTTGTACATAACCAATTAACATTTTTATATCTCAATTAGGGCAGTTGTATTACCATTCCACCCCACCAAAACCTCCCTAAATTTAACTAACTAAACAATTCACTAAGCTTAAAATATCCTATACTTGGTGGAGAAAGCTTGGGCAGAGTTGAATACCGGCTAAATAAATTTTACCTAATAAACACTTTTCTCTTTAATGCTATATGACTGGACTATGAATTCTACTTTTTTGGGAAGTAAAAATTTAAGCTTAAGTCCTTTAAATTGCCCTACAAGTAAAAGAAAGTTTTACATTGGTGATGTTTTGTGTATTTCAGAGAAAATATAAAACAAACTGATGAATAGAAACAACTTAGCATTTTAAATAATGCCCATTTAGTTCAAATGTCAGTATCGAGCTCCTTTTTTGTTTTTTTTTAGGCACAAGAAATCCTTCATATAAAACCAATTTGCAAGCAGTTTGTGCCCAAACCCACAGAGACCAGGCTCCAACCAGCCAGCGGAGGGGCTTGAAAGTGCAATAAGTTTGATCAAATAAGTGGCCAGACTATATTGTCATAGTTTTAACATTCACCTTCACCGCAGCCCTACAATATAAGCACTCCCCCTCTTCACAGATTGTTCCCTAGGCATAGAGAGGGGCACAGGGGGACAAGAAGCACAACAGTCGACTTTGTCTGGAGATGTCGTTTTGGACTCTTATCAGTTCTGGCTGTTTCTTGTCATGGGCGGACCAATGGCCCAGGGAACAGCTTTCAATCCGAATCCTACTAATGACATAGCTAATTAGTATATATAGATATAAATATATATATAGATATATATATATATATATATAGTATAAACATTGTTAGTTACTAGGTAGGTTACTTATGGTTTAAAGAAAGACACAGATGTTTGGATTGGTATGCTAATCCCCTGGATTACGGTTTTTTTTTTCCCCTGAGAAGATGAAGAGGCCTTACTGTGGCATATATATCTCTTAATCGCTAGAAGGTATAAGGTTGTGGCGACATCCACGAGTTATTCCTCCAAGAGAGAGAGCTATAATCAAATAAGTTGGGATATACAGAATATGGCTGCCACTGCTGCACAGTATCTCCAAGCAATGGGGCGGTAGCTGATGGTGGTGGAGGAGTTTTCGTGACTCAAGGAGACCAACATGTGCTTTAAATTGTGTTAGTGGGTGGCCTTTGGTAACACTCTGGTATTCCAAAGACCAACTGTATACTTGTGTAAGTGCAATCTCGATACAATACTCCCATAGTTACATCAGTTCATTGACAGCAGGGCAGACATTACCACCTCTTTTCTTGCAGATATCCCATTTATAGGCAAAAGCCGTAACATGATGGCTAGAAGCTTCTTACCTCTCCTCCCCTTTTTTAGGAAAAGAAAAACTGAGGGTAATGAAACAACCTCACTAAACTGGTAACTAGAGCAAATTACTAAAAGGGTGGTAATTTCCTATAAAAAAGGCATAACGTATTAACTGATTGATTGGCATAGGAACTGTGAAAGGATGTTTCTCTATCTAGAGCCAAATTCAAATAGGAAAAATTGTTTATAAGTGGTGTAATTAGCCAAATATTACTACAGGAAAGCTCTGATCATCAGGCAATTGAATAGCTGCCTAGGGGATGTTGGCTAGGTGATTCAAACCTGCCCCCCCCTCAAATTATAAAGGTCTTGTGTGTCTATAAGTGGGGATATATGCAAGAGAAAGGCAGTAAGTCCCCGTTTTCGAAGACCCGGTGTGAGCATGAAAATATGTTATGAGTCGTCACTTGCTAGTGGACAACTGGCCTCTGAAATAGCAGAGAGCATTACCAAAGGCCACTAAAAGCAATACAGCAAAATATTGGTCTCCCTGAACAAGCAAGACTCCGCCGTCAGCATATCAGCACACCTACACAGCCTGGAGATACTGTGCAACAGTGGCAGCCAGTGTCTATATATATATATGCCAAATCTATTTGGCTATTAGCTCTCTCCTTGGAGCTCACAGCGGATGCCACAAGCCTGAATGTCCTCTAGTGGTTAGCGATGTTATAAGCCACAATAAGAACTGTGTCACCCTTTTATAGAGAAAACAGTTTGCGGATTAGCATACCATCCACGCATCTGTGTCCTATGCTCACAGCTTAGCTTCATAATAAGTGATACTGTTTAAATGCCTGTAAATCCAATAGCTTGCTTTGTTAGTGTGACTAAAAGGGTATCACTGGAAAACTGTCAAATCCTGAAGGGAAACAACCTGAACAGACTGGAGTCCAAAATGACAACTCGAAAGAAATTAGACTGTTTTCCTCTGCTCATCCACTTGTGCCCCTTTCCCAAAGCCCAGGGAACAACTGCGGAAGAGGCCATGGTAGATTGTAAGGGTTGTGGAGAGATAGGGGTAAAGCATGAGACTACAGGAATATAGTCTGGAACTCGTGATTGATCAACATGCTAGTGCATACAAGCTTCTCCAACTGGACAATGGGAACCTTGGGTTGTTCAAAATTTGGACATAGATACTTGCAAAATGCACCAATTACCTAATTGTATGACATACTGAGTAACATCAATGTTATCTGCAAACAACTGTGTCATTATATTGTAGAATCCCTTAAAAATAAAAATAAAAAATTAAAAAAAAAAGAAGGCAGTTACCTACAAAATAGGAAGGAGACTTAATTAGAAACTGACCCTCCTGAATCTTGATCTGGGACATTCAGTCTTCTGAACTGAAGAAAGAAATGTTAATTGGGCCACTCAGGCTACTGTATTTGTCATGAGAACCCACATCAATTTATTCAAGTATACAACAACCAGATGCCTGCATGGTCCTGCACTGGATAATGATTTAGGCAAATCTTAAAAGGATGCTTTTCAGTCTATGGAAGAAATAGACTTAGGAATTAGACAACATACACATAATTCAAATTAAAAAGTGGAAATTACAGATTTAAAAATAGCATATATAGTATTACCTTGATCTATGAAAAATAAAAATATGTGTATAATATATACATATATATGCATGGATATATTAAAAATTCTCATGAACATATGTGTAATAATATATGCTAATGTGTTATAGTTTAGAATTTTCAGTGGTAGAAATGTTATTAATTTTTAACTATACTTATGTGTGCTCACCAACTTTCCACAATGCACATGCACTGATGTCATTAATATGAAACATTTAATTTAGAGTTTAATTAGAGTTTATTGTATGAGCATAGGTGTGGGGGGGTTCTTTACTGGAGCTCTGACAATTTATTAATGGCCCCACCACTAAAGAAACTGAGTCCTTCTCTCCCAGCAACCAGTAACTGCCTTAGGGAGAAATATTTACATTTTGCTTCCTTGTAAATAGCCTATTCTAATCCCAATTATAACAAGAAGCCTTGAATGACTTTTACTAAACAGACCCAGGGAAAAAATACAAGGCTGCTACTGTTTTTTTGAGTAAACAAATGCAAGCATTCAACCCCCAGTTACTTGAATATGTCAAACTCCCTCTCACACATTTAGAGAGCCAGGTGGGGTAAAGTTCTTTTGCATATTTCTAGTATTCTCCATAGTGTTTTTTTTTAACTTTTTTAAAAATTTTATTTATTTTGTTATGTGTATGAATGTACTGTCTGCATGTAGGTCTGTGCACCCGTGTCGTGCAATGCCACGGAGGTCAGAAGAGGGTGTCGGATTCCCCTGGAGCTGGAGTTAGAGATGGTTCTCAGTCAACATGTGGGTGCTGGGGATCGAACCCGGGTCCTCTGCAAGAGCAGTCGATGCTCTTAACCGCTAGGCCATCTCTCCAGCCCCCTCCATAGTGTTTTATACTTGGTAGACAATGAATAAGTGTTTGTTGATTAACTGATGGATTTGGGATTTGCTTTTTCTTTGGTCCAAGATTCTAATACAAAACTGCTAGGCAAATGTTAATATTTGTTAGAACGCAGGCCAATTTTTGGTCTCCAAACATGGTAATGATCCTTTCAAAAGAGGCTAGGATTTTTAAGCTATTTTCTAACTGGCTCTAAAAGTGTAGGGCTTGTTTTTCAATTTACAATACAAAGAAGAAATCTCTTCCTTCCAAACTGCACCAGATGGGTGGAAATTCTGAATGAGCACTCCGGGTTTAGAGTCATCCACCAGGTATAAAGAAAGGAGCTATTTCCAAGCAGCAAAAAGTGCTTTCTCTGCCATGTGAGTGTCTTAAAGAGAGAAACTGTCAGTCTAAAAGTTGGGTCTTTGCCCCCACATTTCCAGTACTGAGCCAGGGAAAATGAGAAAGCAGAGAGGTGAATTTTTGCCAAACCCCTGAGAAATGAGCAATTTGCTGCTGGGGGTTCACGAGGGCTGGTGACATTTAATTGAGAAATTGCCCAATTTTCCATCTGGTTGAGAAAAAAAAAAATCAAGGTGAAACAGTTGGGCTTCGCCCCGTGCCAGTGAGCAGGAGGCAGGTGCCATCCAATAACGTTTTCTTAAGGTAATGGATCTTAGCAACAAGATGGCTGGGTGCCATGATCTGAGGACGCAATTAGAAACACAAGAAGTTTCATGTCTTGACTCCTGTTCCTCCAGAAAGACATTTAGAGTATGTTAACTTTTGACCTACTCTACTGAGCAGGAAAAACTCATCATACTGAAGAATAGGCAAGAGTTACACATGCTCATGTTAACAGCTTCCGTCTGCCAATTATTAATGTTTTCTTGGGCAAATGAGTAGTTTCTATGCTCCACATTTTGCTCATCTGGAGTGAGTACTACAAAAGTGCTTTTCGTGAAAAATATGATGATGAATAAAGGAAATGCCAGCACTTTGAGGGCTTCTGATATCATGTATAATAATATATATGTATGAAAATGTCATAATGAAACCCATTTCTTAGTGAGTTAACAAAAAAGTTAAGTTAAAAAAAGATGTTCTATTATTGATCTCTTCTACTGTTAGGAAGCAACTCAGATATCAACAGGCTCAAAATTCACTGAGTGTACTAATTACTTTTTTGTCGTTATGATAAAACACTATGACCAAAGCAATTTATAGAAGGAGGAGTTTTTTGGGTTTAAGTTTCCAGAGGGATAAGAGTCCATTGTGGTGGAAAAGGGTATGGCAGGAGACCATTTATTCTCAAAGCACACCCCAGGTATATGTTTCCTTCAGCAAGGTCTTACCTCCTAAGGCTCCACAAAGAGCAGCACTAACTGTAGCCAAGTATTGCCATCATCCAGAGAATGGACCCCCTCCTTCATAATTAGTAGTTTATAAAACCAAGGACTGAAACTGCAGGACTATGATTATTGGTAAAAGAAAGGAATCTGAATCCTATTGTTAGTAGCAAGAAAGGCACCCTTGAGAAAAAGACTCAAGGTCAGGAAAACACAATCTCTGGCTTTGGTGAAGACCCGGTTGTGCTGGCTCAGTCATGTGACCCTAGACAACACCCCTAGAAAGACAGCTTCACCTTAAACCGTAGTAAAGAAATAGGAAAATAATTAGTGTTTTAATGATACTGTACTTTTTTTCTGGTATAATTGTTTATCTAGTCACAGACATGCAGCCTCCTAAACCTGTGTGCTTTTCTGATTTCTTCTATCTCTTTTCTAAGCATGCTTTCTCTAACACTTTGGGGTTCCCCGGTATTCTAAGCTTTCTTACTCTTTCTCTAACCCTCTCTTCCCTACCACGGGTCTGCTATGTATCTGACTTCCAGGCCACCTTTACATGGAGGGGATTTCTTTTTTCTTTCTCTTCTCCAGGCTCCTTCTCTGGGAAGCTGCCGAGGTTTACAGCCTCCCAGCCCCGAAGGTTTTTCTTTTGAAAGCTGATAAAACTGTCATTAAGCTTCCATCTGAGTCCATTCTTATTATTTTTTTTCTTTATTAATTAACCTATGTATCCCTGGAGGGGACCCTGATTTCCCCTGGGTCATTGTCTTGAGTCAGGAGTGGGGCATGAAATTATTAACTGTTCCCCAAATTAAAAGCCATCGAATTGAAGGTGTTTCAGTAAAAGGCAAAGACTACTTTGTTCTCTCCCTTCAGAGTTGATCCAAATGGGCCTGTCAATCACCCACTCAGGAAAAGGACCTATATGAAGCTATCTGTTCTAGAAACTTTTTTTTTTTTTTTTTTTTGGTCTTTTCAAGACAAGGTCTACCTGTAGCCCCAGGTGTCCTGGAACTCACTCTGTAGACCGGGCTGGCCTTGAACTCACAGAGATCCAGAAACTTTTAAGAAACAGCCTAAATCTTGTCTAAAAATGTAGGGTGGCTCAATGCTCTTTTGTCCATGGCTCACTCTTAGCACTGGGACTGCCCCACTTAACTCTGTAACCAACTCTGTCTTCGACATTATGGTCTGTACATCTTGCATGAATTCTTTCAATGGAGACTACTGGGAGGCTTTTGTTGACATTTGGTGAATACCTATGTCAGTCATCTTTTTCACAAATCACTTCTCAACTGATTTTACAACATATCCATTAGATCACAGACCGTATATTCCTGCTTCTCCCACCGCCAAAACCAGTCAAAGCCTCTTTGCAGCCTATTCCTTAGGACAAGGAGCTGACAGGTCCCTTCTACAGCCTGGATCTAAGTGGGAAAAGCAAGCCCCTGCCTGCTCCCCAAACTCCCAGGACCCACGTAACTTTGAACTAAGGTCTCACCAAGTGCCTGCCTGCTGGCATGGAGATTAAATCACATGGTGTAGAATCTCCTACCACCTTCTTAAAACCTATGAAGTCAGAAACTGCCTTTGGTCTAGGTACTTGGAGGTTCTTTCCTTCAAGACATCTCCCCTGCCATATATGCAGTTCATCTCTCCTAATGAAGCTCCTCTCCAAGATTTGAGAGCTTTCCCTCTCTCCTTTTTCTTTTTTCCCTCTCTCTTCTTTCATTCTTTTCTCTTTCTTTCCCTCTCTCCCCTCTCAATCCCTCTCTTCACTCCTCCATCTGCTCTGCTTCTCTCTCCCTTCCAGGCCCCTTCATTCTGCCTGTGGTAGAATGTTCTGTCTCTTCTGATGTTCTTCTACTTCATGACTACTGTGGTCTTGAGACTCTCTCTCCTAATAAAGTTCATTGTGAAGGGTAACTTCTTTAGCTCCTGTTTTGCAAACATGCATATGATCTCTGTAAATACCCAGACATATGGACTTCCTTTTGCATATATATCCGACGATGCTTTTACAAACACCATCACTGAGAAGATGCTTGAAAGGAGAAGAGAAAATGTTTGAATATGATAATTCCAAATGAATCACACAGCCCCACAGGTTATGCATCAGAGCAACAAGAAACAAAAAGTGCCCCAACACTTTACTTTCCTAACATTGAGATTCTAAATCTGATGATGTTTTATTAATAGGCTACTATAAAAATCAGAAAGGGCCTCCAGCCAGTACATTCCTAAATTAGAGGCTTACACATCACTCTGGAACAGGCTCCATCAGGATGGCAATAGATTCAGTAAAGGATGTTAAAAGCCCTAAAATAATTTGATGTAAGACTTAATAGTAGACGCCCTACTATAGAAGATTAAAATATGTCATCTAAATGGAAATGAAGGCATGCATCTGCCCACTCTCCTGAGAGGGGCAGAGACAGCTGGGTGAGAAACCCTGAACACAATTCAACAGCAAATGCAGCCATGTGTAAGGTGGAGGCTTTTACAGTTGGCAATTTTAATTCAACAAGTTTCTCATCAGTTTCTACTTGGTATGCAATGTTCTCTTGCCACAAATCCCCACCCCAGGACATAGAAGCTCAAGTCTTCTGGCATGTGGTATGTTCAACATTAGTATTTTTTGTTTATTTGAATTCTTCCTCTACTGGGTAATTATAATCAGAGGAAGATTCCGATTTTGTGGAGCTTGTAGTTTGTACTATTTGTAGGGATGCTCCTTAAGAAAGGGAGTGCAAAATTATTAACAGAAGATAAAACAGATATCTTCAGAGTCAGCTCCCACTTACCAAGGGTGCCGAGACTTAGGCTACATCAGATGTTTAGTGCGTCCTCCTCTGGTGGTGGCGCAGCAGAGCTCTAGGAACTCTAGCTACAGTAACTGTTAGAATATGTGTTGCAAAGCCCTCTCACAATCTAGGAAGCGGTCTGCTTGGTGACAAAAGGCAAATGCAAGTGGTGGAACACAGACGAAGATGGCGAATTCTTGCAGGGCTTGACACTGTACTGTCACATGTTCTTGACATCGGTGGGAGTAAGCCCACCCCAGAAGCTGGGCGACAGCCCTGTCCTGACTTTCCTGGTCTTGGGAAATTGTGCTACTGTTTCCCACCTGATACACTCTGCTTCCTTAAATGGTCTGACAAGTGTTGACACCTATGGTCACAGGGAAGCATTCAGAGGAATGTGAAGGGAGGACACATCAAGCTCTCCTTTCCAGAGTTTAGAGGACGTCCCTCCCCTTTTATACAGAAGTCATGACAAGAGTCTTTGGAAGCCTTTGTGCAAATATATCTCCTGCCAAGGGCTACTTTACTTTCTCTTTCAGGATCTACAAAGACACAAAGGATGCTCCCTGTACAGAGAAAGGAGCATCTGTGGAAACCTTTTAAGGTGTAAAGGCTAAAATGTGAAGGCATAAAGTTATTCCAGTCTAGTTCTACAAGATTCCCAAATTTTTACCTATACTTAACTACCTAGTTGGTTTCCAGGCAAATGTTTCTATGACCCTAGCTATCAATCATGATTTATTTATAAAACAGATAGCTCAAATGTTTGTTATGCCTGTATTTCCTTAGACCTGAGAAAGCTAGCCATGTTTTTGTGGGCAACGGCACACAGCTGAACATTATCTCTCAGGGAGAAAACTTGCCCAAGAAATAATCATCTACCTTGTTGATGTGGCTGTGTTGCCTCTACATTTGATTTCAGAGATTAGGATTATAGATGGGACACTAGTACAGAGTCTTTGGTTCAGGTAGAGGGGAGACCTGGTACAAGGAGAGAAAGAGTCAGGACTCTGATTGGAAGGAAGTCAGGTTTATTAGGCGGGGACTGCCCTACCTAAAATTGGGATTTAGGATGACCAGCGATAGAATGTCCCCAAATGGCAGTTTTATACCCAGGCACACAAGGAAGTGAATTTTCAAGGAAGTAGCAGCAAGGAGATTGGGGAATGGGCGTAGGTGGGTCTGCGGCTGGCATCAGTAGGGGCATCTGGAGGGAGACTGGGACCCGTGACTGGTATCAGTAGGAGCATCTGAGAGAGACTGAGGCCTGGTTCTGGTCTCCGGTGAGGTGTGATTGCAAGATGTTGCAGCAACATTTCTTGGGTTGCAGGAATGCAATCCAGGATAATTATTTCTCTGAACATTTTCCTCAGTTGGCCTCCTGAAGTCCCTGACTTAGGTGGGCTTATGACCTTACACAGAGTATCTCAGATATCCTCTTAAATTGGGGCCATGTGTATTATATATGTATACACATATATATATATGTGTGTGTGTGTGTGTGTGTATTAATAACTGTGCTATATGAGGCATGCGACGGGTGTGCATGCTGTTCTCTCAGTATAGAAGTACTGGGTATTAAAGAGCAATAATACATGGTCTAATTAATTCTTAAGGGGAAAGGAAGGACAGATTATAAATGAAAAATTACTAACATGTGAGACTTGAAGATGGAACTGAAAGGTGAGTGTAAACAAAGACAGAGTTCCAACCTCCTAACCCAAGGCAAGGGAACACATGAGACACATGAAGCATGGGACCAAGTCAGGGAAGAGAAGGAAAGAAGAAGAAGGGAAGGAAGAAGAGAAAGAGAGGGTATGAACATGCAGGGGATAGAGGGAAAGAGAGAGAGAGTGTGTGTGTCAGAGCCCAAACTGTGGGAGGTTTTTTGGGTCATGCTAAAGATCTGGCTTTTTATCACATATGTGCCACTGTGCACATTTGTGAAAATCATCACAGATGGATACATAAACAGATAAACTAGTTTCAATGTGTTGAATGGTAGAGAGACTTTGTAAAGACCTTCTGAGCCTTTTGTAGGACCTCAAGAGTGAAGACCTTTAAGGTGAGAAATACCTTTCCTTGTCAACTGTCCGAGCCTTACAGACTAAACACTGAAGGAAGGCTGAAGGTACAGGTGCTTCTGTGGCTGTGAAGTGAAAGTGGGGGCCACTTATTTCATGTCTTATTTATCTACAATTTTGAGATCACATTATACTCATGAAAAAGTCATACACAGACAACTTTTTATATGCATTTCTCTCCAAAATTCTCCCTTGTGCAGATAAGATACATAAAAAAAGATAAAGTGGCATCCTTACAAACCTATTCAATAACTTACAGGTGTCATTTAGATTTTAGTTTTCTCTTGCTACTAATATTCCTTTTTTGTTCCAGGACCCAGTTTAGGACAGTTCACCATATTCATTTACCAGTCATTTAATCTGTAACAGCTTCTCCATGCTTCCTTGTTTTTGGTCAGTTTGACACAGGGACTGGCCAGGCGGCTTGCAGGAAGCATCAGTCCTCAATTTGCCTATTGCTTCTTCAGGATTACGCTGAGAAGCTGCTGTTCCCAAATGCTTACCTGCTCACTTACTGCATGACCCCAAGTTCTCCTCTACACAACCCCCCCAAACCCATTCCTCAGCCCTTCGTCACTCAGCATTCTCTTAGGTGTAAAATAACCTGCACACTAAACATGAAAGAAACTTCCAATTATGACAGCTCCAGGAAGCTCTTCTTTCTAGTTTTCTGTAGTGAGCCTCATTAACCTTTGACTTCTCTCAAAATGCACTTGTTCAGTTCGGTTCCTGCATTTTCTTACTTCTCTCTGAAGCCTGAAGCCAGCCACAAACACGTGTCCACAATGCCAGCATAAGGATTCTTAGGAGAGTATTCTTCTTACCAGTATTATTCTTGGGCTTCCATGTCCCAAGAACTTCTTCCTTGGTAACCTTGTCCACCTACAGGGGTAGGAAAGTGACATGTGTAAGAAGAGCACCTGCATGTTTCAGTGCCCACATATGCTTTCCAAACCGTGTCTTTCCTAGCCGTGTGTGTGTGTGTGTGTGTGTGTGTGTGTGTGTGACTCATTTTTAATCATGTCTATGTCTGTGTGAGAATGTGCAAGTAATTACAGGTAGCCCCCTGAGGTCAACACAGATCAGATTCCCTGAACCTGAACTTACAGGCAGTCGTGAGGTCCCTGATATGTATGCTGGGAATTGAACTGGGTTCCCCTGCAACAGCAGTAAGGATTCCTGACTGCCAAACAATCTCTGCAGCTCCTTCCCTATTCTTTTCAAAGGACGCTTCTTAGAGTTCCAATAGTTCTGCCATTTCCCAAACTAAAGTGTCAGTGTTCCTAGATACTGTCTTAACATTTTACTCACCAAAGCGCTATGTTGCTAGACAATTACTTTCCTTCAATGATAGTTTTCAAGAATGAAGATGGGCTTATTCGTCTTCACAGGATCCCATGTCCAGTGGAAGACAACAGGAAACAAATCATTTTATAGCCCTTCTCTTCAGGCAAATTACATTTCTGTTCAGCTGCAGCAGGGATACCAACTCTCTGGCCCATTCCACTCTCTGGGCACACAGATCATCCTGCTCTTCTCACTCAGGGGGAGTGTTAGCCACAGGTTGAAGTTATACTGCTGGCAAAATTCAGGTCCCAAATTAAAAGGTGTACAGGACAAAAGGGAAACTGATATTAGCATTTCAAAGCAGGAAAACTTTGAGAAACAATTTAGTTTGAAATTCCTCTGAAGTGCTTCAATTCCCATACAACAACATGGTTATCCAATCGTGTCCATTATGTCTCATTAATTACCTTATGAAACTTACAATGGAAACATGCTGCAGGCAGTTCTATCATTTAAAAACCTGCCAATAAAGCATATGAGATTAGAAAGTCCTCACAGACTTCCGAACACAACAAAACTCGTTCCCACTTACTAAGCATTTCTCTGCACCATCCTGTAGATGAGGCATTTATACTAATTTAGTTTCCATTGGACCTGACAATATTTTCAACAAATATTTACCACGTGGTTACTATGCATCAGTATTGTACACAGAGGAAGACATTCATAATCCCTGCCTGTGTGAATCGTGTACTCTAGAGACAAGACACACTTTGAACAATATCTCAATGTTTAATGCATAACTAAGGGTAAAAGACTCATTTGATTTCTCTGGGACTTTGCTGGTGTTAAGCACTGAAAATTTCATGTCCTGGAAATAATACGACAGTCCCAGGATGAAAGGAGACAGTTGGCCAGTGGAAGAATTTCACCAAGGGAGAACGATCGTCAGTGCTATTATAAAAAAGAGTTGTATAAATGTACTATGAATGATCAGTCCTCTTTTACAGATGAAGAAACTACAACTTAACACTTAAATAAGTTAAATAAGTGCATCTGTTCAAGTAAGCCTGTTCTCCTGACTCCCAGTTACATGTCCTGGTTTAACTTATGACTCAATGAAACATCTTCTGATATTTTTTTTTTTTTTACCTCAGAGGACAAATCTGGAGAAAGGACTGTGCACCAACTGCACCAACAGATGGAATGCTTCCAAAAGGTGTGCTGGAGGAATATTCATGAGGATGAAGAAAGGAAGGCTGCAGGTCTCCCCAGGGCTTGTGTAGCTCATTGCAGCTCAAACATTTGCATATCCTCTGTCATCCCCATTGAACAGCAGAGAGGGGCTCAAAGAAAAACAATAGCAAGGATTTTTCAGGATGACTGGAGCCCTTTGTGGGAGACAAATAGTGTTTCTTCAAGTGTGAGGAGTAAGGTAGGAGTGAGGGGTTGTAAAAATTGGCAGGGCATAACTAAACACCTCTTGGTGGTGAACTAGACATGCCCCTGTAGGCGTTTCTGCAGAAGGCAGCAGCTCCTTTTGATTAACAAGATACAATTTTCCCAGGTTGAAACTAAGTGAGGAAAGGATCATTGAGCAGTTTGATTTGACTGGTATCTTTGTTATGGAACAAGAAACTGAAATGTCTTGACAATTGACACTGTGAGGTAGTGACAAGGTTAAATACCACCTCCCTTCCAATACCCTATCAAGTGTTAGAGTGGGAATTGTTTGGCTTTTGCTGTAATTCCTGTACACAGAGTAAGACTTTGCAATTGCTTATTGGAGGCATGGTTAGTATCTGTTAAAACTACTAATTTAAAAACACCTACCAAACAATTTAAGCAAGAAAACATTTATTCTTGGTTTATGGCTGCAGAAGTTTCAGTCCGTGGCCTGTTGGTCTCACTTCTTTAGGTTTGAGGTAAGGTAAGGAGAAAATGCGGCTGCAGAGTCTGATTACCCTGTGGTGGCCACAAAGCAGAACAAATGGGAGGAGGCTGGGGTGGAGATAAGTCCTCTGCAACATCCCCTGAGTAATGTAATTCATCTAGCACCCTCCCCCTCCTAGTTCCTACCAGCTCCCAATGATACAGTCCAATTATGGATCCATTCAGAGATTTATCCACTCACTGGGTCAGCGGCGTCTTTATGATCTAATCATCTATTAATGACTAAATCCACCAAGTGGGGACCCACTCTGCCTACAAACGGCCCTTTGGAAGAGACTTCACATCCAAACCATAGCATTTGTCCATTATAATTAACTGTATGTCTTATGTCCCTTCCAACCAAGTTCAAAATCCTAAGCTCCAAGCCACCCACTTTAGGTTATGATTCCTTCCATGATCCTTAGTTCTCAAATGAGGAAAATGGTTCAATAGATTATACATAGTCATAAAGTAGGAAAATGTTCTACTGACAAAATTGTTCATGAAAAAAAATTGTTCATGATGTCATCAATGTTTTAAAAAAATTATATAGGGGCTGGAGAGGTGGTTCAGCAGTTAAGAGTGCTTACTGCTCTTGCAGAGGATCCAAGTTCAGATCTTAGCACCCATACTGAGTGGGTCATAACAGCCTGTAACTCCAGCTCCAGGGGTTAAGACGCCCTCATCTGGCCTCCAAGGATAACTGCACTCAAATACACATATCCTCGACCAGACACATATGTATATAGATAATTAGAAATTTAAAAAATATTAAAAGTAACTATAAAACATTATCTCTTCAATGTGGTATACATATATACATGTATACATGTATATTTACATATATATACTCACGTGTGTGTGTGTGTGTGTGTGTCTTTGTATAGGCCTCAAAAGAATTCTTATATGGCATATATGTTGGTAAGTAGCACTGGATTCCTGGACATGTTTCTTATGATTATGTCTGGCATCTAATTTTCCTCTCTATGTGTTGTCACATATTATGAACTAATATATTGGTCTGTCTAGTACTTGTTAGACTCATTCTTCATTAGTCAGTGGTTAGGACACCGGATCTGAATGAAACCAGACCCCCTCATTTAAATCCTGACAAAAAGCCTTAGAAGTCATTCAGCTTCTCTATGTATCAACTTTTCTTGTGGAAAACAAACAGTAATTCACAAATCACAGGTTGTTGCTGAAGTTTAAAACAGGTAATCTGTACAAACTGCCTGGCATTCATTATATAGTTGATGGATGTTAAGCTATTATTCTGCCAAAAGCAAAGCAGACATGCTAACAGGTAAACTTGCCGAATGATGCAGCTACTGCCCTTGGCGGGCAGGGTTATCAATTCCTAAGAATAACAGGAAGAGCGCAGGAGAAGCAGCTGGGGTTCATGAGGCTCATTCCCCAGCATCAAGAGCCCAGAGTAACGCCTGCCTTCTCGCTGAGCCTTTCCATCTGATGAGCTGTAGCTCTTGGAACTCCTGGGCCCTCCCTGCAGGCCTCCTTCCCCTTCTTCCCTTCCCAGCTTCTGTTTATGCTTTGCCTACTTACTGCACTGAGTTCCGGAGGGTCTCCTAGCCTTTGGGTGTTTTGAGCACCTTGATCTTACACCAAACCTTCAAGAAGAGTGGTTTCCAGGTTACCAGAATAGGCCTCAGTTGAGAATTTATTCACGACTCAAATTTATAGGATCCACCCTAGAATGAGCAAGTCAAGAGCTCTGAGGACACAACCTAATAGCCCCTACTATAAGACATCCAGGGAATACTGAGGTTCATTCCAGCCCTGTACAGTGCTGTCAGACCATTCTCTCTTAAACACAAAGAACCCTGCCTCCTTATATGCCACTTCTCTCTGGCTACTGAGTGAACCACTATAGCTCTTGCTTACATGTATTTATTGCTAAGAAAATTGTTCACAACATATTATATTACACAAAAATATTATAAAGCAATGTAAGCCTGTCAGCGTGGTACTGCTCTTTGGCCTGTCATTCAGCCCTAATCTGATTTTCCAGGTTCATTTCCTATTCTATTTTTTTTTTTTTTGTCTTTTCGAGACAAGGTCTCCCTGTAGCCCCAGCTGTCCTGGAATTCACTCTGCAGACCAGGCTGGCCTTGAACTCACAAAGATCCGCCTGCCTCTGCCTCCCAAGTACTAGGATTAAAGGCGTGCACCACCACGCCCAGCGTCATTTCCTATTCTTTTCTTTCCTTTGGAACTAAGTAAGTCCTTGTAGAAATACATCACTTAATTCTTCCTAGAAACAAACCATCATCCTATGTTTCTATGACCATGAGCACACTCATTCCTAAAGCTGTAACATCATTTCCTCTTCCTTCCCATCTTAAAAATATGAATTTTCTTCATCGTCAAGAACCTCAATAAAACTTCTCTCAATGAAGTAGCACCCTATTACAGAGGAGATCGCTCCTCTGTCTGAACTCCAAAAGAAACTAGCCCACTTTCCTTATTTTCCAACTTGATGCCACAGTGATGTATTGGGTTTTTATGGGTATAATAGCAAATGATCACAAATTCAGATGGTAAAACAACAGAAATTTATTTTTCCACAGTCTGGAGGCTTCAAGTCTAAAATCAAGATGTTGGTAGGGTATGATGCTTTAAATGATATGTGACCCCCATGGGCTCAAGTATTTCAACACTTGGTCAGTTGGAAACACTGTTTGAAAGTCATGGAACATTTAAGAAGTATGACCTTGCCGGGAGAAGCATGTCAGTGGGTGGGTTTGGAGATTCATAGCCTTCACTCACTTCCAGTTGCCTCCTCTGTTTCCTGCATGTGCTTGAAAATGTAAGCTCTCACTCAGCCTTCTGCTCTGGCTATCTCTACCACTATGCTCCCCCATGGCTATGGACTCTACCTCTGGGACTGTAAAAACAACAGCAACAAAAACAAACAAACAACAAAAAAAAACCCCTCTTCCTTCTATTGGTTGCCTTGGTCATAGTGTTTAATCACAGCAACAGACTAGTACCTAACATACAGGGCCACTTTTATTTACATGTTTGGTGTTACCAGTGATCCTTGGCATTCCAGGTGAATGTACGGGACAGGAGGGGAGAAAGAAAATAGCGTGTAACTTTAAAGTAAAGAAACCATATGAGAACATGATAATGTTTGGGTTCATAGAGCCAAAGCTCTGGAGAATAAATCTGAAATGGAAAGTGGACCTTGGACAGAAATGGGGAAAGATCCATCACCTGTTCTTCTTGTTAGTTCAATGATCATTGTTTGGTCTCTGTTCCATTTTTCCCAGTAGTTTATTGTTCCCTGGCTGGCTTAGAAATTCTGTTTCTGAGAGAAGATAATTGGGTTGGCAGCCAGATGTGCCGTAGAACCCTGGACTACACAGGGTCCAAACACTAATCATCTCCCTGTGCTAGGAGGTGAGCTTTAGCTTTACAGTGAAGATAAAGAGCAGATCTGTCTTGGTGGCTATGGTATCTCCCCTTGCCACATGCAATAGTCTCAATAGCTGTATCTTGAATGAATGGATGGATGGATGAATGATATCAAGGCAATCATGCATATGTGTATCTGTAGGCACTTGTATGTATCAACGGTTCTTTCATTTCATAACTATAAATTCCTGAACCCTAAAATGACTCATACGTCTCTCTTATCACAATTCCTGAAACAGTCTTAAGTGATTATTTGAGTTGCTGCTACCTAGTTTCCATCCTTGTTTATATTTTTAGTTCATTAGACAAGAGTTGTGGTTTATATTCCACCAGTCATGGCACATTCTTGACCAACATTAAAAATAACAGTTGAGGGGCTGGAGAGATGGCCTAGCGGTTAAGAGCACCTTAACCAACTGCTCTTGCAGAGGATCCAGGTTCGATCCCCAGCACCCACATGGCAGCTAAGAACCATCTGTAACTCCAATTCCAGGAGAACTCCAATTCCAGGGGAATCCAAGACCTTCTTCTGACCTCCCACAGCATTGTACCACACGGGCACACAGACCTACATACATGCAGACAGTACATTCATACACATACAAAAATAAAAAAAAAAAAAAACAGTTGAAGCCAGGCGTGGTGACACATGCCTTTAATCCTAGCACTTGGAGGCAGAGGCAGGTGGATCTGTATTAGACAGAGGCCAGGTTGTCTTGTATAGTGAGTTACAGGCCAGCTGTAGCTATAACTGTCTCAAAAAGACAAAAAAAAAAAAACAATAAAAACCCCAGATGTGATTAAATACAGTCTGCTCATACCCAGATCCAAGGTAGATGAGGATAGGAAACGTGACTTTGATGGGTTAATTCTTTTCTTGTGTTGAGACAGGGTCTCACTGTAGCCCTAGCTGGCCTAGAACTTTTTATTTAGACCAGGCTGGCCTCCAATTCACAGAGATGGAGACCACTCTGCCTTCTGAGTCCTGGAACTAAAGGAGTGTGCCACCATGCCCAGCTTTAATACTTTCTTTTAAAAATTAAATATGATTGTTTGCCTACGTGATATGTGTACCCATGTGAGCAATGGTCATGGAGGGCAGAGGAGGGCAATAGATTCCCTGGAACTGGAGTTATGGATGGCTGATATTCACCATGTGGGTACTGGGAGCTGAATCTCAAGTCATGTTAGAGCAGCCAGTGCTCTTAAATGCTGAGCCCTCTCTCCAATCCCAGGACGAGTTAATTCTTAAATTGTATTATAAAATGATGATAGATCACTACATAGCACATGCATGATGGTTTTCCTTAGGTACCCCCCAACTTTCTCTTTCATATACACACTTGGGGTACACTGAATACTATGTACAGGTTGTGTTTTGTGTCAATTGGTAATTCCTTCCTGGTAGCAATAACATTGACAGTATTTCTCTAACAAGCAATGCTTGGTTTGGGATAGCATCAGACTTTTTCTTCTTCCTTGTGAAGGAAGCTTGTTAAATTTTTATCATGATTCAGATGAAATATTAAGGCTCTTTCAAAGAAAAAAATCTTCCTAACTTTCTCAGATCTCATAATACAGAGCACGTGCATGCAAACAGCTACTATCAACACCTTCATCACATACTGAAGCTTAAGAAAATCAAAAGTAATATTCTGATTAATAGAATTCACTATCATGATAGTCTTGGCAAATATTTATTGGGAAATTCCTCTACATGGGACAGAGTTTTCAGTACAATAAGGAAAAACATTAAGTTGTCCTATTTAATCACCATAATAAACACTGAGCTAAAAATTACTATTACCATTTTCCTCAGGAAAATAGGTGAACTAGGGGAGGCCAAATAACTAACCTAACTGCACAGCTAGTGAGTTCAAGGAATTTGGTTTCAGTTCAGCTCTAGATCCTTCTGATACACATACCATCTGCTAAGTCATTCTGTGTTTGTTTGTTTTTTAACTGTAAAAAAAAAAGAAGTACAAGAAAAGTCAGATGATTTTAATAAAATTTGATGGATTGAAGGAATAATTCTGGGCTGTGCTGAGAATACATGGCACTTTGCTTTAATATGGACATTGTGGCTAGCAACAGCTGCCAAACCTAGAATACATCTAACATACAGACAACATTGAAATGAAAATGCATTGCCTTTATTAACAATATTATCTATTGAATGCCCCTCCAAAACACAAAAGTTTTTTTAAGATAATGCTTTTATTGCTGTTCAGACATTATTTTTCAGTTCAATTCAGGCATATTCCCCTTTCCCCCTGCCCCTCACCCCAGATCATGCATTCTGCCATAACTGTCCTGCATCTTTCTCTCAGTCTTTTTTTTTGTTTGTTTAGTAATGCACATCTTCCTCCTTTAATTTTATATTACTCTAAAATATGAATACATACTTTCTGTCCATATACAGTAATTACAGAGTCTGAAAATAAGTGATGGGTCAATTCTAGAGTCCATTAAGAGATTTACATTATAACAAATAGTTGCTTTCAGATAAACAGAAATATAACAATAATGTTCAGCTTGCCTTTCAACTGGGGATTTGGTGTTAGCATCCACAAATGAGGAAAACCATTCACTGTTTTTCTGGGACTTTGTTACTTCACTTAGCATAATGGCTTCAAGTTCCATCCATTTACTTGCAAAGTTCATGATGTCATCTTTCTTTACTTTGAGTAGTACTTCATTGTGTGGATGTACCACACTTTTTTTTAAAATTTAATTTTATTTATTTCCGTATGTGTATGAATGTACTGTCTGCATGCAGGTCTGTGCACCCGTGTCGTGCAATGCCGCGGAGGTCAGAAGAGGGTCTCGGATTCCCCTGGAACTGGAGCTCTCCTGGAATTGGAGCCTCAGACGGCTCTCGGCCGCCATGTGGGTGCTGGGGATCGAACCCGGGTCCTCTGCAAGAGCGGTCGGCACTCATAACCACTAGGCCAACACTTTTTGTCATCCACTTTTCTGTTGAGGGGCATTTGGGTTGGTTCCAGCTCTTCGCTATTGTGAAGAGAGCTACAGTAAACATGGATATGCATGTATCTTTGTGGTAGGATGAGTCTCATGTGTATATACCCAGGGGTGGTATGACTGGGTAGGCTCATTTTGAGTCTTTTTTTTTGAGACACAGTCTCCCTGTAGCCCCAGCTGTCCTGGAACTCAGTCTTTAGACCAGGCTGGCCTTGAACTCACAAAGATCTACCTGCCTCTGCCTCCTGAGTGCTAGGATTAAACTTGTGTGCTACATTTTGTGTCTTTTAAGAGTTCTCCACATTGCTTTCCATAATGGTTGTACGTGTTTACATTCCCACCAGCAGTGGATGAGTGTTCCCCTTTGCCCATAGCCTCTCCAGCATTTGGTGTCTTTTGTTTTCATGATCTTAGCCAGTCGTATCAGAATGAGATGATATCTGAGAGTTGTTTTAATTTGCATTTCCTTAATTATTAATGATGTTGAACAATTTTTAAGACATTTCTCTGCCATCTTTACTTCCTCACTGGTGAAGTCTCTATTCAGCTCTTTACTCCATCTTTTGAGTAGGTCATTTGTTTTTTACTTCTTTGTTTTTTGAGTAGTCTATATATTATTGATGTTAATGCTCTGTCAGATGTATCACTGTGAGTTTTCTCTTCACTTCCTTGATTGTTTCTTTCACTGTACAGAAGCTTTTGAGTTTGTTGAGGTCCCATTTGTTGACTGTTGACCTTATTTCTTGCACAGCTGCTGTTTGATTTAGAAAGTCTTTTCCTTTGCCTTATAGCCTTATAGCTATGTCTTATAGCTTGTTGCCAACTTTTTCTTCTATCACCTTCAGGGTCTTAGATTTCATGTTGAGATCTTTGATCCACTTGGAGTTGATTTCTGTACAGGGTGAGAGGTAGGGGTTTCATTTTATTCTTCTACACATGGTAATCCAGTTTTGCTGACACCATTTGCTGAAGATGCTATCCTTCCTCCATTGAGGTTTTTTTTGCCCCTTTGTCAAATATGAGGTGACTGAAAACACAAAGTTGAACTTAATGTTCAGTGTGAATATTAAGAGGTGGTGATTATGGAAATGATTCAGTCATGGTCTCCATCTTCATGAGTGGGATTAACTCCTTTCTCAAAAGCAGTCTCACACAGAGCGTCATCCATTTTTACCCTTCTTTCATGTTAGTATGCAAGCTACCATCTTGGCCAAACCAGTCCCTCACTAGACACTAAAATTACTGACACTTTGATCTTTGCTCCCCAGACTTAAAACTGTAAGGAATCAGTTTCTGCCATTTATAAGTTACCTGCCTTCTAGTACTTTATCAGAGCAACAGAAATAAGATAGGCAAATTTGTTTACTACCCAATAAATAGTTTAAGATTACTCCATTTTGAATATTGATGGATTTAGTAAACAACAACAAAAAAATAACAGCAGGATTCTTGGCCCTCATTCCTTTCAGTTTTCCTTCTTTGTTTCTTTACTTCTTCCTACTTTTCTTTCCTTTTTAAACTTATATTCAGCATAGTGTTTATTATATGTGAGGTTACATAGAAATCATACAGCGTTTTAAAAATGACACTTCATCTAAGAAAGAGGGAATTGAATAAAGGCTTCCATTATGTTTGATGCTCAATTATTATGACCGTCTAAGGAAACTGGACTCACGGGCAGACCCCTGAGAGCTATAAACCAGGGAACAAGAGTCTATTGGACACATTCTCTTTCACTCACCCCATGTATTCAGAGGAACTCTCTATTCATTCAGAACTAATCTCCAAGGATTTTTTACACACTAAGATTGTAAAGCTGAAGCTAGTCAAGTGCCTCCCTTCTGGAAGTTCAACATCCAACTTGGATTTAAATACCTAAAATAGATGAGGCACCAGAAGTAGTGTCTAAAATATCAACTAGGGATGAAAAGGAATATTTTAAGGAAAATGTTCCAAAAGGCTTTTCTGATGTTCCTAAAAATCTGAATTGCCTTTAATGAGAGGGTTTAAAATACCATTTGAGGAAAGATGAAGAATTAATTCACACCACTCTCCAGTGAGTAAAATCAATCATTTAAAGATTGCAGATTAAAACAACATTCTTCAAGGATCAAGTCCTGCCTGTAGCTTGATTTCGTAAATAAAGCTTTATTTAAACAGGTACATTGTTGTCTTTATGTGTTGTCATTTGCTGCTTTGGGGCTAGACTGACACAGGTGCATAGTAGCAAAGACAAAATAGCCATGCATTTTTAAAATATCATCTGGTTCTAAAACACTTTTTACAAGTCTGCCATCTCTCCTTCTGAGCCATCAGGCAGGTTCTCCCCAAGGAACCACACCCAACTAGGTTCTTTTCCTTACCGCCTCTTCTGGGACATTCTTCCATCGATCCCACAAGTGGGTTGGTGAATAAACTGAACACATTTCACCTACATTGCTCTAAAGGGCAAATCCTTGAATAATTTGGGTGCAAAAGACTCTTTATTGTAAAAAAGCAGATTCGCATAATTGAAAACACAAGAATAAATGAAAACATAAGAATCTGAGCATACCTATAATTCTATCACTTAGGTATAAAAGGCAGGAAGATTGTAGGTTCAAGGCTAGCCAGGAATACAAAGTGAGTTCTAGGTAATCCTCAGCCTGGGATACATACCAAAATCCCCTTCCTCAAAAGTATATAATGCCACAGAGAGATCAGTGTAAACACTGGCTTTGGTCCCTGTTTAGTGAGCCTACCAGTCAATTCTCATGCTCAGTACTCAGTGAGCTCACATCCCGGGTGTCCATGAGGCTCCTTTCTAAGATGCTTCAAAGGTCCTGTCCCCTTATAACACTCTTCCAGACTGTCTTCATGTACTTGTATTATCTATAACTGTTTGATGCATATCTGTAGTCAATGCTGTAATAAATAAATAAAATCTTTAATAACTGTCACTACATCCAGTTCCTTCTCCTTAATATATTAAGGCCATTTGGGGCACAACATAGATCCGCAATAAATATCTGTTGACTGATTTTTATTGTTATTCTATCAGTAAGCCTTTATACCATGTCATGATCAGCTTCTTACAACAACCTCAGAGCAGCATCCATCAGGAATTCAGTGACTCTTCTTTAATAAATAATTTCAGCCAAACAATAGCTGAGCCACCATTTGGGGAACTTGAATTATAGGTAATGATGCCACCTACCAGCTCCGAGACACTTGTTGACAGCTGGTTATTTCACATGGTTGATAAAATTTTCTTGTATCCTTAAAACAAATGGCAGATGGATAGGTAAAAGAGCACAGGCAAAACTACCTACTGCCAGACTGAGAGTCTTTCTTGGTGCCCAGTAATCAGTTCTGTTATATTCTGCAGAGTGTTTGCTTTGCCTCTCTGAACACACAGTCTGCAGACACTGAGATTAGTCTAAGGATTCTAGTGGTAAGCAGCAAACTTATTATGAATTTTATAATAAAGACACGCAAATAACATACCTCAAGGGGCAATAGAACTGAGGTTTGGGGCATCGGTGAGCAAGGCAATACAAAATGACCCATCTTATGTTTATCAAAACACAACTGTGCCCAATAGTGTAGTCAGTTGTTCCTTGAAGGAAGAGTTTTATGAGAAAATGAATTTGTAAGAAATGAGACAGCATGGGCCCATCACACAGACAAAGCATGTTACCATGCCTAATATGTCAAGGAAGTCCTACCATTATCAAGATGTATAACACATGGTCCCTCAGACTGCAAGAGGCTGCTGCAGCTCAGCCACAGCTGATATTCCCTACCTTTCCTGGGAAGAAAAAGAACATTCTCCTCTGATGGTTACTAGGCAGAACCCTGCATCTATCTCCAACCATGTGGCATGGGTCACTTCCAAGGAGCCCCAAATCTCAGAAGTGAACCACTGCTCCGCATCAGTGGAATTAGCAAAAACAGGAGATAAACCTCTCCCAAGGTCAGCTACAGAGCTATGGGAAACAACTATTGCCTGAGGCCAGGTTCCAGCGAATTGGTTGGAATGGCTCCAATCCATCAAGGTTTTCCCAATTCCACTGCACTCCCTCATCACTTTTCTTATTTTAAATGACTTGAAAACAATTTGGGAATCGCCATGCCATAATGTCAGTAATTTAAATTCTTAATCACAGTCATTCCTTAACCAAGAAAAACATAATCTAACCAGTAAGAGGTAGAGGGATAATTCAGAGAAACAATTCTTAGGTAGAGTCAAGATATCAGAACATACATAATTAATTAGACCGTGTATAGTTACTTTCCTGTTGCTGTGGCAAAATACCACGGCAAGGTAACTTATAAAAAGAAGAGTGTACTTGGCTTATGGTTTCAGAGGGATGAGTCCATCTTGTCTGTATCCCTAGTAATGTTCTCAATCATGAAGACCAAGTATTTTTCTTCCTTCACCAATGAATAAGGTGGCACTTCCAGAAGGCATCCTTAGGGTGTTACATGTCATGTGCTGGGCTTTGTGGCACACACTCTAGAACCTTTTTCTTTTTTTTTTTTTTATTGATGCTTTGTGTATTTCATACATCATTTTCCAATTCAGTTCAGGCATATTTCCCTTTCCCTTCCCCCCCATCCCATCCCACCCCATCACAGATCATGCATTTTGCCATAACTGTCCTGCATCTTTCTCTCAGGATTTTTTTTTCCATTTTTTAGCAATAAGTGATAATTTGTGAGTATAAGCATCCCTCATGTAAAACCAATTTGTAGGCTGTTGTGCCCAAACCCCCACAGCCCCACCATCCAGCAGGGGGGGGGGGGGAGGACTTGTATGTTCAATCAAGTTGATCAAATGAGTGTCCAGACTACATTGCTGTAGTTTCACCATTCACCCCAATCGCAGCCCTTGCATTCTACCACACCCCCTCTTCCGCAGATTGTTCCCTAGGCTTAGAAAAGGGGCACAGGTGGATGAGAAGCAAAACAGTCTACTTTCTCTGGAGCTGTTGTCTTGGACTCTGGTCAATTCTGGCTGTTTCCTTTCATGTGCTGACAGTTTGTCCAGAAATAACCTTTCAATCCTACTAATGAAACACAAGCAATTAGATATATAGGTATTTAAACAGCACTAGTAGTTATGGTAGGTTACTTTGGTATAGACACATATGTTTGGATGGTATGTTAATCCTGTTTTTTCCTGTTAAATATGACAGGGTCTTACTGTGGCTTATAACATCTCCTAACCTGTAGAGGATGTAAGCTTGTGGCATCAGCCGTGGGTTATTCCTCCAAGGAGAGAGCCAATATTTCTTACCTCCCCCCCATAGAACAAGGAGAAATATGATGATGATGAGGTCGTTCTCCAACTGTACATTGGAGACAACTATTATAGAGGTAATCTCTTATAAAACCGGTAAAACTGCCTTCTTTAATTGGCACCTTTTTCTATGACTGCCATGTTCATGGCTACGAAATGGAAGCTGAGATCAAGGTGGTGGGCCTAGGCATGGCAAAGCCACTTGGAAAGTCTTCCTTGTTAGACCATCAACCATGTCCTGTGGCAAGGAAGTCATGGTACATGTTGAATAATGTTACAGGTCTCCATGGCTCTGAGATTTTCCCACAGCCTTACAGTGCTAGCTGTAGAGCCTTGTGTATATGACATACAGAACTAATTCATTTAAGAAATATGTACTGAGACACCTAGTAAATCTCAACTTCACAGTCTGCAGCAAGGCAGACAAGATATTGGACTCTTTCAGCTAATCGTCTCATTCTAATTAGCTGTAAAACCTAGGTAGTTGGGTGAGAACATTAAGCATGATGCTTAGCCACAAAGGAATTCTATTTTAACATGAAAAGTAAGACCAAAAACTACCTAAAGAGCAATTTATACTATCTGCAGTCAAAGGTTTCCTTCTTTATTTTCAAAACTATTTCATTTATTTATTTTTTTATGTGTATGAGTATACTGTTTGCATGGAGTTAAGTGCACCCCTGTTGTGCGATACCCATCAAAGTCAGAAGAGAGCACTGGATTCTCCTGGAACTGAAGTTATACACAGTTGATAGCCACCATGTGGGTGCTGGGAATTGAACCTGGGTCCCCTGCAAGTGCAGCTGGTGCCCTGGAGTGCTGAGCCATCTCTCCAGCCCCAGGATTCCCCCTTTAATATCTACTGTTTTCTGAGCTCTTTGTGTGTGACAGACATATTATTGGATGTTTACACACACACACACACACACACACACACACACACACACACACACTCACTCATCGTTTAATCCTCTGGAAAGTCCCAAGGCAGGGATGCCATGCTTCCTGTTTTACAGGTGAGTCAATGGGAGTTCAGAGAGTTTAAGCAATTCCTTGAAGACTCACAGTATGAGTCCCCAAGGCACGATTCAGATTCTCTTTTTGCTGGCTCTTTGCTATTCTATGTTTGTAATCTTCCTACTGTGTTACACTTAAGAGGAAAAAAGAGGAGCTCTTTAACCAGGGAACAAAGGGGTGACTGCTGGGGTGGAAAATGCTGCTAGGGAGTATTTTCAGAGTAATCTGACAGCCGGGGATTATTTTCCAGGGTGAATTTTTCATATAGCAAGAAAATAGTAATTACTATCAGATACCATTCCGGTCATGCTTTGCTTGCTCTATCTCTCTCCTCTCTCTCTCTCCATTCTCTCGTTCTCTCCCTCTCTCTCAGAAAAAAGAAGCAAGTCAAAAAGAAAACTCCACTGATTGTTATTTGTGGACACATAAGTGCAGGTGCCCACAGAGGCCAGAAGAGGGCATTCATTGGATACTTTGGAGCTGGAGTGGCAGGTGGGTGGGAATACCTGCTGTGGGTACAGAGAACTGAACTCAGGTCCTTTGCAAGAAGGACAGGGACTCTTAACTGTGGGGCCAGTGCTCCTTTTCCTAAATATTATTTTCTGAAACAATTAAAACTCTTTAAAGGTTACTAATTGTGTTATATGTTATTTTCTACAGAAATAAGAACAAAAACTAGGCAGAAAATAAATTCTCTACATACCATCCATAAAATTAATTTCTATTCATTTTTGGAGAAACATAACAAATCTGTCAACCCATTTGTTTTATAATTGAAGTTATAAAATATGTTATGTTTACATGCTCTTATAATTTTCAAAAAAATTAAACAGTAAAATATGTTGGGGTTATTATTTGCTCAGAAGGAGAAAATATATGCCGCCCTAATCTAGAGGTCACAGTTGGACATTTATACTAATTCTAATGATCTTATTTAAATGTCAAAAGGATCATTAATTAACAACCAGGTTCTAATTTCATGTTTCTACTTTCTCATATATGAGCTCGTTGTTGGACTTAAAGTCTGTGAAATACTTTTTAGAAGCTACTAAGCTTACTATATAACAACAGCAAACAAGGGAATCTATATTTATTGCCATAAATTATAGTAAAAATCTAGCAGTAACATATAATGTCATGCTGATACATTCTACTACACAGGTGAACCTGGAAAACATGCTCAGGGAAACAAGCTAAGGACAGGGTTGCTTATTGTTTGAGCACAATTTTATCAGCATTCAGAAAAAAATGGACATTCTCCAAATAGGCACACCCAGACCCACATGGTGTAAACGAGGTGGCGGAGCAGACGGGGAAATGGTGACTGGCAGGATACGGATACTAGGCTTCCTTTACAGGTGACAGAAATACTCTGCAAGTGACTGTGATGATGACTACACAGCTCTGTGACTGGAATGAATTGTACACTTGAATAAAATGTATGGCATGTGACATATCTCAATAAAGCTATTGCATTAATAAGTTATAACTGGAGGCTGCAGAGATGGCTTGTGGTTAGGAGCTCGGGCTGCTCTTGCAGAGGACCTGGGTTCAATTTATACCACCCATGTAGCAGGTAGCAACCATTTGTAACTTCAGTTCCATTCTTTTTTTTTTAAATGTATATGAGTGTACTGTCTGCATGTAGGTAGGTGCACCCACGTCGTGCAATGCTGCTGAGGTCAGAAGAGGGTGTCAGATTCCCCTGGAACTGGAGTTAAAGATGGTTCTTAGCTGCCATGTGGGTGCTGGGGATAGAACCTGGGTCCTCTGCAAGAGCAGTTGGCGCTCCTAATTGCTAGGCAATCTCTCCAGCCCCCCAGTCTTTTTTTTTAATGTATATGAGTGTACTGTCTGCATGTAGGTAGGTGCACCCATGTCGTGCAATATTGTGGAGGTCAGAAGAGGGTGTCAGATTCCCCTTGAACTGGAGTTAAAGATGGTTCTCAGCCACCATGTGGGTGCTGGAAATCAAAACCAGGTCCTCTGCAACAGTAATCAGTGCTCTTAACTGCTGGGCCATCTCTCCAGCCCCTCCAGCTCCATTCTTAAGGACACGTTCCCACTCTATATCTGGTCCCAACTATTGCACAGCCTCCTATCATCAGTTCTCTGCTGCTACCTCAGGTCCACCACATGCTACCCTGGTTATATTCTGTCCCTGAACAGTCACACTCCAGTGTTCACATGATCAAGGCAGTCTTGCTGGTCTCTCCACCTGAAACACAGCAGAGCACTCACTGGCACCTTGGGCACCTAGGTGTTTATTGAAT
The DNA here is from genome assembly GCA_009823505.1 of Rhizomys pruinosus. NCBI lineage: Eukaryota > Metazoa > Chordata > Mammalia > Rodentia > Spalacidae > Rhizomys > Rhizomys pruinosus. Next base: position 212,610 of record VZQC01008895.1, read on the forward strand.
CTTTTCTATTTGAAGGTGTTTCTACTCTTGCTTACCTAGTTCTGTCAGCTGGTAGCATAGAACCCAGCACATAATACATGCTAGGTAAGTATTTTAGTAATCCAGGAATTGTTTAGTAAGACACTTTAATAATGATAATAAAAAAAGCCTCCAGGAGGTTGGAGAAATGCTCAGTGGTTAGGGGCACTGGCAGTCTTGCAGAGGACTTGGGTTCTGTTCCCAGCACTTACATGGGGGCTAAGAAGGATAACTTCAGTTCCAGAGCATCTGAAGCCCTCTTCTGGCCCCTTCTTGGCACTGCACAACACAAGTGTGCTTACATACTGGCAGGCAAAACAATCATGCACAGAAATTCAAAATAAATAACTTTTTAAAAATGTAAACAGAGGCAGGCAGATCTCTGTGAGTTCAAGGCCAGCTTTGTCTACATAGTGAGTTCCAGGACAGCTGGAGCTACAGGGAGACCCTGTGTCAAAAAGACCAAAAAAAAAAAAATAATAATAATAATAATAATGTAAAAAGAGAAGTCTTTGTAAACCCCTGCTACCCATTTCTTCTATCAAACAAGTATGATCAGAATTTCTTAAACTATTCATGGGTAAACTAAAGGAATTTTGTGTATTAATGATTACAAAACACCCTCCCTTGAGTAGCTTCTTCCAGAAGTTAAATGGTTTCAAGGAATAAAATAATCAACAGAATTGCAAAGACCGTTGTGTCTGAGAAGAAAATACCTTTCCTTTACACACACACTATGCTCCTTTCGCTTTTCCTGCAGCTTTCCCACGTGCCTTGTTCTCCAGGCATGGGCTTTTAGCACACATCTCCGGGAGCCCAGCTATGTGCTCACAGGAGAAGAGCACAGTAGTTAGAAAGGAATTTAAGTGCAGCCTTACAAACCAAGTTTGCAGTGACTTGATGCCTTTAAGCATCCATTTCCTTATCTGGGAAAACAAACTATAAACATCAGCTCCATAGAGAGCTCTGAGGATTATGTCAAATATTACAGCCATGAGCATAGAGTCTGCTGGTGCTGCAAACCATAAATAAATCTACCTTGAAGAGGTACACTGAGCAGAGGGGAGGTCAAAAAGACATTGCTGTAAGTTACTATAATTCAGGGCAAAATCAACCCACTGCTAGGAAGAACTCCACCTGATATCTGCTGTAAAAGTTCTCCAATATGACCATTTGAGAGTGTTTACCATCACAAACATTATTGTTTGCATGGGTTTAAAAGCAACTACTGTCAACTAAAATATTTGCCAAGACAGAATCAGTTCATCAAAGGATGGGGTATAACAGAATGTCTGTCTTAAAATACAAAGCAAGGCACTGAAGCAATGGTTTAGTGCTTACAGGCACTTGCTTCTCCTGAAAAGGACCTTGGTTCATTTCCGAACACCTATGTGGTGGTTCATAACCTTCTGTAACTCAATTTCCAGAGAATCAGAACCATTTTTTGGCCTGTGTGGGCACCAGGCACAAACATGGTACACATGCATACATGCAATGTGTTTTTCATAGACATGAAAAAACAGAAAGCATATTATTGTTATTTGAGAATAGAGGGACAGAAGGGGCCCTATTCCCCCTATAAGCTTCCTCAAAGGCCTTTTGTAAGTTCAAGGGCTTTTATTTCTAATTAAACACAAAGAAACAATGGCATTTGCTTCTCCGTAAAGTCACCCAATATACATATTTATACAGAATACGGAAAAAAAAGATACGTCCCCTGTTGATATGTTAAGTCTTTCAGACACCTTACAAATGGAAAGCATAAAAGCAGTGAAAGGCTTGTAATGCGTGCCCTCCAAAGTATTTGAACATGAATTTTAAAAGCACATATCAGGAAAGGTTTCACAACGAATTTGGGCAACTGGCAATGGCAACGTTTAAGATAAAATTCCAGGGGCTGGAGAGATGGCCTAGCGGTTAAGAGCGCCGACCGCTCTTACAGAGGACCCGGGTTCGATCCCCAGCACCCACATGGCGGCCGAGAGCCCTCTGAAACTCCAATTCCAGGAGAACTCCAGTTCCAGGGGAATCCGAGACCCTCTTCTGACCTCCGCGGCATTGCACGACAGACACGGGTGCACAGACCTGCATGCAGACAGTACATTCATACACATACAGAAATAAATAAAATAAAATAAAAAAATAAATAAAATTCCAGGCAGAGGAAGCCAGGGCTTGGAGGTGGAGAGTCCAATGACTCCACAAGGGACATCTAAGAGTTTGCAGATACCAGAAGCAGATGACAGTGGAGAAGACTCTTAAGCAGCAGAAGCTGAAAGGTGAGAGTCCAGTAGGACTTCCTGTGAGACTGTGTATACCAAATCTTGGAATTTAATAGAGTTTAATAAGTTGAAGAAGATGAGTGAAGGAAACAATGGCTTTATCACCAGGGCTGCTCTCCTGGAAGGACGTGTGGCGACGGTCAGAGGGGACAGAGAGTAGCTGAGCAGGTGTATGCCACCGGGACCCCAGCAGTTCTCGCCGTACCCTAGCCATGCAGCTAGGCCTTTGATAGAATGTGTGTGCTGTTTTCATATGAACCAAGTCATGTGAAGAGTGGGAGACAGGGGCCCCACACAGCCCCAAATTACTGGTTTTCATTCAGTAATCAAACCCTTGGCAGATACTGTTTTTCAAAGAAATGTTATTTTGCCTGTGAAATGAAAGGAAGCTAGATCATTAACACAGTTCCCAAGTAACATATTGCAATGAATGTCTTTTTTAACTTTAAGAGAGAAAAAAAGCTTCTACTGAAACAGGAAACAGCTCCAGTTAATAAGTGAATTCTGTCCACATTCCAAGCCTGTATTTCAGCAGTGGTGACTGACTCTATTCCACCCCAGCTCTAATTTTAGTTTATTATTATTTTTTAAAATATGGAACACTTCACGAATTTGTGTGTCATCCTTGTGCAGTGGCCATGCTAACCTTCTCTGTATCGTTCCAATTTTAGTATATGTGCTGTCGAAGTGAGCACCCAGCTTTAATTTTAACTGCTTATTTTCTGAAATCATGAAATAAATGCCTCCAGGTAAGCTTCCATCACTCTTTCGATGTAGAATATAAATGTATTAGGACTTGTTTTAGAGATTGGTTTCTTATACTAGACACTGGCAGTGATTTCCATTAAATGTGTCAAATGAGAATGAGATGGGGGGAACAGATGATGGTAAACTGTATAGTAATTTTGCCTTTATACTGACAAATTTAATGTCTCTCTATGGACAATCTATTACCCAGCTTGACAGATTATTTTTTTTTCCAATGAAAAAGACAATGAAGCTTTTTTGAATTATAGGTGAATGAAATTACCTGGTTAAAAGTCAAAGGAACTTGAAATAAACATTCTGCATTCCTTATAGATTTAAGTTTCTTTATTTTTATTTAAATTAAAAAAATTATCCATATTATCTATTTGAGTGTTTTGCCTGCTTCTATGTAAGTGCATCTGTGTTCTATGTTGTGTATTGCTCTCAGAGGCCAGAAGACAGCATCAGATCCCCCTGGAACTAGAACTATAGATGGTTGTTAGCTGCCATGTGGATGCTGGGAACCAAACTTATGTTCTCTATAAGAGCAGCTGGTGCTCTTAACCCATGGATCCATCTCTTCAGTCCGGACCCCCCCCCCACTTAAGTTTCTTATTTATCAATGTTCCCTGAGATATTGGATCATTTGTGTTGAGAGGAAAACAAAAGTAAATGTCTGTGTTGGAAAGCTGAAGTAGAAAGTCGTAAGAGAACAGGGAGGTTGCTAGAGAGAAAAGGACACACATCCCAGCAGCTCCCAGGTTCTTAAGAGCATTTTAGGAAGTCTTTGTTTTCCAGGACTTGGCCTAGTCTTCTACACTTAGGGGAAGGGGAGAGGTTTCTTACATGGAGGGAGTGAAGGATAAAGAATGGATGAATACCACTCCATGCTATGGTGTTTATCCTCACTTAAGAATCATTCCACAGGGGCTGGAGAGACGGCTCAGTGATTAACAACATGTGCAGCTTGTGGGGACAATCCTAGTTCAGTTCACAGTGCCCATGTCAGATGGCTCACATCTGCCCATAGTTTCAGGGCTCCTGATTGCCCCTTGGGCCCCCACGGGTACCTGCACTCACAGGCGCAAACCCACACAGACACAGACACAAAACACACATATATTTAATTAAGAAAAAAAATCTTGGGACTGGAGAGATGGCTCAGAGCTTAAGAGCACTGACTGCTCTTGCAGAGAACCCTGCTTCCATTTCCACCACGCACATGGTGACTAACAACCATCTGTAACTCCAGATCCAGGGACTTCAACAACTTCTTCTGAACTCTGCAGGCAGTGCATAACCTTGATGCACTTATACACATGCAAGGAATATACTCATACACATAGAATAAAAATAATAGATAAAATATTAAAAATAAATCTGTAAAACTATTTCCCCACTACACATCTGTAAAACATATAGTATAAAAGTATGACATACCTCTTTCCAAAATGAGCCCATAATATATAATGCTAACTAACCCCAAGATACTGGCATACATGTGCCTATAACAGCAATATATTATGGTTTCTAAACACATGCACAGTAAAATATCTTTCTACAGTTATTTCCATTTTGTTAATTAGACATGCCTTTACAGATCAGCCTCTTAATATTACTTAAAGTCTTATGGCTGTAGAGATAGTCCAGTTGTTAAGAGCACTGGCTATTCTTGCAGAGGATGCAGGTTTAGTCCCAGTACCCATATGGCAGCTAACAATTGTCCAGAATTTCAGTTCCAGGGAATCCAATGCCCTCTTCTGGCCTCCATGAGTATTGCATGACACTGTGTACTTGCAGACAAAATACTCATATACATAAAGTAATAGTAAATAAATTTAGTTACTTAAATTCTAGCCTATGTGGTAGTGAACACTAGTATTCCTAGAACTCCAGAGGTTGAAGCAGGAAGATCACAAGTTTGAGGTTGATCATGAATTTGAAGACAGGCTGTACTACAGAGCAAGACTCGCTCTCAATAACACGAAATAACACGAAATGAGATGTCGTAGCATGAATTTTTTCATTATTTATTTTTATTTTTTTAACTTTTTTATTTATTATTTTTTATGTGTATGAGTGTACTGTCTGCATGTAGGTCTGTGCACCCATGTCGTGCAATGCTGCGGAGGTCAGAAGAGGGCGTCAGATTCCCCTGGAACTGGAGTTAAAGACAGTTCTTAGCCACCATGTGGGTGCTGGGAATCAAACCCGGGTCCTCTGCAAGAGCAGTTGGTGCTCTTAACTGCTGAGTCATCTCTCCAGCCAAATTTCATTATTTTTAAAAGATTTTATTTTAATACATGCATGAATGTTTTGCCTGAATATATATAAATGTGCTATGTGAATACAGAGGACAAGGAAGACAGGGAAAGATGTTGGGTCCTCTGGACATGGGGTTAAAGATGTTTGTGAGCTGCCATGTGGGTGCTAGGAAATAATCCCAGGTTCTCTGCAAGTACAGCAAGTAATCTTAACCCTTCAGCCATCTCTCCAGCCTCTTATTTTTATTTATTTATTTATTTATTTATTTATTTATTTGTCTTTATGAGACAGGGTCTCCCTGTAGCCCCAGCTGTCCTGGAACTTGCTCTGTAGACCAGGCTGGCCTTGAACTCACAAAGATCCGCCTGCCTCTGCCTCCCTAGTGCTAGGATTAAAGGCGTGTGCCACCACACCTGGCTCCAGCTCCTTATTTTTAATCTTAAGAAACAGTAGCTGCTATTGTTGCTGGCATCTGTGTTGGATAGCTTTAGCTGTCAACTGGACAGACCTGGGTGGAAAGAACCTCAATTGCAAATGGCCTCCATGGGATTGGCCTGTGGCCATGTCTGTGGGACTTATTCTTGATTGTTGAGTGATGCAGGAGGGCCTATCCCACCGTGAGCAGTGCCACCTCTGGGCAGGTGGACCTGGTTTGTGTAAGAATACATGCTGAGCATGGGCCAGAGGACCAGGTGGTACTCCTCCATGTTCCCACATTCCTGCACTGAGTTCCTGCCTTCGAGTCTCTAGAGGATGGACTGTGAGATGTAAGCCAAAGAAACATTTTTGTCCCCAAGTTGTGTTTGGTCAGTGTTTTTATCACAGCAATTGGAAGCAAATTAGGACAGCATCTAGTCTGATCAAATACAACATCATGAAAGACAAGAGAATTTTTCATTGTCACATCTAAAATCTTAGAATTAATTTAAATGTCAAGAGAGGTGATCATGTTTGATTATTTTGTTTTCTTTGATACAGCAAATGCCATACAGTTATGTTATGGTTAGTGTGATAAACCACAAAATACACAAAAGTCATGAGTAAAAATAACCATGAGATTAATGATGCTACTCCTACAGGGAATATATTTAAAGTAGATATTTCCCAATAACTATACCAAAATCAATGGATTTCTTGTTTTAGACATGTGCTATTGTGAGTGAAAAATGTCCCCCAAAGGCTCAAGTATTTGAACACTTTGCTGCCAACCCTTTGTGGATGTATTGGGAGCTCAAGGATTGTTCAGGAAGCAGACTTTTGCTTTAGGAAGAATGTCACTGGGGCGGGCTTTGAGAGATTATAGTTAGCCCCACTCTTCATTCACTCTCCCAGCTGCCTGCTACCATGCCTGCCTCCATGATGGACTCACTCCTCTGCAGTTGTAAAAATAATGCACTTAAGCAAAATATATTAATACAGGAGCTCTGACATCAGCAATGGATTATTCTACCAGGGAGATGTTGGCCAGGGGATCCAAGGCCCCACAAAAGGTAAAGGATCCTTGCCTCTATTTTTTTTTAATTTTTTTTATTAATTTTATTTATTTATTGTATGTGTATGAATGTACTGTCTGCATGCAAGTCTGTGCACCCGTGTCGTGCAACGCCGCAGAGGTCAGAAGAGGGTCTCGGATTCCCCTGGAACTGGAGTTCTCCTGGAATTGGAGTTTTAGACGGTTCTCGGCCGCCATGTGGGTGCTGGGGATCGAACCCGGGTCCTCTG